>JACEFZ010026077.1:252500-390000 GCA_014155875.1 Cepaea nemoralis
CGATGTAAGTTCCGGTCACCTAGATAGCAATGGCTAGCTCATAATCATCATCATCGGTAATATTTCTTCGCTTGTTTGATTAATGGAGTCCCTTAACATTTCCCATTGTCCATTTATACTCTGTATTTATCTATTGCATTGTACCTATGTAATAGCTAGTTAGTAAAGTTAAACTGGTCAATAATTTACAGACAAAAATTGCCAGGAGTGCACGGAGAAATAGGTGGTTAGTCTCCCTGCATTGGCGGAGGACGAACGCAGGCTTGGAACCCTCGTCCGATCACGATCTTAACTGTATCTTAAACAGTTAGACTTCGTTCAACCTGCTTTTTCATCGTTGTTATATTTAAGGTCTCTATATTGCATCTTTATTAATATATTTGTCCATCTTTGTAGCTGATTTCTTTCCTCTGTTAGTTATGGCTTTTTCCAGTCAGGCGAGGCGTGGTTTGTAAATGCTGTTTCTTATCCAGTGGTCGGTGGATGTGGTCGGCACTTCTTATGAGCTTTTTCGGTGGTCATCTTGTCCTCAGAAGGATACACAGAAGACTCATTGCTACCCAAAAACCTATATTTCTTGTACTGACCTGTTAGCATTCTGAAGAAGCAACATGAGTGATGTAATCATCTTCACGGATGGTTCTGTGCTGCAAGACCAAAGACGTGCCTGGGGGTTTGTGGCGAAAATTGGTCAACGGCGTTTGGTGTAGGAGAGCCTGGCATATGATACCACAACATCAAGTCTGAGAATGGAAGTGGAGGATGTCACGTCGTCGTTCCACTCGCTGGTGAACAAACAGCACACGCGTGTTATGATTCTAAGTTAGGTGTTTATCCTTTACAGGACGTAGCAGTCAAGCCTGCTTCCAAATAGCTCCCAGCATTGTTTCGAACGCCGTATGTGGGATTACGATTTGCGACCACAAACCCATCTCCACAGAGTCGTGATTGTAACGGATTCACAAAGTATGATGATAAAGGTGAGGACAGGCATGCTTCGGGTAGAGTGGCAGGCTTCCATTCAACAATAAAAAAATAGAGAGCATCAGTTTTATGTTTTCTCCAGGACACGCTGGTGTGGTGAGACACGAGCAGGCTGGATGTGCTCCTCTAGGTGGGGTATTGGTGTGTGATAAGGCAGACGTGGTCAGGACCCTTGTGTAATTGTGTGTATAGTACAGAAGAATGGCTTGGAGAGAATGGTGCTGCAGGGAGTGACTCGAGGATCTGGCCGATACCCAGGACTCCTAGGAAAGGTCAGACTGAAACATAATTAGACTGCTACTAGTACCTTAGTATTGTGACTCTTCGCGGGCTATAGAATATGAGGACATAACACGTATGGGAATATCTCGGGTGTTGTGATGTCGGTTCTTGACTCAACTCAGCTCAACTCAACGTAGCTCAACTCAGCTCAACTCAACTCAGCTCAAGAAACAAAATGATTTTTCTTGTCCGTAGATCTGAAATACCGCATCCACGGTGTTGGATGCCGCTTGCGCTTTTGCAGTTGTATTTTCTATGAAAATTTCAATTCGAATTCTTTCTGTATATTTAAATTAATGCCCAAAACATAACGTTTGATGCGAGTAGAGATCTGAGAATTGAAAGCTAAAGCAGCGCGGATCTTCTATAGCTCATGGAGGCCCACAAAGAACAAATCGATTCCTGATTGTTTATCTTGCATGCGTTTTTTTTTCTGGGTGATCAAATGGCGTTTGAAAACTCTAACGTCCCTGTGTTATTAGTGTGGGGGTTTGTGAGGTAATGTGGGGTGGTAATGTGGGATGGTAATACGGGGTGGTAATGTGTGGTGGAGTATGGATACAATGAAATCTGCCAATGGTGGAATGCAGCAGTTTGTTAACAAATAAAACATAATGTCGCCCCCTCCTTGTCTCATGCTTTGAGGACAAGTTGGTATAATGATGTTCAGCGCCATGTGTGTATAGATTGCCGGTATTCGATTTATGTAGTCGACAATATCACGACCTCGACTTTACTTCCCAGAATAACATCCGTATCTGTATTTGTATGTTGAGTGAACCAATAGCTAAGTCAGCACAACCCCCATCAACTTGTACGGCTTTATGTCAGCGCGAGGGGAATGTATATATTCCTAGCTCGTACCAGAGTTTGTCTTGACCATGTAGTCATTTCTTCGCTGCATGAATCACTCCTTCATAATCTTCAAAGATTGTACCACGGAGTGCATCTTTAAGGGGACCAACTAGATGAAATCAGAGGGTGCCAAATCAGGACTATACGGTGGATGGGGTAGTACAGTTCAACCCAATGGTTGATTGCTTCCCGTATTGCCAGACTTGTGTGAGGGCGAGCATTGTCGTGAAGGAAAAGTAGGTCTGCTGGATTCTTGTGCGGCTGAACTCTGCGACATCGTTGCTTATTTTCAATGTCTTAATGTAAACTTGCGAATTGATTGTCTCTCCTTCTGGCATAACATCCACAAGAATTACATCTTCAAAGACATTTTCGTGGAAGTGCAAAAATGTTTGCAAGTCTATAACCTTCAGGGGAATCAGCTTCGAGGTGTTACAGTTGATGGAGGAAAAAACATGGCTATTGTGAGGAAGAGTCTAGTGGGAAAGATCAGGACTCGAAGCTTTGAAAATTCCGGTCACTCTGTTCACACACTGCATCATACATCGGTAAGCACTCTATGGGAAAGACTTAGATATTTTTTGTGTACAGAAACCAGTCGTTTCTGCTGTGAACTTCATTCGAGGATATGCACTCAATCATCGTCAGTTCTAGGCTTTTCTTGAAGAAATTGATTCTGAATTATATGACTTGCTTTAGCACACATCAGTGAGATGGCTCAGCTGCGGTAAAGTACTGTTTCGTTTTTACAAGCTCCGAAACTAAATAGATGTTTTCCTCACCGGAAAAAAATAAGATAGAACTGATCCACAGCTGTCAGATCCTACCTGGCTGTCAAAGTTGTCATTTTTGGTCGACATCACATCCCACATGAATGAACTGAACTTGAAACATCAGGGAAAGGATAACCTAGTCTGTGATTTCTACAGAATCAGCAAAGGATTTCTAAGAAAGCTGTCATTGCTTGAAGCAAAACTGGAAGGAGAAAACTTTTCTAATTTTCCCTGTTTCAAAGAGTTTTGTGCTACAATCGCCGAAGATTATTCGTGACTTGAAGAAGCACGTTTTGGAGAGATTTTCAGATGTTGACAGAATTGAGAGTGACAATCTTCTGTTCCAGAATCCACTTGATTGTAACCTTGATGATACGCCAATTGAACTACAGTTGGAGCTAATTAATTTGCAAGCAAATGACTTGTTGAAAGAGAAACACAGAGAAGGAAAAGTTGTTGAATGTTACCGCTGCATACCTGATGTTGAGTTTCCGAAACTGAAGAAATTTGCCGCTGGTATGGCATCAGTGTTTGGAACAACTTATGTCTGTGAGCAAACATTTTCAAAAATGAAGTATGTGAAGTCAACACATCGAACGAGATTGACTGATGAACATTTGAAAGCAATTCTCTTGATTGGATTCAGACATTCCATCCAAACATTGATGATATCTTGAAAGTCAAACGTCAGTTTTACAAATCTCACTAGCCTTGTTTTTTTGTTTTTTGTTTTTCTTAGTTTGTGAGATTCGGATATGTGCACACTAGGCCTGATATTATGTAACTATCTTTTTTGCTACCGTCGCCTTCTTTGATAACTATATTTGGTAAATAAATATGTTGGTTGTCTTTGATTTTTTTTTGCACTGCACGCCACTCACCCATGATTAACATAGAATGCTAAAGTTAGTTTTTCGTCTTTTTTCCAGAGCTTTCGCTCTTGCTTGCAGTAATGTCCATGCATGCATGCATGCATCCGTCCGTCCGTCCGTCCACCCGTCTGTCCATCCGTCCGTCCGCCCGTCCGTCCGTGGTTCCATCCATCCATCCATCCATCCGTGGATCCATCCAGCCAGCCAGCCAGACGTCCGTCCGTCCATTTGTCTGTCTTTCTATCTGTTTATCACGCTGCCTGTTCGACTGTCTGTATGCATATTTGTTTGACTGCATGTCTGCCCGTCCGTCTGTCTGTTTGTCAGTCTGTGTGTGTGTCTGTCTGTCTGTCTTTCCGTCCGTCAATCGATTTATCTATGCGTCTGTCTTTTTATTTGTCTATCATGCTGTTTGGCATCGGTAAAAACATGCATACATCGACTATTACTCACATATTTCAGACGAACCCCGCTAACATAGCATTTTACCTTGCAACGTTTATGATGAAGAGTTTTTCTGTTTTATTCTCTCTCTCTCTCTCTCTCTCTCTCTCTCTCTCTCTCTCTCTCTCTCTCTCTCTCTCTCTCTCTCTCTCTCTCTCTCTCTCTGTATGTGTGTGAGTGTTTATGTGGGAGAGAAAGAGAGGCAGAATGAGAGTTTGAGAAAGAGAGAGGGCGAGAGAGATTTCAATAGCACCTTCCGTCAACAACAGACCTCATCTGAACAAACACAATGAACGGCGATTCGAACCCCGTCTGAACTATCCTCGCTTAAGAACTGGAGCACGAAAATACCTCACCTTTAAACAGCAAACATAATCTCCAAGCCTCAGTCTCATCAAGATTGTCACAAACAAACATGGCCGCTTCTGCAAAGCAGCAGCTTTCTTGAAGACATTTCAGCCTGTGTTGACTCCAGGCAAGTAAAATGTCGTTATATTAGAAAATCTGGTGTTTACAAATCTTATAAAATAACAAATTTGTTGATTGTCCATCGTTGCGAAAGGAGATCTTATTGTCATGTGTCAGTTTCAGAGCTGGTACAATGACGTCTGGTTAGAACTATCGGAGGCGGGAAAGGGGAGAGGTCTGTTGTGGTGAGGGAACGAATGGTGTGATGGTTAGGATGTTGTGGTGAGTGAACGAATGGTGTGATGGTTAGGATATTGTGGTGATTGTACGAATGGTGTGATGGTTAGGGCGTTGTAGTGAGTGTACGAATGGTGTGATAGTTAGGGCGTTGTGGTGAGTGTACGAATGGTGTGATAGTTAGGGCGTTGTAGTGAGTGTACGAATGGTGTGATGGTTAGGGCGTTGTAGTGCGTGTACGAATGGTGTGATAGTTAGGGCGTTGTGGTGAGTGTACGAATGGTAGTGATTGTTAGGTCGTTGTAGTGAGTGTACGAATGGTGTGATAGTTAGGGCGTTGAGGTGAGTGTACGAATGGTGTGATGGTTATGGCGTTGTGGTGAGTGTACGAATGGTGTGATTGTTAGGGCGTTGTGGTGAGTGTAAGAATAATGTGATGGTTAGAGCGTTGTGCTGATAACGGCATGGAAACAGTTGGACGATGGTTTGATGTAAGTTTTCGACGTTCACTAAGAGAGGCAATGAATGGCCCCCCTTATTCCTCTGTGGGTACTTTTGCTTTCTTTCACCCCAAACAAACTTAGCCAGCTATATTTAGAGTCACCAGCTATATTTAGCGCCGACGGTGATCTCCTCTGTGTTCGGGTGGAGTGCGTGTCAGTGCGTTTCAATTGCCCCACATCACAGTGTTGTTTCTTTGGGCTGTGGCAAACGTTTCTGTCTCCCTCCGATCCTCATTTGCATCGGTCCTGCAATCACTTTCCGGTTAGGGTTAGGGTTAGGGTTAGGAGGTAGGGTTAGGATTAGGGTTAGGGGTAGGGTACACACACTAACCCTAACCCTAACCCTAATCCTAATCCTAACCCTAACCGGAAAGTGAAAGAATAGCGCACCACCGCCGCCGCATAGAATTGCGCACCGAGCTACGGCGCAACACACGGGAACCCCCTGAATGTTCGGCGTAACACAGGGAACCCCTTTTGTTTGGGGTGAAAGAAAGCAAAACTACCCCTCTGTGTACCGGGGTCTACAACACGTGATGGTTCTAGTACTTCACACACCCACAGATGTTCGTATTACAGGCCTTCTGGGAGGGGAAGCTAATAATGGGGAGGGGGGGGGGGGAGCTGCGGTAACGTCATGACTAGATCCTCGTCTGCTGACCCAGTGGTCGTGGGTTAGAATCCGCAAAAGGGTGGATTTGAAAAAGAAATGATGTTGCCTCCAAGATTGACCTACCCAAAATGGATACCAGGAAACGATTTGGGGAGTAAAGGCGGCCTATGTGATAATGATCAAATCTCTCGCCCAGTATAGATCAATGATAATGATCACATCACCCATGCAGTATAGATCAATGATAATGATCACATCACCCACCCAGTGTAGATCAATGATAATGATCACATCACCCACCCAGCATAGATCAATGATAATGATCACATCACATGCCCAGTATAGATCAATGATAATGATCACATCACCCACCCAGTATAGATCAATGATAATGATCACATCACCCACCCAGTATACATCAATGATAATGATCACATCACCCACCCAGTATAGATCAATGATAATGATTACATCACCCACCCAGTATAGATCAATGATAATGATCACATCACCCACCCAGTATAGATCAATGATAATGATCACATCACCCACCCAGTATAGATCAATGATAATGATCACATCACCCACCCAGTATAGATCAATGATAATGATCACATCACCCACCCAGTATAGATCAATGATAATGATCACATCACCCACCCAGTATAGATCAATGATAATGATCACATCACCCACCCAGTATAGATCAATGATAATGACCACGTCACCCACCCAGTCTAGATCAATTATAATGATCACATGACCCTGCCCAGTATAGATCAATGATAATGATCACATCACCCACGTATCACATCACGTACCTAGTGTAGTTCAATGATAATGATCACATCTCCCACCCAGTATAAATAAATGATAATGATCACATCACCCACCCAGTATAGATCAATGATAATGATCACATGACCCCCCCCCCCCCCCCCGCCCCCACCCAGTATAGATCAATGATAATGATCACATCACCCAACCTGTATAGATCAATAATAAAGAGTCCAGCACTGTATGCCAGTGCGCGTTAAGTTCTGTATAAAGGTTCTAGGATGGGGGTCGGAAGTTGCCGAGCCTCGACCCTGTGGATATAACTGTTACTGGGTTGGCCTGCTATAAGCTTCTGTGCTGAAATGTTACATCCAAACCTATTCTGTTCTATGACTGCCAATCATGGAGTGTGAATGAAGAAATTGAGAATACCTTGGTGGTAGCGGGGTTCTGGTTTCTGAGGAATGTTGGGACGGGCGGGCGGACAGACAGACAGACAGACAGACAGACAGACAGACAGACAGACAGACAGACATACAGACAGACAGACAGACAGACAGACAGACACAGACAGACAGACAGACAGACAGACAGACAGACAGACAGACAGGCAGGCAGGCAGGCAGGCAGGCAGGCAGGCAGGCAGTAAACTATTCACACAATTAGGAACCAGCTTATTAGAGATATAATGATCACGAATATTCCTTGATACTAATAATACAATTTATTTGCAGAAAAATAGCGAAAAAAAAACATCAAGGCCGTGACAGGTTCCGCTTTTCGTATGTATATATGAGCGTGTGTGTGTGTGAGTGTGTGTGTGTGTGTGTGTGTGTGTGTGTGTGTGTGTGTGTCTGTGTGTGTGTGTGTGTGTGTGAAAGGTTATTTTAGGCGCTTTTGTTTGGGCCACTGCTTTGATAGGTAATCATATTGTATTATATTGTACTGTACTGTTAGTTAGTTAGTCGACATGTGTCAGGTCTTAGTCAGATATGACTGAGCTACCGTCTTAACAGTAGACGGTACTACCTGCTTTCTGTTAGCGCCGAACGTTGGGCGGCGCTTACCAAACACGACACCCCACATTGTGCCAACGGCTTCGGGTGGAAAAGCGCAACTGGGAGGGTATAAGCCTTACCCTGGTGCGAGGAAATGCAAGCTAAAGACAAAATGTCATGGCAGGGCAGACCAGGCCCTAAGCCTTGGTTGGCGGCTGGTCTAGGATCGAAGCTCCGACAGGCGGACAGTTAGAGCATTGCTTTGCTGATCCGGCAGCTTCTGCAGCTTGTCTTGTTCCAGATGTAGGGGTGTTACCTTTCCTCTGGAGTGAAATAGGAAGGCCGAAAGAGGGATCATGCTCCATGGGCAACACATGATCTCTATATTTTAGCCCAGGCTTTGTGCTATGGAGAGGCAATAAACTTGCATCTGGCAAGGCTCCAGGTAAGGATGGGATTCCAATAGAGGTTATCAGGAGTGGGCAAGACACACTCACTCTACAGATCCACCAGCTAATAGAGCTATGCTGGCGAGAAGGACAAGTCCCACAGGATTTCAAAGATTCAAGCATCATAACACTGTACAAGAACAAGGGCGATCGGAGCGACTGCAACAACTATAGGGGTATCTCACTTCTGTGTATTGTTGGAAAAGTATTTGCCAGAATTGTTCTGCGCAGACTTCAAGTCCTAGGAGATCAAGTCTACCCCGAATCACAGTGTGGCTTTCGACAGAACCGGTCTACCACTGATATGATATTCTCATTGCGACAAATGCAAGAAAAATGCCGTCAACAGAATCAACCACTGTTTATTACCTTCATCGACCTCACAAAGGCATTTGATTTGGTCAGTCGTGAGGGTCTGTTCAATGCACTAAAGAAGATTGGCTGCCCACCAACTCTTCTGTCCATTGTGGAATCCTTCCACACAGGCATGAAGGGTATAGTCAAGTTTGATGGTGCAACTTCTGAAGAATTTGAAATCAAGAGTGGAGTTAAGCAAGGTTGTGTACTAGCTCCCACCCTCTTTGGAATATACTTTTCACTTCTACTGAAATATGCATTTCATGATCAGGATGGTGGTATATACATTCACTCACGCTCAGATGGCGGCCTCTACAATGCTCAGAGATTGAAGGCTAAGACCAAAATTAGGAGGGTACTGATCAGAGAGTTGCTTTTTGCAGATGATGCTGCAGTTACGACCCACTCTGAGGAAGAATTGCAATGTCTACTATCTGCATTCTCCAATGCTTGTTCTGAATTTGGTTTAACAATTAGCAAAAAGAAGACACCGATTATGTCACAAGGTGCACATGGGGTACCATCAATCTTTATTGACGACGCCGAAGCAACAACAATGAACAGGTTAAGAAATGGAGTCTGGGAGAACAGGAAGCTTACTGCAAAAACAAAACTCCTTGTCTATCAAGCCTGTATCCTTAGTACTCTTCTTTATGGCAGTGAAACCTGGACAATTTACTAACACCAAGAGAAACATTTAAATAGCTTTCATATGCGGTGTCTGCGAAGAATTCTTGGTATTAAGTGGCAAGACAAAATCACAAATACTGAAGTATTGGAAAGATCAGGTTGTGTGACAGTTTATTCCATGCTCAGTCTTCGTAGACTTAGATGGATAGGACATCTTAGGAGGATGTATGATGGTAGAATACCGAAGGACATCTTTTTTGGTGAATTACAGATGTGTAAGAGATCTCAGGGTCGGCCTCTACTACGATACAAAGATATGTGTAAGCGGGACATGATTGATACAGTCATTGATAATGCACATTGGGAGCAAGTCGCCGCTGAACGTGTTGCATGGAGGGCAAACATCAGAAATGGAATAAAGACAAAGGAGAAAATTATTGCAGATAAGTCACACACCGAGCGTTTGAGACGTAAGATGGTGCATGATGGTGGAAATGACCACGTGTTCACATGCACCCACTTTGAACGGACATTTACAGCGCGAATTGTTCTTATCAGTCACATTCGCTACCGCCATAGGTAAAAGTTATAATGCCTTTTTAAAGCACAAACTATCGTCTGTCAAGACGGCAAGGTGATGAAGGTGAATGATAGTCGACAGATCATCCTCATTGCACATCGAACCATTCAATCCATAAGTGCTCGAATCTCCTCCTAAGTAAATCCCGCAGCGTGTAGCGGCTAACGACACCAGTTTATGTTGGTTTATTAATCTTCTTTGGCTTCTCGCGTAGTGTTCTTGTTTGGCCACCCCTCTTTTAATTTGCTGTTCTCGCAGTCTGACCCTGGTTGTAGATTCACAGTCATCACTTGGTTCTCGCAAAAGTCTTACTTCTCGTAGGGCATTCAGAATGTCAGCCTGATCCATGGCGCGTCCGCCTTCCACAGTAGCCTTACCTGCGAGCTTATCAGCCCGCTCATTTCCTTGTACTCCCTCATGCCCTGGCACGAAGATGAAACTAATATTTGCCAGCCGAGACCACTCCAGAGACACCAGCCACTCTCTTCAGACACGCCGCATCTCTATCTTCTTGAGCATGCTCATTGAGCCAATAAGGAAACATGCCCTATTGACTGGTCTCGAGCCATGTTATTGCTTTACTTACTGCCATGACTTCCATAGTCAGGCTACTTGTGGTCTCAACAAAAGCACCAGAGTCCTCCCTCACAATTCTCCCTCCGGCCTGAGCCGTAAAGGCCCATGAACGTCTCACATGTCGGACGACCGACCCATCTGTGTAAATGACAGCATCACACTCTAAAGAATTCTCGAAGATCAAAGCCTGTACTTCAGCCTGCACAGCAGCCGGATTTTCTTGTCTGCATTTTCTGCAAATGCAGAACTGTTACATTAGTTTAGGTTGAAACTATCGTCGTGTTCTTAAAAACTTCGGAAAAAGTCTTAAAACTCGAGATGATTGATTTCATTGCACCGGGTTTTATCCCATATTGCCCGGTCTCTTACGCAGGGCGGCGTGCCGAAAACGTTGCACCAAACACGAACTCCATAGCTCCAGCGACGACCCCTGGGAGTCTCCGAGTATTGTAATGTTCACTACTTAGTTCCTATCGTCATAATTGCCATCGTCCACTTTGTTCTATATTGTCTATACACTGATGAAACAACTCCTTGAATAGAACAACGGAAGCAACAGCGGTGTAGCTTTATAAAACTATCTTATTTTCTTTCCTTAGCTTTCACACTTTGTCTTCACATTCTATTCCTTATCCGGCCGACACTCAGGTCTCCGAGCAAAGGCAAGACGGAGACATAATCAAGCTGCTACTGGTAGCATTTGTATTGAGACTCTCCGTTGGCTGTTGAAATGAGGATGGAACACGCATGGAAATGTCCCGAGTATTGTGATGTTGGTTGTTGACTCAACTCAACTTATCCTAGCACTGCATATAATTTCCGGTTATAAAATAACTCAAATATACTAATATTGTACAACATTAGTAGGTCAGTGAAGTGGTTCACCATGGCCTACGTCAAGTGCTAAAACTCGCATGTTTTGATCGCAGTGTTGGCGTAGAATGACCGCCTATGTGCGCTTTCCATCTCCTCGGCGTTCAGATAGTTACGAGCTCCATGCTTTTCAGTGAGCAGGTTTTACGCACTGTCTGGCCTCTTTATTTTATGCCGACATGGGCTCAGCATGTTTCCAGACAATGTATTTACAAACAGAAAGCCATGCGTCAAATTTGAAGACATGAGCATCGGTCGTTCAGAAAGCAAAAGCAAACCTTTTTATTCATATCCCATTTACAAGACATTGCTGTCAACCCCAGAATTTAACTCTCGTTGTTGATGTCTTGGCAAGTTTTACGTTTAGTAGTTTGCCATTGCTTTCTGAACGACCGGCTCCCATACCATCATGTTAAAACAAGCGCGACACAGTCTGCTGCCAAATAGGTCACCGCTGTGTTTCGAACGCGGGTAAGCAGCATTACGAATCACATTCGCAACGCCATCGCCCTAGTAAATTACAAACGGCCAAAAATTATGGAATTGATTGCAACTTCCTGTAAAGGACATGCAACCTAACTATATATACATATATAAGGATACCTTTTTTTCAAGCCCTGCTGCGTATGTGGTATATTACACGGGTTCCATGTTGATATCCACCAGTCGGTACTCGATGGGCGATGAGGTGGAGCCGATATTACCCCGGTCGCCGGTATTTCCCAGAATATGTCCTCTGAAACATGTTAAGCTGAGTCGACGTGGGAGACCATATGAATTTTATAAACATCCCCTGCAGGAGATTTGTTGAAAACGAAAACAATCGAGGATAAGCGGTGGCTTAGTGGTTTGTGCTCTTGCTGCCAAAACAATGCACAGGTTGGATTCCCAGCCGCGGCATGTCAGGTCAGAATACTTCCATTGTTATACAAGTGGTGGTAAAGTTGACATGACACGCTTGCAAAACGGACATACAAACGGCAAATTCCTTCAACGGCCACTCTCAAACAGGAAAACACAGTAAATACCAACATAAAAATCACAAATTGCAATGGTAGACAAGGGAAGGAAATGAGAATCAACACAGGAAAGCAGCAATTGTAATTCCCAACACGCTTGTGGTAAATGACAAACATTGGCGCCCGGAGACTGGGCCAGGAATCTCCCGTATTCAGAACTTGTGGTTGACGCAATGCAACATAAACAAGACAAATTGCTGTTCGCTGGTCCCCGCAATTAAGTTATGATAGCCTGTGGTTTGTCCTGATTTAGCTGTATATCTTACTACACCGTAGTTGGGATAAGCTAATATTATTTTACACTTTAGTTAGATCAAACAGACAGCACTGATAATTGTTATAATATCTGGGCTACAGACATTACGGAGGACTGTAAATGCAAAGAAATCCTTTACAGTCTCGTGCCGACTCCGTAGTCGCTCAAATAAGCAAGGATAGTGCAATTGAGTTGCCACATACAGAGTGATGGAAACAGCATAATGTAGTGGTCATCGATGTCAAGAGATGTCCGAAGACCAGCTTCTTCAGCCGAATGTCATTAAACGACATTAATAGTGGTGGACGACACCTTGTCAGGGCCTTGCCCCGCAGCAGAGCTATGGTAAAGGGAGGGTAAGCCAAGCACAGTTATACTAGTTCACAGGAAGGGCTAGCTTCCCCTGGGTGTGTGCAGGAGTGCGGTTTCTTCAACCGTGAATAGGATGCGAAGGAGGCAACATGGCGGCAGAAACGTCTCTTGGTGCATAGCAAACCGCCATTGTAGAAGTGGCGATAGAGGCAAACGGTCGGGCAAGGAGCTAGCTTCCCAAAATCAATGAAAGATGCCGTGATATAGTGGCAGGTCACAGTGCACCGGGTGCACGATATTCGCCTCCTCGAGGGCGAGCTGGCTTGTGGGTAGACACACGGTGTATTGGTGAGATAAATGCGGACAATATTAAAACGTCTCGAAACTGGAAGACAGGTCGCGAACTCACGACATGTGAAATACACCCGGAGTCATGACTCCGGGAAAGCCCTCCCCTTGAGAGTGGTAAGAAGGTAAAGTAGCCGAACCAATCGGCAAAGGAGGGCCGCTTCTGATGATCAGAAACCTCATATCGTGCTTGTTATAGTTTATCACTATAGTTTAAACAGACAACACCAGAACTGTGCACTCCAGCTGGAAGAAATTGATCTGACCTGTAACGCACACTGTATGTTCAACACGACAATACTAGGCGAATTGTATCGAGGTGTAGAGGATAAGAGCGCCCAATCTCTTACATTGACGGTGCGCTAACTGCGGGGTAGCAGGACCAGCTCCTACACGGGTCAGTTGGAGTTAATGTTGATTTATCGTTCAGAAAGCGATGTCAAACTAGTGATTTGAACTTGTCTAGAAAACCAACCTGACCTTGGGGTTGATGGCAACGTCTTGCTAAGGACATGCAACATTTGTTTAATGCCGCAGTTGGGAACATATATGTAAGCAGGGGGTATGTAGACAGGCGGGTAGATAGGCAGGAAGGTAGACGAGTAGGCAGGTATGTAGACATGCTGGTAGGTAGGGAGGCAGGTAGGCAGGCAGATATGTAGACAGGTGGGTAGGTAGGTAGGCATGTAGGCAGGCAGGTATGTAGACAGGCGGGTAGGCAGGTAGGCAGGCAGGTATGTAGACAGGCGGGTAGGTAGGCAGGCGGGTTTGTAGGAGGGTAGGTAGAGAGGCAGGCAGGCAGGTAGTTAGATAGCCAGATAGGTATATATGCAGACAGTTAGGGAGATAGATAGGCCGTTAGGCAGGTAGGAAGTTAGGTAGGTAGGTAGTTAGGTAGGTAGGTAGGTAGGTAGGTAGGCAGGCAAGCAGGCAGGCAGGTGGATAGGTAAGTAGACAGGTAAGTAGACTGGAAGACAGGAATATAGGTAGGTATATAGGCAGGTAGCAGGTAGTTAGCCAGCAGTTAGGCAGATAGGTATGCACGCAGATAGGTAGACAGGCAGGCAGGCATGCAAGTAGGCAGGTAGTCAGGCAAGAAGGCAAAGTGACAGGCAGGTAGGTAGGCAGGCATGCAGGTAGGTAGGTAGACAGGCAAATAGACAGTCAGGTAGATAGGCAGATAGGCAGACAAGCAAGCAGGTAGTCAGGCAGGTAGGTAGGTAGATAGGCAGGCAGGTAGGCTGGCATGCAGGTACGTAGGCAGGCAGGTAGGTAGATAGGCAGGCAGTTAGGTAGGCAGGTGGGCTAGTAGGCTGACATGTGGGCTGGTAAGAGTCAAGTAGGTAGATAGGTAGGCAGGCAGGTTGGCAGGCAGGCAGGTAGTTACGCAGGTAGGCAGGCAGGTAGGCTGGCAGGCAGTCACGTAGGTAGACAAGCAGGTAGGCAGTCAGGCAGGCAGGTAGGCTGGCAGGCAGTCACGAAGGTAGACAAGCAGGTAGGCAGGTAGGCAGGCAGGTAGGTAGACAAGTAGGTAGGTAGACAGGTAGGTAGATAGGCAGGTAGTTAGGCAGGCAGGCAGTTAGAAAGGCAGGTAGGAAGGTAGGTAGACAGACTGATAAGTAGGCAGATAGGTTGGTAGGTTGGCAGGCAGACAGGCAGGTAGGCTGGCAGGCAGATAGGTAGGAAGGTAGGCAGGCAAGCAGGCAAGAAGGCAAGCCATGCATGCATGCATGCATTCTTGCCATTCTGCTTGCGTGCACGCATACACATAAGTATGCCAACTGACAATCACACACACTCACACACACACACACCACACACATACATACACACATACATACATGCTTGAGGGAGTGTGTGTGTGCTTATGTATATGTGTGTATGTTTTTATGTAAGCACGCATGTATGTATGTGTGTAAGTAAGTATACATATGTGGTAGCGTGTTTGTTTACTCGGTATAAAAAGTCCAAGATGTTTTTATTAAAGTTACTTTCCAGGAATCCATTACATTCGTTAGCCATGGACTTCCGATTGAATGATGCCAACTCAAGGACAGCAACGAGACAGTCTACAGGGATGCGCCTCAACATTATGCGTCATTCAACAGCGGGGATGCTGCCATATTGGCAACCAATTGCCACCATTCAATTGAAGAGAGTCATTTCGAATAGAGACAGAAGCCAATCAAAGACAGACGACTCCAGTTTCTTGCGGGTTTAAAAAAAAGTGGATGAGATAGAGACGAGCAGATTGATTCAAAAATAGCCAAAACACAATTTACATACATTAAGAAGGGTAGATGACATATGGTGTCACGATATGAATCTGCTTGGACGCGAAGTAGATACCTCAAACTTTCAGTATCATACGTCGTAGATGGAGAATGGTAGGTAGTATGGTAGCATTTTGTTTTTCGTTCCCTCGTTTTGAACCCAAACGTCGCCAATACACGTGCTGCTACTACTAGTAAACTGGACTCATTTTGCGTGTGGAATAGCTTTCCCTATTATCAATGTCCCTCACCATCAGGCGAACATACTCCGACTTATGAAACACTTGTAATATACGTCCCCAAGACACAGATGAGAAGTCAACATTTTAGTCAGACTGACCGGTGTAGGGGTTGAACCCGCTACCTCGGCATCAGCACGCCGGAAGTTTAAGAGTGAGAGCTTTTATCCATTCTGCCATGTTGACCTCTCATATAGTAGTATGAAACTAGAGGCCCGGAAACTGTGCTTTCTTTGTACAATGCCAAGAATCTATGGACGGCAAAGCAGACAAATATAAAAGAGGTTTAAAAAACAAATAAAATAAAATAAAATAATCAAAAGAAACCAGGAGATTAAAGTCACCAGGACTCATGGCTTCACAGCTAAGTGAATGTTTAAGGTTGTGTTTTTAGAGTCATTGTATTCGTTTCTTTTTGTCTTTTGTATGCCGGCGTAGGTTTTCTAGCCGGAACATTCATTCTGTCACTTCTGATTGTGTTCCTGTAGAGCTGGCCAGTTCCGTCTTCCGTTAGTTTGATCTATTTATCAGATCATAAAGATGGCTTAGGACATGGGGACATCACAGTCGGAATTTGCTGAGCTGTTTATCAGATCATAAAGAAAGATGACTAAGGATACTAAGACACCACAGTCAGAATTTGTTGATCTATTTATCAGATCACAAAGAAAGATGATTTAGGGACAAAACAGTCGGAATGTGTTGGTCTCCTTACAAGACGTTAGCGCGCGGGATGGTGTAGTTTCTTGAACGCTACGCTCAAGATATCATGATTTCGATCGGATGAGAGTTCGATGCCTGCCCTCGCCGTTTGCTACGAGAGGGAAAGACTAAACGCCTATTCTACCCTGCACTAAGGTTCAAATTGTAATTGCCCTAACACTTCATGTACTCACGGCAAGTTGTAATTGTCCTAACACTTCATGTACTCACGGCAAGTCGTAATTGTCCTAACACTTCATGTACTCACGGCAAGTTGTAATTGTCCTAACACTTCATGTACTCACGGCAAGTTGTAATTGTCCTAACACTTCATGTACTCACGGCAAGTTGTAACTGTCCTAACACTTCATATACTCACGGCAAGTTGTAACTGTCCTAACACTTCATGTACACACGGCAAGTTGTAACTGTCCTAACACTTCATGTACTCACGGCAAGTTGTAACTGTCCTAACACTTCATGTACTCACGGCAAGTTGTAACTGTCCTAACACTTCATGTACTCACGGCAAGTTGTAATTGTCCTAACACTTCATGTACTCACGGCAAGTTGTAATTGTCCTAACACTTCATGTACTCACGGCAAGTTGTAATTGTCCTAACACTTCATGTACTCACGGCAAGTTGTAATTGTCCTAACACTTCATGTACTCACGGCAAGTTGTAATTGTCCTAACACTTCATGTACTCACGGCAAGTTGTAATTGTCCTAACACTTCATGTACTCACGGCAAGTTGTAATTGTCCTAACACTTCATGTACTCACGGCAAGTTCCCGCTGCCGGACTTGCGGTCTATCTGTAAGAGGACTGGTGGTCTAGGAGACGGTTGTTATAACCGGGAAATCCAGGGCTCTAGAGACGGCGTTGGAGGTCCACTGCAGCAAGTCTTCAGTGTGTAGATGGGGCTATATTGATTGGATGACTGATTACTTGGATCTGCAACGTTGGGTGGTGTATGGTATATTAGTGCACAGTAAGGCAGAATTTGTCAGGGTTCTTTGGGTCGTGTGTATAATGTGGAAGAATACATACACCATCACGACCTTGATGGATAAACTATTCACGAAACGGAGAAGCGTCAGTGATAGCTTGAACTAGCCAATCACAACACTGGAATTTAAACCGAGTGCGGGCGCTGCTAAAATGTGTACCTGCGGGCGAAAATACAATACTATGTAGTCATGCTTGAACAGGGGGAAGCTTCTGGACTGGAGGTAGCTGCAGAACGTGGGCGATGTGGGTTAAGAATAAGATCTACCAGAACTAAGAACTACGCACTAAACAAAGAGAAAGCAGTGAAAAGCAAATTAAAGAATTGCTTTGGCTCTCCATCACTGTCTGTCAAGCGTATGAACGACGGGAAATGCATTTCCATTACTTTCAATAATACTCTGCATTATGAGGCATTTCGAACATGCCTGATCAAACATTATCAGGGCGACCAAGTTGAGTACAGGGTGGACCGACACGGCGCTCAAGTCGAAATCAAAGTATCAGCTTCGTTACACACTTTGCATCTCTACAACTCAAAGAACAGTTTGCTTGCCCAGGGGGCAGTTGACGTCATGTCTGAGTGGCTCTCGACTCATTTCGTCGAAATTCAACAGACAGCACAGAAATTAATAGGTGACTCACTAAACACACCTGCCGATCTCAGCATGCTAGTGGCTGGCGAACCTACACAATCTGAAGCTGTAGCCATTACAGCATCAGGCCATAATGACACCATAGTCCAACAAACCATGACTCAGCACAGCAACAACATGAATGAAACTTCTAACCGACCAGTGTTGCTAGCCATTGAGTACCCGATGAGTAAGTGTGTAGAAGACAGTATACAACCAAATGAAATAAATTCAAATCAAATAGAGGTTGCACCATCGGTACTAGATGATAGACCAGCTACTAACCAACACTCGTGCGTCTGTCAGCAGCATATTAAAAAGTTAGAGTCAGACCTGAAAGTACTTTTTGATGCCGCCTCTGACAACACAAACAAGATCGCCACGATCATTAGTGACTATAAACAACCTCAAGTCAGAGGTGACTCTCCTGAGAGAAGAAAATGTGAAACTAAACACACCGTTGAGACGTTACAACGCTCGCCCACTACTGACCTGGCAGCACACGCAGATAGTCTAGAAGTAACAGAACCAGTCGTAGGCGCGTCAATTACTCAGTCAACCAAAACACATCAGCAAATAGAAAATGTTGCTCGACAGCACTCAACATATCCTATCGAAGTAAAGGTCAGCAATAGATTTGAAGCATTACAAGAGCAACTATCAAACAACAGCCTGGACGACAGAGCATTGCCAAGAGAATACGCCCACATTCAAGAAACATCTGATAATATGCAAGAAGACAGACTACAGCTGGATTGTCACCAATGGCAGAAACAGCGTGCAAGACGTGTCAGAACCCAACATACACAGAAAACACCGGCTGACTGCACCCACTTGATAATTGGCGACTCTTTGATGGAGGAATTTACAGCGACCGCATGTCCATATCAGACACCGACAAAGCCGCAACAATTCAGCTTCCAGGTGCAGGAGTAGAAAGACTAACAAACAGTATACGTAAACTGGAGGTTAATACAGCCATTAGAAAAACAACGATTCATACAGGAATACAAGACACTATGAAAAACCAAAGTATAACAATTTCTCAGTTAAGAACACTACTTGACTTACTACGTTACACTTTCCCAAATTCTACAGTTTTTTTCTCCTCCATCATACCACCAAGTTATGGCTCTCAACGTCGATTGGCCGACATAAACAATAACACCCTAGAAACTTTTTGCAACCGGTATCGTGTACACTTTATCAACAACACACCCTTCTTCACATCACAGACAGGAGCACCAAGGAAACGATTGTATAGAGACCAAATACACACAACAACATTAGGAACTAGTCTTCTTGCAAAGAACATTAAATATCCTGAAAGGGCAAAAAACCTGACCAACACACAAATGATAAATTCTGAAGAACACAGGCCAACCCAGGCCAGCCGAAACTCCCCCATTTCACCAGGTAAACGTCTGCTGACATCTGACCCCCGACCTCCGGCCACTCAAGAATCACACATGCTACCAAGAATAAACCAACCCATCCTTCCTACCCCCATCTTAGCACGGGAAGGAGATAACTACCACAATAGTTTTCCTGCCCTCCCCTGCAAGGAGCCTGCGTTGCAAATATCGGCACACACACACGGCAGTAATACCACTGTGACACATCCCCCTCACGCCACAAATGGGCCACCTAGCAGACAGCAGGAAGTTCCGCATCATTGGGGTCCAGAACTCTACGCCAAAAATGGGTCACATATCAGACAACAACAGGTTCCGCATCATTGGAATCCAGAACTGCTACACTTGATGCAATTTAGTCCGGCCGCACTGAATCAAGCTTTTATGATGTCTCTACAATACAGACCTGTAAGATAGGATATGTATTAAACACTGAGCCCTATACGCAATATACCAGAAAAAGAGCTTCCTCCTTGAACTTTAACTGCTTACTATTTAGAGTTTTATCTCCCGTGTGGGATACCCAACTTTAAACAGGAACATTGACTTGTATAGTCATTTATTCATTCTTTCGGATAGCAGCTGGTTACATAGCTTGCGAAGTAGTTCGAGCTACGTAATTGTATGTTCATACGCTTTAATTCTTTTTGTTCTGTATTTGCACGAAACTTGTTGGTCTCATTAGTTATATCGTTATAATATTGTAATTTACATATCGATTTCTATTACTGGTATTTTGCAAATTAATGTAATTGTGTATTTTTATGATCTTGTATTTTTACCTAATTTTGACTAATTTACACTTACTTCTTGGGTGAAATGTCTGAGCAGTGGCAACATTGGCTCAATAAATCAGGAATACATTTTGGACACTTAAACATATGTAACTTATTCAACAAGCTGCCAGAGTTATCTTCTATTCTTAATCAAAATTTCCATGTATTCGGCCTTAGCGAAAGTAGACTAAATGAAAACATTTCAGATGAGGACATCTCTATTAAAGGGTACAAAGTGTTTAGAAGAGATCCCTGTAGGAAACAAGAGACAGGCATAGTAGCCTATGTTTCTAATCTACTAAATGTTCACCGTAGGCTAGACTTTGAAACTTCCGAAATAGAATGTATTTGGTTGGAGTTAAAACTTCGAAACATCACACCCCTGATAATTGGCTACCTCTATCGAAATCCCAGGGCTGGATACGTTTGGTACGAAACTTCACTACCATGATGGATGTGGTTTTCGCTTCCGGGAAGGAAATTATACTACTCGGAGACTTTAACATTGACACCAACAAATCCCATATAATCTGGGGAAATATAATTGCATCATACAACTTCCAACAAATAGTAAAACAAGATACTAGAGTAACAAACTCATCTTCAACACTTATAGATCACATTTATGTAACTTGCTCGGACAACATCATAGAATACACCGTGCCCAATTGTGCAATGAGCGATCACTACCCAATATGCTGCACATGGTCTAAAAAAGGAATTAAAACTCCTAAACATAAACACATAACTGTAAAATACAGAAGCTACAAAAATTTCAACCAAAACGCATTTTTACAGGACTTGCTCAGTTCACCCCTAAACAATGTTTATCAGCTTCCAGACCCAGATGATGCTTTGGAATCCTGGATGAAGATCTTTATTGATGTGTTTGATAGACATGTGCCAATCAAGGAAGTTCGAGTAAAACATCACGTCAAACCACCTTGGATCACCCAGGAAATTCTTGAAATTATGAGAGACAGAGATAAGGCACATAAAAAGCGGGATCTCAGCACATACCGTACTCTTAGAAACAAAGTTCAATATACCATACGAAAAGAAAAGAAAAATTACTTTAAGAACTTAGTCATGGATAAAACAAATAGTAAGGACATATGGAAGGCAATTAACACCTTGACAAACAAGCATAACTACTCAAATTCATCACCATCAAATCCTATTTCATGCGACCAATTCAGTAACTTTTTTCAGAATGACATAGATCAGTTGAAGGCTACAATACCAAATTCTCCTTGCAACTTATCTTTACTGTCATCGTTTTGCCAGACTAGATGCCCCCGAGATATCCTTTCTGACATACCGCTAATGACAGTCACTGAAGTACTCATTTACCTCAGTAAACTAAAAAACACAAACTCATCTGGGTTAGATGGAATCAGCAGTCGGATTCTCCGCTGTGCTGCGCCAGTGATCTGTGTATCACTAACCTATGTATATAATCAGTGTATCACCAAAGGTCACTTTCCATCAGCTCTCAAAATCGCTAAAGTGTATCCTCTCCTTAAATCTGGTTCATTGGACAAGGGTCTCCCGAACAATTATAGACCCATTTCTTTACTATCATCACTATCTAAACCACTAGAAAAACACATCCATAAGGTAACATTACAGTATTTAGATAGCAACAAGCTTATAGTTGACAGTCAATCAGGATTTCGACCAAAATATTCTTGCCATACGGCCCTAACAAACATGATAGAAAATTGGCACCATAATATAAATAACAACAATCTATGTGGAGCTGTGTTTATCGATTTCAGAAAAGCATTTGATATGATAGACCATGCCATTTTAATTAAAAAACTAGAGACAATGAAAATTGGCCCTAATGTTGTGACGCTAATAACATCTTTTCTGTCAAACAGAAAGCAAGTAGTTTCATGCAATAAATCTCTGTCCGAAACCACTACCTTCAATACTGGAGTACCGCAAGGCTCTATTCTCGGCCCTCTATTATTCGCCATATATATTAATGATCTACCTTTGCATCTTTCGTCGTCCTGCGATCTATTTGCAGACGACTGTACAGTGTATACAAACGCTGAAAGCAGTAATTTGCTGGAAGTCGTCTTTGCAACAAGAATTAAATAATGTAGTTAGGTGGAGCTATGCGAACCGTATGCAAATTAACATCACTAAAACAAAATCTATGTTATTAACAACAAGACAAAGACTTCAGACTCTAAATTCACACAGATCACTTCAACTTCACATCGATAACATGCCAGTAGAAAGTGTAACTGAGCACAAAACATTAGGTCTCATCATTGATAGAAACCTAACCTTTAATCCTCACGTTCAAGCGCTCACTAAACAAACAGCGAAAAAAGTCTACCAACTCTCCAAAATTAAAAATTTCCTTGATGAGGACACAAGGAAAATATTCTATACGTCACACTTACAGACACATTTTGACTACTGCTCTACAATTTGGGACGGTTGTTCCAATTCAAGCACCAAGCGACTTTACTCACTCCAGAAACGGGCCATGAGATTAATTTATAGCAAACATTTAACTGAAAATCCTAGCCTGCATAAACGCCTTCAGTTACTACCACTCCGCAAACGTCTGCTTTTCAATAAGGCCAAACTAATTCACAAAATCCTACATCGGAATGCCCCAAACTACCTTTGGCCATTGTTTGAATATAATGCTAGACACAGTAAACGATTAAATTTATTACACCTTCCGAAGCCTAGGATAGACTTATTCAAAACAAGCTTAACGTACTCTGCAGCTCAGCTGTGGAACAATCTTCCACATGAAATAAAAGACATCATCAATCCCTATACATATAATCGCAAATTATTTGAACACTATCTCAGTACGGATTACCTTCCCCCTTAATAATAGAAGTAATAATATAATAAAACCCTAGTATAACAGCCAGTCCCCTTTTGGTAGTCCAGTATATTCCACGTAGCTAATAAATACCACACCAGTTATTACTATTACTGAGTCGTGTAGTATTTATTTTTAATTTTTTCCACATGCCTTTATAATGCATATATTTTATATTGTTGCTGTTTTCAGTTAGCCTTGAATGATGTGTGAATGGTATAATGTATGAAAGAGAGTGATAAAAGGGCAGAATGTTAGACGGGCCTGCGTGCCCAATTCTTCACCCTTTCAAAATAAAGTTTTGTTGTTGTTGTTGTTGTTGTTGTTGAGAAAATAGTTCCGAAGGGATTAAAACTACTAGGAAAGACCAGACAGACACATATCAGACTGCATTAAACACAACTGCGAGCGATTTAGCAGCATACCGCCTTGCGTTGGTTTTTTTATTTTACGAAATGGTATGAGTTTCAGTCGTTCAGAAAGCAATGGCAAACTACAAAACGTAAGCTTACCAATAAATCACAAACAGCCCCCCCCCCACAAAAAAAAAAATACAGTTGTTGACTGCAACGTTCTGTAAAGGATATGCAACTAACTTTATCTCCGGCAGACAAAATGTTAGCACATCTCCACTTCAAGAACCTAGCAGCAGTTTGTAAAGAGGTACTAGATTCTGGTTAAGGTCTTGTAGTCTGGGGGAAATCTGATTAAATCCACCGCATCGATCCACATCGTTTCAACAAAGACTAACATAGTAACTCCAGGAATGGGGTGGGGGGGGGGGGGGACGCTGGGGCCCAGTACTAGAGTGCCGAATTCTAACTGATGTGACAAAACGTCGATGCTTTTATCACATGGGGGATGTCGGTGAAATGTCAATGTTGTAGGGTATGTGATGCTGCTATAAAACTGCCCCTTAGTCTTTCTGTAGTAGTAGTAGTAGTTGCTGTTGTTGTTATTGCTGCTGTCATAGCTGTCATTGTTGTTGTTGTTGTTGTTGTTCTTCTTCTTCTTCTTATGCTGCCGCCGCTGCTGCTACTGCTGCTATTTCTTCTCATCCTCTAATACTCTTGTTTCTCTTCTTCTTCCTTCGTCTTTTTTTTGTTGTTGTTGTTGCTGTTGTTGTTGTTTTTCTTCTTCTTCTTCTTCTTCTTCTTCTTCTTCTTCTTCTTCTTCTTCTTCTTCTTCTTCTTCTTCTTCTTCTTCTTCTTCTTCTTCTTCTTCTTCTTCTTCTTAAATTTTCCTTTAGCAACTTCTATCTAGTTTGTATCTCTTCTCTTACGATGTTGGAGCAGTTGAAGATTGTACCCAGGTGTTTGTATGTTACAAACTAGAATCAATTCTGGAAATAAGATATACTATGCACTACAACATCTACTAAAATCAAATGCGCTATCTCGTAACACCAAAATCACAATATACAAAACACTGATTAACCAGTTGTGCTGTATGGCTCTGAAACCTGGAGTACAATGTAAGGAGACGAAGCCTTGTTACAAACCTTTGAGAACAAAGTTTTAAGACGCATCTTTGGACCCCTTAGGGATACACAAAGTGGAGAGTGGAAAAGAAGAAGTAACAAAGACATTTATGATCTGTTTAAGTCACCGCTAATCACTGGTATCATGAAAGCTAATAGACTACAATGGCTGGGGCATATAAAAAGAATGGAAGACAATAGGGAAACAAAACTCGCTTACACTCAGGAAATAAATTACCGTAGACCCCGAGGTAGACCAAGAAGACGGTGGAGAGATAATATATATATACAGACCTACAAGCACTTGGAATCAGCGACTGACAAGAGAAGGTCAACCAGAGAGACGAATGAAGACGATTTGTATCTGCAGCAAAGAACCTCAATGGCTCGGAACGCTGAAGAAGAAGAAGAACTTCTATCTATCTTATAACCAAGAAAGAGGGCCAGAGATTTATCCCCTCTTTAAGCAAGTTTCCCTATAGCTGAAGTGTGGAAGACAATGCCGTTACTCTCCGCAAGTTGACCGTTGTGAAGTATTCCACGGCTTGTTATTCTCTGCACCCATAACCACATACTTCTTTACCTGATTTCCCATGAAATCCTTGAACAGGTTAAGAACAATAGGATCGACTTAATCGCTTACGTTCCTCCCGGTTATAGCTCGGGCTGCTTTCCGAACAGTGGTGTGTCGAAAGCGTGGTACACTGCATCAACTCCGTAGCTCCAGCAACGACCCTCAAGACTCTCGTACACAAATTCCACCCGCAAGCCGAAGGGCAGAATGCTAACAGGAAGTGAATAAAGAAGGCGTGATACGATAAGCTAAGAAGTAGAAGTGGGGTAGCTAATGAGTAAAGCCACTGACAATGATAATTATGAGAATCTAACACTTGAACGCTGCTCCTTGGCATGAAACATAATGTGTGTTGTAAAGGCACATCAATGCCAAATACTGCGTAATGTGGGCTGTGTAAAGTGTGAAGTGTAAAATGTGAAGTGTAAAGTGTGAAGTGCAAAGTCTGAAGCGTAAATTGTAAAATGTGTGGAGTGTAAAGGGTAAAGAGTGAAGTGCGAAGTGTAAATTGTAAGATGTGTGGAGTGTAAAGGGTAAAGAGTAAAGTGTGAAGTGTATATTGTAAAATGTGTGAAGTGTAAAGGGTAAAGAGTAAAGTGCGAAGTGTAAATTGTAAGATGTGTGGAGTGTAAAGGGTAAAGTGTAAAGTGTGAAGTGTAAATTGTAAAATGTGTGGAGTGTAAAGTGTGAAATGTGAAGTATAAATTTTTTTTATTTCGCATATCCTTTTACAGGACATCGCTGTCAACAGCAGCATCTTTCAGCTGTCTGTTGATTTCTTGGCAAGATTACGCTCAGTAGTTTGCCATTGCTTTCTGAGCGGCCGGCTCAGTTATCCCGCAAGTCACCAGCGGGGGACGAACCGCTCTCAGTTCTCGCCCGCTACGAGACTCTGCGTGATAAACGGGATTACGGAGACCGGCGAAGTATACATTGTGAAGTGTAAAATGTGAAGTGTAAAGTGGGAAGTGTTGAGCCATGACATATACCAGGCCACCACTGAATGAGATATGGTGATCAACTCCCTCCTTTCCCGTCGCCGCTTTTCAGACAGTTAACAACCGTTGAGATAATGATCTAAAACTAAGTTAGGGCCGTATCATCACTGAATGGCGTTGAGCAGGAACTCGACTATAGGTTAAATAGCGCAGCTGTTGAAGGCTAGTCGCCGCAACATCCTGTATGTTTCGCAATTTTGTTCTGTAAAGCTGCATTACTTTGTGTTATTTTTTTATTGTTTGCATTTCCACAGATTTACCGCAGTTCTACTAAATTTTATTCAGTAACCATTACCGCAGCCGGAATAATGATAGTGGTGAGTCACACATTGTTCAGTTCATTCATTCTTCATGTGCCATGCCGAAAAGCTTGAGTTCGTCATCTCACGCTATCGCTAGAGATGCATACCAGGTCGGTGTCCTTGACCCAATAATGCATGTGACCAAGCCATCCAGGTATTATCTCCGCGCCTTTACTTTGACCTTTTCCTATTACGTTTGCTAGTTGTCATAAAGTTGTTTTTTTTATTTTAAATTTATTTATCCTCATAATGTGCCATACATATCTTGCCTGTCTGCATCTAATAGCTCTAATCAATTTACGTTTTTGTGTGCATCTAGAAGAACTGTCTCATTCGTGTTTCTGTCCGTCCACCATTATTCTTTTATTGACATTAAAACATGCAAATCTTCCATATGGAAATAATCAAGGGAGGGTTGCACTGGAAGGCAAGAGGCAATGTATATAGGATAAACAAATAATAACCAGTATGTGTAGTTGTGAGTAATTATCTGCACTGATAGACGTGAGTGCAGAATCAAGAAGAAGAAATTCGGGGACACAATAGACAACAGAAATCAAATGTTCGTCAAAAAAACACACACATGAAGGTTGACAAACTAGGTGTGCACTTTATGGGCGTACTATATGCATATAAGTGCATTCAATTTTCTATACCAGAACAGTTCCTTGAGGGGTTGTTCTGAACTGTTTGATGGACTAACGCATGACATGGTAGGGTGTCGTCGAGGGACCAGACAGTGGGAGGTCGTTGTAGGAGACTGTCGACACCCTATACTCCCGGGGCGGGGGGCAGGGCATGAAGAACGAACGAACGAAGTTTAGTTTAAAGGGTCACAAATTGGGCACACATGCCTGTCTTTCATTCGTTTCTTCCAACCACAAATCTGTTGTACATCAATTATCAAATGTGCATGTTACATTCTCATAGAATTAAAAAAAAAACTGTGTAAACTAAATGCTTTGAACATAAACTACATATCACTATATTATAAGACAACTGGGCACACACACACACACACAAGCATACACATACACGCATACACACATGTTGTTGTTGTTTGTCCATCAAGAATGATGATGACCATTCATTTCATCCAGTGGGGTTGAAGGTGTGGAGCCGTGGGTTCTAAGATGGCTGATAAGGATTATTTTGGCTCGAAATGTTCTTTGACAATGTGGACAAAGAATGCTTGACGTCTCTGGAGGAGGATTTCCTGCAGTGGTTTTTCTGTCCTGCCTTTTCTTCACAGCTCTTGCAGTCCTGGTTGCCTCACATATAACTGCACCTTTGCGCAATGATGCACGCCACGAATTTCGGTCTCTGGCTGCAGCCTCCCAGGTGTCATGATGAATTCCAAAAGCATTCAGTGAAATTTTCAGAGTGTCTTTAAAACGTTTCCTCTGGCCACCTTGGGAGCGTTTACCACAACGCAGTTCGCTGTAAAAAATTCGTTTAGGGAGCCTGTGATCTGGCATGCGAGTCAAGTGACCAGCCCAGCGAATCTGATTCTTCATCAGTAGAGTGTGGATACTGGGCATGGATGCTCTTTCTAGGACTTCAGTATCTGGAATCTTGTCTTGCCATTTAATCTTCAGTAGCTTCCTAAGGCAGACTGTGTGGAAGTGGTTTAATTTCCTAGCGTGTCGCTGATAAACAGTCCAGGTTTCACAAGCATATAGCAGTGTGGATAATACAACTGCTTTGTAGACTTTTAGCTTTGTTTGCAGGCTTATTCCAGTTCTGTCCCATACATTCTTGTACAGTCTGCCAAAGGCTGCACTGGCCTTGGAGATTCTTGCATTCACTTCGTCATCGATTGTGGCAGCTTGTGACACGGTGCTGCCAAGATAGGTAAATTTGTCCACAACACTTAGTCTATGATCATTCACTTTGATATTCGGCACAGTGTGATTATTCCCTGGAGCTGGCTGGTACATAACTACAGTCTTCTCCAAGTTGATATTGAGCCCAAAGTTGGCACAGGCATGTGAGAAAGCTGAAACGTTATGTTGCATGTCCGCCTCTGAGTTGGCGTATAGAGCGCAATCATCAGCAAACAGGAGCTCTCTGACTGTGCCACTGTTAATTTTGGTTTTAGCTTTCAGCCTTCTGAGATTGAATAACTTTCCATCCATACGGTAGTTGATGTCTATTCCAATGTCGTCGTTCTCGAAGGCATTCATCAACATGGCTGAAAACATGAGGCTGAACAGTGTTGGTGCCAGGACACATCCTTGCTTCACTCCATTGGTGACAGGAAAGGGTTCAGACAGCTCACCATTTTCCTGTACTCTTGCCTGCATGCCGTCATGAAATAGCCGCACTATTTGGACAAACTTTCGTGGACAGCCATATTTTGCCATAATCTTCCACAGTCCTTCTCTGCTGACTGTATCAAAAGCCTTGGTAAGGTCAATGAAAGTGGAGAACATTTCACAGTTCTGTTCCTGACATTTCTCTTGCAGCTGCCTCGCAGCGAAAATCATGTCAACAGTTCCACGTTCTTTTCTGAAGCCACATTGACTCTCAGGAAGAAGACCTTGATCGAGATGGGCTGTGAGGCGATTGAGAAGAATTCTGGCGAGTATCTTCCCTGCAATTGAAAGCAAGGAGATGCCTCGGTGGTTGTCACAGGATTGGCGGTTTCCTTTACGTTTGTAAAGGTGGACTATTGACGCGTCCTTAAAATCTTGTGGCATGGTCTCGTTCATCCATATGTTTGTGAAGACTCGGTGAAGCTGCTCTGTTAGGACCGGCCCACCTGCCTTGTATATCTCTGCTGGGATGGAGTCAGGACCAGGTGCCTTGCCGCTGGAGAGTTGCTGGATGGCTTTGTTTATTTCCACTATGGTTGGCAGGTCATCAAGAGTCTCATTGGTGGGAACTTGAGGAAGGCAATTGATGGTTTCATCATCGAAGAAGGAAGTTGCATTTAAGATTTTGCTGAAATGCTCTGCCCAGCGTTGGAGGATTTCTTTCTTATCGGTGACCAATGTTCCCCCATCTGCACTGAGGAGGGGAACTATGCCTGGTGATGAAGGACCATAGACCGCTTTCAGTGAGTCGTAGAAGTTTTTCATATCGTGTCTGTCAGCAAAGCCCTGAATTTCATCAGCTTTGCTGCTCAGCCAGGAGTCCCGCATGTGCCGAAGTTTCTGCTGCACTACTCTCTGAATGTTCTTGAAAGCATCTTTTTTTGATGTTGACTTTGGGTCATTCAAATGTGCCTTGAGGAGAAGATGTTTCTCGGCCAGCAATTGGTTGATGTCTTCGGAATTTTCATCAAACCAGTCTTTATGCTTTCGGGGGGCTGGACCCAGGATTTCCATAGCAGTGTTGTAAATCGTGTCCTTTAGGGCTCTCCATTCTGTTTCTGTATCCTGTTTTGCTTCAGCATTGGGCTTGAGGCGGTCTTCCAGCATATTTTCAAACGACTGCTGCATTTTCTTGCTGTTTAGGCGGGTGACATTTAGCTTTGTTTGCATTTTTGCCCCTTGAGGACGCCGTGGTGGCCTGATGTGGATGTTCATTTTCGAGACAATGAGACGATGGTCTGTCCAACATTCGGCACCACACATGGATTTTGTCACTCGAACGTCTTGTCTGTCACTCCTCCTGACGATTACATAGTCAATGAGGTGCCAGTGTTTCGAGCGAAGGTGACGTTGGATGAAGAATGACTTGCGCGATGACTTGGATTAAAGTGAGGAAGAGTTGCGCAATTCGTCGACCTCACTCTCTCGCCTGAGTCCATCTGAGTCCAGTGGCAAGACAAGTCGAGACGATTGGAGACGAATACAGGTGCAGTGGATGACCAGGGCGCTCTACGTGCCTTGCCGTGCTCATTACGTTCCACAACGCTTTGCAGGTAAACGCCGTCTTGCCCGTGCATACACACATACACGCATACATACATACATACATACATACATACATACATACATACATACATACATACATACATACATACATACATACATACATACATACATACATACATACATACATGTACGTACGTACGTACGTACGTACATACATACATACATACATACATACATACATACATACATACATACATACATACATACATACATACATACATACATACATACATACATACGTACGTACGTACGGACGGACGGACAAACAGACAGACACATACACACATACACACATACACACATACACACATACACACATACTCACATACGCACATACATCATTTACTCAAACACCTACGGTTATACACCCACTCAATGACACACACACACACATACACACACACTACACATACACACACTCCCTCACACAGACACTTTTATCCATTCACAATCACAAAAGACCATTGGGCCAGGAGAATCATCGGCGTCCTCACAATTATGGTGTAGCGTTGGTAAGATAAAAGTCAAAGCCTCATTATGTATCATCAGCGTGTCATTGTTTCTTTATCTGAAACAAAGTTACAATTTGTTCACAATAATGACACAATGCAGAGACGTCAGTTACCGATACAAGAATAGACGCAGTCCGCATGGAATCACGCTTACGAACATTTAAACGTACACAAAAAATCGATATGCGTCCATTAAATTATTTGCTGATTACAACGACAATACTGAACTTAATGGAAGACATGTAGCAATACTGAACGTGATGGGGACCAATGAGTCAAACTTCCACAAAGAGAAGAGACCCATTTTTAGATGTTTTCCAGTTGCTGTCACTCATCTAAACGTTTCAACAATGGGTATTGAGGCGTTTTCTCGCGCTGGGTTACAGCTTGCGATCATTACCAGTGCTGTGAAGTCCAGCAGATAACGTGGTTTAATCACTGTGAGTCCTGAGAGAGAGAGAGAGAGAGAGAGAGAGAGAGAGAGAGAGAGAGAGAGAGAGAGAGAGAGAGAGAGAGAGAGAGAGAGAGAGCTTGTGATCATTATCAGCGCTTTGAAGTCCAGGAGATAACGTGGTTTGACCATTGGAGTCCTGGCAGAGACAGAGAGACAGTTTGTGATAATTACCAGTGCTGTGAAATCTATCAGATGACGTGGTTTGACCATTGTCAGTCTGGTCAGAGACAGAGAGACAGCTTGTGATCATTACCAGCGCTGTGAAACTTGGACAATGAGCAGTCAAGCTGAAAAACATCTGATGGCTGCAGAAATGTGGTTTCTGAGGAAAATGCAAAGAATACCATGGACAGACAGAAAAACCAATGACCAAGTACTACAGGAGACAAATGAAAATCGTAAATTGATTAGAGAAATTAGACGTAGACAGTCAAAATGTTTTGGACATGTTATGAGAAGAAATGGATTGGAGAACTTACTGACAACAGGCAAGATCGAAGGGAACAGACCAAGAGAAAGACCGAGAGGAAAATACCTGGATGGCTTGGCCACATGGCATGGACGAGACAGAGACACTGAGCTGATCCACGACTCTGGTGATCGAGTGAAATGGCGAGTCATGACCGCCCATGCTTTCCGGCATGGCACATGATTGATTGATTGAAGTCCAGCAGATAATGTGGTTTGACCATTGTCAGTCCTGACAGCGACAGAGAGACAGCTTGAGACAAACACCCGGAAAGCCCCAGTGGAGGGAGAACTGTGGTACTGATTGAGACAACTGTGCGAGGCCCGTTCCTAGAGCATAGTTACAAGTTCTTCTTTATCCCAAGAATCATAAGTCTCTAATGAAATTACACGCCCTCTTGACCTCTTGGATAGTGAGGTCAGATACTAGACATTTTCGGATAACGACGAACAAAAGACCGTTCCGTGTGCAAGTTGTACATGTTTGGAATCCCACGGCCGTTGGAAACCGCAAAAAGCAGGCCTTTAGACTACTGCACTGGCAGAATTGTTAGGAAAGAAAACCTGCCCACATGACCTTCGATGGAATATGTCTAGATCAGTGGTTTTTAACAGGTGGGGAATTCCCCCAGTCGTACACTGTGACCTTTGAGGTGCATCACTGGGTTCTTCGTTTCTGATCTCCGACTTCTATTATTTTATTGCTTATGTATTTTCTCTCGTTTTTTTTTTACACACTCATTCAACAGACTTCTGATTATTGCATTTACTCGGGTTGTCTACAATAAACACACAAGCTATATCAATACAAGAACATCGATTTGGACAAAACAAACACCGTCAGCCGCCAATAGCAGCTTCGTGGGCAGTCCGGTGAAATGGTGTGAGGATCTGTTGAGAGAAGATGGGCGTGGATGTTGTTGTGAAATGGGGTGAGGATCTGTTGAGAGAAGATGGGTGTGGATATTGTTGTGAAATGGGGCGAGAATATGTTGAGAGAAGATGGGTGTGGATGTTGTGGTGAAATGGGGTGAGAATCTGTTGAGAAAGAAGATGGGTGTGGACATTGTGGTGAAATGGGGTGAGAATGCATTGAGAGAAATGTATGTAGACATTGTGGTGAAATAAGGTGAAAATCCGATGAGAGAAGATAGATGTGAAGATTGTGTGAAATGGACGTGAGAATCTGATGAGAGAAGATGGATGTGGACTATCCGGTGAAAAGGGGTGAGAATCTGATGAGAGACGATGGATGTGGACATTGTGGTGAAATGGGGTGAGATTATGCTGAACGAAGATCAACATGTACAGTCGAGAAATAAGGTAATAATCTAATGAAAGAAGATCAATGATTGCAGACAATGAGCAGAATCGGCAGCATTTAGTTGATTCGATTAACTGTACATACTGAGCAGTTAGTATTAGAATTAAATTGTTAGAATGTAAATTATGTATCTCTTTAAAAATAAACACATACCAGTGTAATATCTGAGCAAATTGAAAGTTCTTAAATAGCTTAATCGGTATGGCTATCTCGGAACAGTCAGAGCATCCGATGGAGGATGTCTTGTAGAGTTTAGAACTAAACAAGCTAGCCGATGGCAATACGAAAAATATACGCAGCAGTAACAATCTGTCGGTTGCAGTGAGAACGCGACTTTTGAAGAGGTATAAAGAACCTATACTGTTGCATGCGTGTGAGACATGGACAATAAACAGTCAAACCGAGAACAATATAATGGCAGGGTAAATCTGGTTTCTGAGCAAAATACGAAAGAATTAAAAAGACAGACATAAAAACGAATGAGACAATCCTTCAGAAAACAATCATATACAATAAACTGATTTTTGTTGTTGTTCGCAGTATCCTTTATATGGCATCGCTGTCAACATCAGCATCTTTAAGTTGATTGTTGATTCTTGGCTTTGATTTCTGCGTTGATTGACCCTGCGTTGATTTCTACACTCAGTAGTTTGCCATTGCTTTCTGAGCGACCGGCTCACATACCCTGTAAGTTACCGACGCGGAGAGAACCGCTACCGATTCTCGCGCAACGTCACGTTACCCACGAGAATATACGAGATTACGGAGAAAGTCGTGTAACCTCTAGACCAGAGAGACCGGCAATAAACTGATTAGAGAAATGAAATTAGGTGCAGACAGTCAAGACTGTTTCGACTTGTGTGGAAAACACCTTCAATCTTAGTAAGAATTAGCAACATTGATGAGAATGGAGAAGGAAGGGGAGAAAATAGACATACCTGTATGGGATAGTCACGTGGCATAACCAAGACAAGAACACAGAACATATCCAAGACGTGATTATATCTGAGATTGTCTACCATGACACCCAGACATAGGGCCTGATAGATGATGATGATGATGATGATGATGATGATGATGATGATGATGATGATGATGAATGACGATGATGATGATGACGACGACGACGACGCCGATGATGATGATGATGATGATGATGATGATGATGATGATGATGATGATGATGATGATGATGATGATGATGATGATGATGATGATGATGATGATGACAGGTAATAAAAACAGTTAGGTCAGTGTAAAGCCTGCAAAAGGTGAGATATACTAAACGCTGTCACAGTGACCCAGCATTGAAGCCATGCATCTCTAATAACTTAATTAGGCTTAACATTGAAAGCCAGTTAATCACCTCTTTGGGCTGCATCCATCCAGATGGAATCAGTACTGGTGTAGATGCCACTGTATAACAGCTGACTTCCCTCTATATATCCATATCTCTAACTGTTTGCACACCTTTGTCCATACATTGTCTCATGTGGCACCTTTCACAACTGAACTGAACCTCTTCGTTGCCTTCCTAAGGATTTGTGTTTTAATATTATTACATGTTCTAATTTTATGATTTTCTTTAGATCTCTTTGTGTTGTTCCGTTTCTGAAGAAGATTATTATAATCGAAATGTCGTTCGTTGCGTCGTAGTATACTTATTTTTATTTTTTATTTTATTATTTTTATTGTATTCCCCCCCCCCCCTCCCCCGTTATTTATGTTGACCATTGTGAAGTCCGTTGTAAGGTACGTACAGTGTGTCCCTGTTTGGTATCTCTTCACCTGTTCGCATGAGCTCTATATACCTAACTGTTTGTATTGCCTATTGTTATATGCTGCTACAGCCGTGACTTCCCTTTTCCTATGATGATGCTTATAGATATCTTCATCTCACAAATTCTTTTCCCCCATGAGAACCATAAGAATAATTCACCCTTTGCCATCTTAGCCCTTTCATTCTCTCCTGGCCCCTGCCAACGGGTATGGCAAATGTGGCATTACATGATAACTGCCACTGCCTGATCTGTTAGTATTGACACATGAGTCTCTTGTGTTCCTTGTATGTGTGTGTTTGTGTGTGTATAATTTAATCATTAGTATGTGAAATTCAGAGCGGCACACATAATGCGCGATAGTCTCTGTTCTGTGTTCACGACACACTCAACAGTTGATCTTCTTCTGAACCACTCACCTAACGACTTTCTCCACAACTTCTCATCCCAGGACTTTCTGCAGATCCTATCATCTCACGACTTTCTCCAGATCCTCTCATCTCAGGACTTTCTGCAGATCCTCTCATCTCACAACTTTCTCCAGATCCTATCATCTCACGACTTTCTCCGGAATCTCTCATCTCAGGAATTTCTCCAGATCCTCTCATCTCACGACTTTCTGCAGATCCTCTATTCTCACAACTTTCTGCAGATCTTCTCATCTCACGACTTTCTGCAGATCCTATAATCTCACGAATTTCTCTAGATCCTCTCTTCCCACGACTTCCTCCAGAGCCTCTTACCTCACGATTTTCTCCAGATCCTCTCATGTTACGACTTTCTCCAGATCCGCTCATCTCACGACTTTCTCTATATTCTCTCATCTCACGACTTTCACTGGATCCTTTTATTTCTCAACCGTCTCTGGGTATGGTCTTCTCACTACCTTCTCCAAACAATATCCTGTCACAAACTTCTCCAAATCTTCTCCTGTCACAACCTTCTCCAAAACGTCTTCTGTCACAACCTTCTCCAAACTGTCTCCTGTCACAACCTTCTCCAAACCTTCTCCTCTGACAACCTTCTCCGAACCGTCTCCTCTGACAACCTTCTCCTGTCACAACCTTCTCCAAACCATCTCCTGCCACAGCCTTCTCCAAACCGTCTCCTCTGATAACCTTCTCCAAAACGTCTCCTGCCACAACCTTCTCCAAACCGTTTCCTGCCACAACCTTCTCCAAACCATCTCCTGCCACAGCCTTCTCCAAACCGTCTCCTCTGACAACCTTCTTCAAACCATCTCATCTGACAACCTTCTCCAAACCGTCGCCTCTCTCAACTTTCTCAAATCCGTCTCGTCTCAAAACCTTCCCGATTACCGCTTCACTCGCAACGTGACGAAGAAATGACGATTCTCATCTCCTAACGTAGGTAATCATATCTCCTTGTGAGCTGACCCCTCAATCTCGCGATACAAGTACTCCAATTCACCGTAGGGATTCTTTGCTTCAACAAAGGAACCGGATCTCTGCCAGCCCACTTTCTTACTACTCTCGCTTTAATACCTCTCAAAATCTACACAGCAATATTATAAAAACCTCGTACGCAGCAATGTTGTGTTTCTTATATTGTGATACAATAAGTAATTCTTGTCTATAGACACATCTCTTCTTTGTTCTGTTTGTCTTTGATATATACAGCAACACTGCTCTGACATTCAGGCTAAATATTCTAAGAGTATAGTTGATATTTTCTGGAGACAAAGCCGCCAATGTAGAGGAATTGATTTGAATACGGCGCATTACATTATGAGAATAGCTCTACTTCGATTGGTTCAGATTGTTTTTCATTATTATATTGTAACTGTATCCGCGTTTTACGTAATACAGCAGAAATATCAGTTAGGAAACTCTTAATGACTTCTAAGTAACAACAGAACTAGCTTTGCAGGTATTGGTCGACACTCATAGATGTAGAGGGAAGGAATAGAAGGTAGAGACACTATATAGTGTAACAATTGAAAGCTGTAGTGGACACACCAGGATTCATCATCACTATGAAGTGAGTTACGCTGCACTGTTTCGTCAAGCCTATGGCGCAGTACATCCGACTTCGTACAAGTATTTGTTTTCATGAGGAATGGCTTGTCTCGCTTCAGAGGTCAAGAAGGATTGTGAGAATTGTATGGATTTATTTTCTGCCTTGGTCGTGCGGGAGTGCGGGGGAATGAACAAGCTGATAGACTGGCAGGGGATGGTAGATTACCTATGGACAAGGGGGAGATGGTCGGGCGCCTGTGTGACCAGGTGGAGAAAGTGGTGGAACAGACTAAGAACCTGTATGTGGAGAGGATGATATGGCGGGGAATGGGCAGGGGTTCTGGACAAATCTCAAAACTGATAGGGCAGACTAGGAGAACTTTCAGTCAGATGGCGGTTGGAACGATTAGCAATATGACTCTTCGCTGGCTGTTGAACGAGGGGTAGAAGCGAGTGTGTGAATGTCCTGAGTACAGTGATGTCGGTTTTTAGCTCATAATTTATGACTCTATTTTTCTACTTAGCTTACCATGGCCTTTTACTGTACTCAGTCTAGCAACAAGGCAGCAGTTTCTGTACTCAGTCTAGCAACAAGGCAGCAGTTTCTGTACTCAGTCTAGCAACAAGGCAGCAGTTTCTGTACTCAGTCTAGCAACAAGGCAGCAGTTTCCATATCTCTTCAGCTGGTTCCTACCCCTGGACCTGCCAGACATGAATGGCTGCGTTAGCGTCGGTGTAGCTCTTGCGGTCATTTGAGCACACAAGTCTCTCTTTCACGTCAACAGTGGCTCCTATAGGTTTCGAACCTGCCTCCCCCAGATAACGCCTAGTTGAAGGAACAAGTGTACCTCGAGGCACGGACAGCCAGACACTCCTGAAATAAACACGCCTTCGTTATTCAGGCCTATTAGCCACCTGAATCCACAACTATGAAACATGGACATAGTGTGTATCCAGTTCATGGACTAGCACTGTGGGTTTCAGGAGTGTGTGTTAACTAAATACCATCATGAGTGTACAGGTCTGTTGCAGAACGTCGCTCTTATCTCGGACTGAGGACAAGTCTCTCGCTCTCTTGCTGTCTGCCCTGCTTCTTACACACTCATGCCCCGTGTGTCTGCAATGTCCTACACCTCCTTGTCAATGACGATCTTGTCGAATGGCAGTATTTGTTTTCTTCTTGGTCCTCGATATGTTATGGTCCATTGTGTAACATTTAAACCAAAAAGCTCCAACTTCCGTCTACAGCGATATCAGAATGGTCCATCTCTAATACCCACGATGCCACACGACGCATATATGTTATATTACATTGTGCCCATGGTACAACAACAGCAAAATAATTCATGTAAATGTTTGGAGAACAAACATTGGGGAAAGATACTGTGTGAGCCATGACCTATTTCACAATCACTGAAGAAGATCATCGCGGCTGTTGGACTTACATTTTTCAGAAACAAAAACTTAGAATATACCATGGACTAAGAAGAAGAAAAATCCTATCATTTTATAAGAACTGGACTTCGAAGACAATTGACACACACAGCATCATGTCTCGGAAATTGAAAAACTGTGACTATATTAAATGTTACATTCGTTTGGAAAGAGCTGTAATGGAAGGCGTGGTTCCGGGAAGTTTGAGGCGGGATAGTGGAAACACACTGGACATGAACACATATGAAGCGATGACACGGGATAGTGGAAATACACTGGACATTAACACGTAAGAGTCAGTGACACGGGATAGTGGAAATACACTGCACATTAACACGTTTGAGTCACTGACATGGGATAGTGGAAACACACTGGACATGAACACGTGTGAGGCATTGGTCGAGCAGCGCGAAGTTTGACGCAGGACAGTGGGAGCACACTGAACATGAACACGTATGAGGCAGTGACACAGGACAGTGGGAGCACACTGAACATGAACACGTATGAGGCAGAGGAGCTGGCACAGAATCGATGAACTTTTTGGCAGGCCGTGATAAAAGCAAAGTTCTACCCAGGACCATTACACGATGTATGCAGTCAGGTCCTGGTACCTGTCTTGTCTTCAGGGAGTGCTATGCAACATCACCGTCTGCAGCAATTACTGGCGGATTATTGTCTTAAAACTGTGCGTCCGGTCTCTTATCACTATTGCTTGTCTATCTATTACTCCGTGTATTAATTATATTATTTTGTTCCATTAACATTGCGCTATCTTTCTATTTAAAGATCCAGTGGTATTTCATGTGTTCCTACCTGTTAAGATTGCTATTTGTTCACATAGAATGTAAAGTCTTTCCTATGGTTTTTCTCACTCTCGGCACATTTCTGATTCAGCCAAATTATGTCGTCTCTATGCATGTGTTCAGTCTCTATATATCAAATATTATACTCTACCATATCTTGCTTTTTCCTTCTTCTTTTATCCACCATCTGCAGAATATCACGTATGATTCATTTCTTGTTTGCAATTCAGTGTGTTGAAAGAATGATTTCTTTTGATATCTGTTGTATTGATTCACACGCATATCTCATTGTTCGTTAATAGTTCATGCTATTTCCATTAAATTATATTTGTTCAGTAACACAACACTGTATTTTATACTAATTTGTTTGCCTGTTCAATCCTGGATCTAAAGTGATGTTATCGTGTTTATCGTCTTAAGTTTTAAACCGTCCCTATAACCGAAACATGATCATTCCTGTAGTCTGCTCCAGGCCAATTGTTTGCTCGTACTAAACTATATATCTTCTTCTTCCTCTTCTTCTGTGTTCTTCCGGAGTGTTTTTTCACACACTCTTTCAGACGTAGTTGGTGTGTCCGGTTATGCGTCCTTAGGCCAGCACATCCGACTTTAGCGGGCGATTTTTGCCGGGTTAGCCTTTCCGGGTGTTTCTCACTGTTGTGGTGCCGTCCACATCCCAGCTGGTCAAGTTAGAACGGCCGAAGACTTCACGGTCAGCTCTCAAGGGAAGGCAGGGGCAGTCCATGGGCATTATCAGCCATCCTGGGAGGCTTCCATATTTGCAGAGCCGACATATAACGCTCTGGTACTGGGCTCACCCAAGGACTCGTCACGTCCTGCACATGGCTGCTTAATTCTTCACTTCCATGTATTGGGCAGTTCGTTCGTCACAGGCCGCAAACCAGGAACAGTCAGTCTGCAGACGGCGTCCACTCAGCGAGCTTTCGGTTCGGACTTTTCACGAAAGACATTCCACTCACACTCTCAAAAACTGTATATAATTAACGAGGAAAGAAATCGCTTGCCGGGATGGGGATCGAACACACAACATTCGCGTTATTAGCACAATGCTCTAGCCTACTGCACTAACCATTCAATTTTCCTGTAGTGTAGTGTGCTCCATTGTCACTCCTTTGTTTCCTTCGCCATCTGTAAAACCATTCAACTTATTGTTTCTTATTGCTCATGTCCTGCGTAGTTGATTATCATGTCTGTCCACAGAACTCTTGTCTCCCACAGAAGCTTTCTAGGTGAAGTTCGGTGGCGAAGTTGTAAAACAGCCTGCCTCGCTCATCGGAGGTTGCGGGGTCGTTTTCAAACTCCGTCAGTCAATTCACGAGTGCACATTTCTCGGAGACTCCAGGGGGTCGTCGATGGAAATGTGGAGTTCTGTATTACGCGGTTAGTCGAAGCAGAAACAGAGACGGGTGGTTAATGGAAACAGAAACATAGACAGGCGTCAATGAACATACTGAAAAGCCTTCCATCGTAGAATTCTATTGGGTCGCCTGGATGCCAATGTATGTAACGGGCTTAAGCATTGAAACTCACAGTCTTCCATATGATTCACAACCAACCATCCATCCATTCATCCATCCATCCAACCAATTAACGAAGTAACCAACTATTCACCCAGCCATCCAACCAATCAACAACCAACCAACCAACCATCCATCCAACTAATCAACCAACCAACCAACCATCCATCCAACCAATCAACCAACTAACCAACCAGCCAACCATCTATCCAACCAATCAACCAACTAACCAACCAGCCAACAATCTATCCAACCAATCAACCAACCAACCAACCATCCATCCAACTAATCAACCAACCAACCAACCATCCATCCAACCAATCAACCAACTAACCAACCAGCCAACCATCTATCCAACCAATCAACCAACTAACTAACCAGCCAACAATCTATCCAACCAATCAACCAACCAACCAACCATCCATCCAACTAATCAACCAACCAACCAACCATCCATCCAACCAATCAACCAACTAACCAACCAGCCAACCATCTATCCAACCAATCAACCAACTAACCAACCAGCCAACAATCTATCCAACCAATCAACCAACCAACCGACATACCATCCATTCAACTAATCTTCCAACCAACCAGCCAGCCAGCCAGCCAACCAACCAACCAACCAACCAGCCAGCCAGCCAACCAGTCAGCCAGTCAAGCAACCATCCAACTAACTAATTAACCAACCGATCAATCCATCAGTCAATCAACCAGCAAACAAACAAACAAACAAACAAACAAACAAACAAACAAACACCCAATTGTCAAACTGCTCTACTTGTTACCGAACTCGCCGTTTCTTTTTTAAAATAAATTGATTCAAAACATAGCGAGAAGGCTTGGCAATGATGTTACCTCTGTACACCTCAAGCTCAGAAGGCACGTGGTTCAAATCCCATCATAGGTCTGGGAAATTGTACAAGAACCAGTCGCGTCTAGTGATACCACGTGCCTCTTGGCTAGTGAAATCAACAGACACCTAACCTTCTCAGATACTGACGAAATACAATAGGCTTCCATTGCAAGTTGTGCACGCTCAGAATTCTACACAGCTGAAAATCGGAAAGGGTAGGCCATAGGGTCGTCGACCTCGCACAGGTAGTAGTCAATAAATCCCGCGTAGACTCAGCCCCGTGACCTTGGATGTAGTCTGTCTATTGGTGCCAAACCCTGCGCAAATACAAGCGGGCAGAAGTCGGATACATACTTCTAATTTGCATAAATAGGTCTGACTTACTCCACTCGGAATCGGGACGCGGCGGAAGAAACAGAAGTATACGTCTTAAAACACAACTGTGTTTGGTCTTGTCTGTCTTCACATGAGTATGAGAGGAAAGAGAGAAGAAGGGTGGAATGTCAGACAGGCCTGCGTGTCCAATTCTTTGCTTTGAAAATAAAGTTTGTTCATTCGTTCGTTCGTTCGTTCGTTCGTTCGTTCGTTCGTTCGTTCGTCCGTTCGTTCACATGTATTCCTGTTTTTGTTACTCTGCATCTTACATTGTGAAGCCGAAGACACTGCTATATTTGGAATTTCACTGCTCTATGGGGTCAGAGAAACTAAGTCTCTCTCTGACTTCGTTACTGTATGTAAATTAATTACTACGTGGCGCTGAAGACAGTTGCTCTGTAACTTGACTACTAATGGGATCGAAGACACTGTTAGTTTTTCGGTAAATTAACAACTGTGTGGTACCGGAGACAGTAGTGTCTCTGTTGCCGGAGACAGTTTCTCTGTAACTTAACTAATACAAGTGGCCCAAGAGGGTAGTTTCTGTTTAAATTAACTACTATGTCGAGTCTAAGACAGTTTCTCTGTAAATTAATTACAATGTGGGACTGGAGACGTTGTCTTTGTAACTTAACTACTATGTGGGACGGGAGACAGTTTGTAACATAACTACCATGTGGGACGGGAGACAGTTTGTAACATAACTACCATGTGGGATGGAAGACAGTTTCTCCGTAACATAGCTACTATGTGGGACCGGAGACAGTTTCTCTGTAACATAACTACTATGAGGTACGGGAGACAGTTTGTAACATAACTACCATGTGGGATGGAAGACAGTTTGTAACATAACTACCACGTGGGACGGGAGACAGTTTCTCCGTAACATAGCTACTATGTGGGATCGGAGACACTGTTAGTTACTCTGTAAATTGATACTGCCGGCATGTAAAGTAAGACTCTAATATATCCCTAGGCCCCACATAGAAGTGGAGACACTGTTAGTTACTCTGTAAATTGATACTTCCGACATGTCAAGTAAGACCTAATATATCTCTAGGCCCCACATAGAAGTGGAGACACTGTTAGTTACTCTGTAAATTAAGACAGCCGACATGTAAAGTAAGACTGTAATATATCCCTAGGCCCCACATAGAAGCGGAAAGCCTGTTAGAATAGATCACATGCAGTGTAATGAGATGCTTCAATTGCGTGTTCCGGTGATCTTGCTCCTTGCACTCACATTGCCATTCTACACACCTAATCACTAATTGTGTGATGTCTACGGGCAATTGTGTGTGTTCTACTTAAGGTTTCGTGCAGTCTAACGCGCGACCAGGTCCGTTAGGTCAGTGTACTCAAAATAATGTGCATTAGCGGGAAAACAGATGCTACGGGGGAAATTGTAAAGAATACAATGGGTTTAGAGACAAACAAATGATATTGTCCTTCTAGAAGCAGAGTAAAACGCACAAATTGATTATTGCAATTAGAAAGAGATAATTGAGCACTTTATTCTCAAGCCAATCTCCAAATACATTACCATTCATCTCGTTATGATAATTCCTTTTGTCTGTATGCTTTGATGCGAACACGAGTCCATTTTTCTGTAATAAGCCATTATGCGTACTACCAGCATGGGCTATGATCAAACGTTGTCCTTTACTACTTGGTACATATCTATTTATCTTCCCATCCACTGATTGCCATTCCTTTTCATTTGTGTGGTGCGCATTGACCCAGGTTTTACCCAAATACATGATGTCATAATTATTTTTTTCTTTGCGCATTTCCCTTACTTAATGTAAATACGCCGGTCTCTCTGGCGGGGGGGTTACACGACTTTCTCCGTAATTCCCGTTTATCCACGCAGGGTCTCGCAGCGCGCGAAAATTGGAAGCGGTTCTATCCCGCGCTGGTGACTTGCGGGATAAATGAGCCGGTCGCTCAGAAAGCAATGGCAAACTACTGAGCGTAATCTTGCCAAGAATCAACAATCAGCTGAAAGATGCTGATGTTGACAGCGATGTCATGTAACGGATACGCAAAACATTAATGTAAATACTTGCTTCTCAAGCAAGGCCAGCCTTGACAGAACATATTCAGAAAATTTAGAACTCCTTAATTCAGATGAAACAACTGATACACAGGAAATAAATGAACTTCTATTTGCAGACGATCAGTGCCTGTTTTATAGCGACGTGGGCAGACTGCAAAATCATATTAATAATCTGAGTTCAACATGCAGCAGATACAATATAAGTATAAATACAGCCAAAACACCGAAGTAATGCAAGTTAGCAGATCGCCGGGCCCACTAAGTATACAGATAAATAGCACATCTCTGAAACAAGTTTAAAAATTCAAATATCTTGGAAGTATGATCACAGAAGATGGCAGATTGGACAGAGAAATCGAAATCAGATGTCAAAAAGCAAGTGCACTTACATATCAACTATCACCCATATTGAAATATCCAAATATTACCATGTCCGCAAAACGACAGATAATAAACAGCATATTCACACCAACCCTATGCTACCAATCTCAAACCTTGGACTTTATCCAAATCACACTTTCGCAAAATCAACATCTGCGAGATGAGATGCCTGAGGAGAGCTGCCAACTTAATCATCCGAGACGAGTAAAAAATGCTATTATCAGACACACAGTGGGATCAATACCTTGTGCCACATTTATTGAAAGATAAAATTACCACTGTAGACAAATCAGATTACTGTGCAAATCTGTATGTTGTATATTTCAGCTTTCTAGAATGATCTTATTCTTTTAGTTTATGTTGTGTGATTTCAGAAGTATGTACCTGACGAGATACAGCGAAATATGCCAGACAATAAATTTTGCACTCTGTTGTTTGTGTCTTCGTTATATATATATATATATATATATATATAATATATATATATATATATATATATATATATATATATATATATATATATATATATATATATATATGTTACTGATCCAACACGAGCTTAGGATTTCAGCCTCCCAACCATTGTCATATCATGATTTGCGCAAGCGTTCATCGTGTGTTGTGTTGCGTGTGTTGTGTTGTTCCACATACAGTGTTTCTGTCTTCTGGCTGTGGAGAAAGTTACAATCGCCAGACATTTGTCACCGCTGCACACTCAAACAGAGTGTGCTGGACAGTCTTGTTATAATATTTACTAAAACAGATATGCGTGTGTGATCGTGCTTCACAATCGGGTGATATTTACAAAGCTAACACACAGAGTCAGTTATTCTTGGAATCAGTATACATTCAAAAGATCATGAAGTCTGTATAAATTCAAATGATCATGGAATCTGCCTGCATATATTCAAAGGTTCGTGAAGTCTGTATAAATTCAAATGACCATAGTATTTGTCTGCATAATTGTAAAGGATATAATCAACAGACCACAGAGTCTGTGTAAATCCAACATTCCGTTTTACACGGCTATAGGCGTATTGGGTACGAATGAACTTTATTCTCAAAGGGTCACACATTGGGCACGCAGGCCAGAAGGTTATGCACTGATGACTAAATAATTTAAATGACCAGGTGGTCCTCGATGGGTGGATGTCAGCAACCGATGCGTCAGGCATTACAGGATCAACTTCTCCCGTACCACACAAAAATATTGCAAGTCGTACGAGAGGTATGGATGATGCATTTTATTATCACTGGCTCTTTAACAATGGATTACTGCACAAAACGGTCGCTATTAAATTACACATAATGACACAGAATTCCCTATCTAGTCAATATCCTAACCCTATAGCTAACTCTATCTATTTGGCTATGGAAACGCGCATCGACACTAATCGATGCGATTACACTATGAAAGTCAGTCCCCCGTCTGACTAGTTTACTCGCGTGGCTACACACCACGCGGAAGGACCTTGTGCGTCCTTCGGCTTTCTGCGTGCTGCGACACTCAGCACGCTTCGAGTAGCCGTTTACTCTTGAGTGGCAGTCCACTTCTCCGTGGCTATCACGTAGGCGTGATACTGCCGTGATCAGAGTGCTTACTCTCTGTGGTTGACATCACCGTGTCTCATGAGAGAATTAGTTAATAGTTCCCCTCCCTATCACCTACCCTGCCCTCATGTAGGGGCACTGGGTTACCTCTAATCTACTTGAGTGATCTTCTATACTTCAGTCTTTGACACACACCCTCCCCTCCTGTGTTGCGTTACAAACTTTGACTCATGGTTGTGACGCAAGAGGTTTCTAAAAAAAATTAGTGTCTCTAATTTTTGTCAAAGACTATTGATAACCTGGTTCTGGGTAACTAAATAGACTCCTACTGACTATTGTCACAATGTAGTCTCACTTTACTTGGCTACTGGTGATCGCCACAAACTTGTCTGGTTGGCGTGAGCCCTCTTCTCATCGCAATATTATATTAATTAGAGGTTTGTCTGAACCGGACCGTTGTCTTATAAGACCTGTCCTCAAATAGCAAATTAACTCACTACCCATACAAAGTTGACTTTCTTAGGGTCAACACATGAATTGCTTCATGTCCCCCATATAATATTAAACAACCTTTACACAAGCTGTGTGCGACAGGCTTTACCTATCTCGCTTCCGCGTGTAAAGTTATCTTTCACTGTTAAGTTAGTGTTTCGTTGTCTATTGTGTCCCCTGACCCGGAGTTATCCCTCTTTGTTTTAACAAATGTATGTAATTTACCTGTTTGTTTTCCTGGTTGTTTGTGTGTTTTTATGTAACTATTAATATAGTTTAATTTCTAACATCTGTGTCTATCTATAATATGTATGTAAGTTCTTTTTCAAGTGCCATAATTCGGTTACATGTGGCCACAAACAAGTGTATAACACTAATTCGTGACTACGTTTCCGTCTTATGAGACTTAAAATACTTTATCTAAGATCTATACTAAACTACACTAAACTATAAATATCACATTGAAGACAATACATTTTCATTATTGAAAGCAAACGCTTGACGCAGACAAAAAACAAAAAGTCGCGTTGAGCGGCAGAAAAAAATCCGCTGGTTGTCCTCATTCTCTCTTGTATATTTTCCATTTTCTCTCACTTTCACACTTCTGTCACACATCTTTTATCCTTCCAACTGTTTAAAAACCTTGAAGTGACACTGTACAAGTTTGGCTCGTTTGAAAACGTTGAGCTGCATGACTGTGCCTAACTTACCGCACGAGTCATGTATTTACAAAATATGTACATGGATGAAATAGGGTTGATAGCATTGTACCCTTATATTACTGAACTATATATTCTAAATGACATACTAATACTAATTCTATATCTATATATTCTAACTTGTTGTAGAAAATCAATCTAATTTAAGGGAAGTAATCTAACTATCTAAAAATGAAAATGATGTGAGATGAGTTATGTACCTTTCTGAAATGGGTGATGTGAAGTGTAACAAAATTCTAACTAATGTTTTAATGCAAAAAAAAAATATATGATTGATATATTTATTCTAAATGGTGTAATTGATGAATGTTATTTGCATACTTTAATCCTATAAGGTGTGAACTACATTTAATATTACATGATGATGTTGTTAAAGTGTTCATTAAGATGGAATGAAATAAAGTGAAATGAAATGAACTAAATGGTGTTATTCCTATCTACACTAAATAATACTGGTCTTATCTAAACTTTCTATCCTGGTTTTTTACTTAGCTATTATTAAGTGTAAGTACTGTCCTAATCTAATTTTATCCTACGTAAGTGGGTAAATTAATGATTTATTTAAACTACAAAAAGAAATCTATTTATATTCTCTAACTCTAATTTACTCTATCTTAAAGTAACTAATCTAACTATAATTTAACACTATATTAAAACTGTTATAATACATATCACAATATTAGGTATATATACATCGTATCTATTTACCTCAGGTTATTGGTTGCCACAATGTTCAGAAATTGTTTTCGTTGGCATAGTTTATATGTACATAATTATCCTGGGTATACTAAATACACTACACAGTCATACTTGTGTCCTATGGGTCTTATTTCGCTCGTAGATTCCGCACGTGACGTAGACCAGTAAATTCGTGTCTGTTATTTATGCAATGTTCTGACACTGTTCTGATATGAGTAACATAGGTGATTCACCGGAGCACAAATGGAGCATAGTAAGTAACGAGCTGTCTATGTACACACGGTGATACACTTGTTCCTGGAGCATAGTTCTTATTTTGCTGTCTACGGACACATGGTAGTTTAATGTTCTTAGCACACAGTCCTGAAAATCATGTCTATGTACTAAATAGGATATTCTACACAGGCTCCTTTAAGAGTACTAATTAACCTTTCTTATACTAACTACTCATGTGGAATATCAGGTATATCTACCTCAGATGGTCGACTCAGGGTATCTGCCAGAATGTTATCCCTACCCTTAATATGTTCTATACTAAAAGTATAATTCTGTAATATCAATGACCACCTGTAGAGCGGTCGTTGCGATGTACTCCACTTTGTATGACCGTGATCGGGGAGTTGTCAGTCTGGACCACAAAGTGAACACCCGCTAGAAATCGATGCAACTTCCTCACCGCATAGATGACGCTTAGGGCTTCCAACTCTGATATGGAATATCTGGACTCAGCCGGTGTGATCTTGCGGCTCACGTAGCAAATCGGATGGAAGATGCCATCATAAAACTGGCCTAGTACTGCAGCGATGGAGATCTTACTGGCATCTGTTCTGAGATAATAAACGAGCCTAGGATTAGGCAAGTGGAGGATTGGTACATTACTAAATAGCATTTTCATTTTTGACAATGCAGAAATTAATAATGCATCTTTAACATCTAACTTGACTGATGCTTTTAACACATTTGAAAATACACTTGTAATTTCAGCTAAGTTAGGTATGAACTTACTATAGTAATTTACTAAACCCAAAAGACTCCTGACCTGCTTTTTTGTTATAGGAATGGTCAGGTTCATCTTCTTCTTCTTCAGCATTCCGAGCCATTGAGGTTCTTTGCTGCAAATACAATCTGTCTCCATTCGTCTCTCTGGTGGACCTTCTCTTGCCAGTCGTTGATTCCAAGTGCCTGTAGGTCTGTGTGTATATTATCTCTCCACCGCCTTCTTGGTCTACCTCGGGGTCTACGGTCATTTATTTCCTGAGTGTAAGCGAGTTTTGTTTCCCTATTATCTTCCATTCTTTCTATATGCCCCAGCCATTGTAGTCTATTAGCCTTCATGATACCAGTGATTAGCGGGGACTTAAACAAATCATAAATGTCTTTGTTACTTCTTCTTTTCCACTCTCCACTTTGTGTATCCCTAATGGGTCCAAAGATGCGTCTTAAAATTTTGTTCTCAAAGGTTTGTAACAAGGCTTCGTCTCCTTTCGTTGTACTCCAGGTTTCAGAGCCATACAGCACAACTGGTCTGATCAGTGTTTTGTATATTGTGATTTTGGTGTTACGAGATAGCGCCTTTGATTTTAGTAGATGTTGTAGTGCATAGTATATCTTATTTCCAGAGTTGATTCTAGTTTGTATTTCTTCCCTTATGATGTTGGAGCAGTTGAAGATTGTACCCAGGTTCATAATTTTAGTAATAATTCTATTGTCAGTTTTTAGTTGTCCTTGTGAAATGACATGACCCAAAAAATCAATTTCTTGTAGGCCCAATTCGACTTTGCTCGGTTTGACAGTGAGACCGAAGAGTCAGACCTGATTCAGTACAGATGTGGTGCTAAGTGCGTTTTCTGTAAACTCACTAGGTGTATGGATATCGTCGGATTTGCCAGTCTCGCTAACTAGTGTAGTTGCGTTGTGTATGTCCGTCGTCTCATCAATCGGTGTGGATGCATTGTGTTCGTCTGTCTCTACTTCTGTCTCTTGTCGTGAAAAATAAGGTTTCAACATGTTGACATGAAATATCTTTAAGTGTCCGTTTATTGATATTTCATAGTCGACATCTGAAATTTTACGTACCACCTTGAATGGCCCTTGCCATGAGGTCAATAATAAATTTCGTTTGTCTGGAAGTAAAAGCAGTATGTCTTGATCTGGTTCAAGATTAATCGTTCTCGCACCTTTATTTGCGTACTGGCGGTAGATTTGACCCTTCCTCTCCAAAGCTGCCTTGGCTATGATACACGATTTCATAATCTTGTCTCGTGTCTCTGTTACAATTTCATAAGGTGTTTTAGGGGTTGGAATTTCAATGGAATTAGTTACTACCTGATGATAAATTGTTAGGGGTCCACGTGGGTTAGCCCCGTACACTAATTCAAAAGGTGAGAAACCCGTGCTTGAATGGGGAATCTCTCGATAGGCGAACAGCACTGTTGGTAACAGTGTATCCCAATCAGCTGGGTTTTCTGCTGTCACCTTAGCCAGCATATGTTTCAGATCTCCGTTAAGTTTTTCTACGATTCCATTGCTGGCTGGATGATACGCTGTTGTAAACTGTTGTTTAATCCCTAACATTTTAGTAAGGGCTTGCGTTGCAGCCGATATGAATTGGGTTCCACGGTCGGATAAGATGATACGAGGGAATCCGAATCGTGAGAACAAGAGTAGAAAAACATTGGCAACGTCTTTGGAGGTGATGTATTTCAAAGCTACTGCCTCAACCCACCTTGAACATAGGTCCACCATCGTTAAAATGAAGCGATTTCCTTTGCTGGACACCTGGTTTAGGGGTCCAACAATATCGACCGCCACACTCTCAAATGGCCTAGAGGCCAGTGTTGAAGGCTGCACTTCAGCTGTAGGATGTTTACCCTTACGTACTAGTTGTTGACAGACATTACATGAACGACAAAATAGTTTTATGTCGTTACAAACACCCGGCCAATAAAAATGAGCATGAATTCTGGCCCTGGTTTTGTCGTATGCAAGGTGACCAGCAAACGGTGACTCGTGTGCAATCTTTAGCACAGTTTGGCGGTGTTGTACAGGTAACACCGTTTGCTGAATCTCATGGTTACCAGTTGTATAATAGCGGGTAAGAATGCCATTATTCAGTCTAAAAAACCATGATGCGTTTTTTCGTTACTTGGCTTTTCCTTTCAATAACTTCAGATACGGAGACACACTCGGATCAGCTTTTTGCTGGTCTATGAACTTTTGTCTGCTGGTATCATCTGTTCTAGTTGATAGTAACAGTAGTCTTTCATCCTGTAATGTGTCTTGGTGTTTCATAGTATCTGCTCTGGTTGTTGCATTAGCTGCATTTAATTTCTCCCATGCAGCTATTTCTTTGTTCGTGCATTGTTTTAATTGGGGTAAACATCCCAAAATCAAATCAGTACAAGGGTTATCTAAAATCGCACATGTAAAGGTACCAGAAAGGAAAGGAGTGTTAATACGGGCTTTTGCCAAATGGTAAATTTCAATATTGCCCGAAAAAGTTCGGCATTTGACTGAGTCACCTGTATAATCACTTGGATTCACCAGTTCCTTTCTAAGACCTATAAGAGTGCTCCCACTGTCCAGCAAACATTGGCATGGTTTTTCGTTGACCTATGCATTGTGGAACACCAAATTGCCTCTAGAGGCTAATGCTGCGTTTACACTCTCAGTGGAGAATGGTACTGTATGCCCACATTCTAATTTTCCGTCTGCATGGAATTGGTGACATCGTTCACAACTGTTAAAGCTCAATACATCATTTACAGAACACACATTTTCAGCTTGGTTAACAGGTAATTCATTTTAACCTTCACAGTCAGTCTCACTCTCACTATCAGATGATGTATCAATTAATACTGCATTGTTTGCTTTCATTCGTTGGCGGCCCAGGCACTTATTTGAATAATGGCCGTAGCTGGAACAGAAGAAGCATTTGACTGCACGCCTGTATGCAGTTCTCTTGTTTTGTTGCTTCTTAATGACATTTTCAAGATGTGCCGGATAGTTAGGCGATTTATCACACATAGAATAAGTATCATGAAAAAGTTGGCAATAAACACATTTGGGTAATTTATGGTCTTTTTTGTCGACTCGCTGAAATTGTTTTTTATTACTTCGATAGCTTTTAGGTTGGTCCTTAACAAAAGAAACTATTTCAGAGTCGCTATTAGATGTTTTAAACATCTCCCTATTGGAGGAAAAATAAGCTGAGCCTTTTTTTTCAAATTGTTCTATGGTCTCAATGTCTGACTGCTGAAGAAATTTAGCGAAAGGAGATGGTATTGTGGATATGACTTTATCCATGGCTATTAAATTTTTAAGTTTTTCAAAATCCTTTCCTATGTTTGCAGCATTAAGCCATCTATTTAATACGCTTTGGACATTTGAGACGTAATCAATGAAAGTCTCACTGGGTTTTGGTTTCAGGTTGGAAAACTGTACTTGATACCCAGGGGCATCAAGTAAGAAATGTTGCATTATCCTATCATGGATGTACTGATAGTTAGATCTAAGCTCAGTTGGTATTGATTCTATCACTTTAAGGGGCTCCCCACTAAGGTTCTTCATGTAAATCATAGCCCACATCTCGATTGGTACTTGGTGGTACTTAAACTGATATTCGACATTTTCTGTCCAGGTGATATTGAGTCTTCTTTACAGAAAGGTTTAATAATTTTCCTTATACTTATTAAATTTTCTTCCTGCTGACTCTTTAGTTTAGTAGCGGAGATCTCTAAGTGTGAATCTACATCCATCCCTTTCATCTTTAATGTTGTCTCTGATTCCACTTGTATTTGTTTTTCCTTAACTCTTGCCATTTCATCTATCTCTTTTTGCTTTAGTTCTTTCTCCTGATCTAATGTCTTTTGCTTTAGTTCTTTCTCCTGATCTAATGTCTTTTGCTTTAGTTCTAGTTCTTTTTGTTTAATCTCCTTATCATGTTCTAACTGCTTCTCTCAGCTAGTTCTGCAATCTCCTTCTGATGTTGTCTTTCTTGTGCACGTTCATCTCTCTCAGCATCTTTTGCTTCCTTAAATTTTTGGTCAGCATATTGCTCTAGCTCCTTTCCTGTGTATTGTAATTCTTTGCCTGCTTTTATGAAGTCAGCTAAAGTTGCCATGTTGTTGGATTATTAGCTAGCGTTGACAGGCACTTCAATATTTGTTGACTTATTTATATTGGGAATATGAAGTAATTTAACTCCCTGTGTACACAAATATAATGTTCAGTTACACACTTTCACAATGGATCACCCAAAAAAACAATTATACTCATAAGTCACACTCTGAAAAAGAGATGCATTATTAATCATATTGCATTGAAAATAGTTTGGGTATACTCATCTTCACGTTCCAGATCAATCAGGTACAATCGTTTGGCACCTCAGGTCAAATTGTTAGGCACTATGACATACACCTTGTGCTCTTCTTCCAAACAGCTGTTGTTCTGCCTGGTTTACAGGAGCAGTAACAATTAACAACTTGTAAATGATACATGAATTTAAACAATTTGATACAATCACATCACATGCCCCCGACAGAACAGTACAATGTAGTCTAATTAATCTTAAATGTCAATGTCCTGTCTTCGTTCTAACGTCGTATGCCTTGCTGTCCTATTCTAGTTTAATCTATGGAAGTGTTGTGCAGGCCAAGTCTTATTTGCTTCGCAAAAGTAGTGCCATCGTGACGGTAACAAATTAGAATAGGTATATAAATAAATAAATAAATGCTTTGAAATAAATATAAAGGTAATAATAATGTTTAAATAAATAAATATATTCAATAAATAACGTATTTGAACAAATAATGTTTGGTATAGGTCAATGATTCAGGCGAGCAGCCGCTTTGCGATTTGTCAACAATCCGTCGCCGATTGCAAATGGCGTAATACAGCTGTCTGTCAGCCGCAATACGTCAGAGGCGCAGCGCTATTTTTAGATTAAAAAATCAATAATGTTCTCGGCTCATTTTGTTTTGTGTATCGCTCCGCCATGAATCATATTTGACACATATTCATAAATAAATAAGTAATTACATAAATAAATGATAGAAAACAATAATATCAATACTTACAACTTCGAAGAACACATGATTATAAGCACAAAATATTTCATTAAGCACAAATAAATATTATTTGGTCACGATAGGCACAGCACAGCTCGCAACTCGACCTAGTCTGCACCCGTCATTATCACACTAACACAAATTAAACCCCCGTGATTATATAACAATAATACTATTTCAGAGCCGTGGGTGAGTGTTTTAGCTTGAACAATTGTCCAAGCCACACTTCTGACACCACTTTAATCCTAGCCTGTCAGCGACCGATGCGTCAGGCATTACAGGATCAACTTCTCCCGTACCACACAAAAATATTGCAAGTCGTACGAGAGGTATGGATGATGCATTTTATTATCACTGGCTCTTTAACAATGGATTACTGCACAAAACGGTCGCTATTAAATTACACATAAAGACACAGAATTCCCTATCTAGTCAATATCCTAACCCTATAGCTAACTCTATCTATTTGGCTAAGGAAACGCGCATCGACACTAATCGATGCGCTCACTATGAAAGTCAGTCCCCCGTCTGACTAGTTTACTCGCGTGGCTACACACCACGCGGAAGGACCTTGTGCGTCCTTCGGCTTTCTGCGTGCTGCGACACTCAGCACGCTTTGAGTAGCCGTTTACTCTTGAGTGGCAGTCCACTTCTCCGTGGCTATCCGTAGGCGTGATTCTGCCGTGATCAGAGTGCTTACTCTCTGTGGTTGACATCACCGTGTCTCATGAGAGAACTAGTTAATAGTTCCCCTCCCTATCACCTACTCTGCCCTCATGTAGGGGCACTGGGTTACCTCTAATCTACTTGAGTGATCTTCTATACTTCAGTCTTTGACAGTGGACGATACGGTCAATATAATTAAAGTCACATATGCTTCCTAAGACGTGTTCTGTTACCCATCGTGGTCTGGTTCGTCTTGGGAGCCCAGGTTATTGTTTCAGAATCCGACTTAATGGGAACTGGAACATCTGTCCATTAGACTGGCAAGTTAGGCACGAAGCTACCCCGGTTCCTGGAGTCTGATTACGTGCTAGTTAAATGATATCTGAAGACGGAGAAGTAAATACCTGGATGGTTTGGCCACGTGGCATGGTCGAGACAGGAATATGGAGCTGATCCACGACTCTGATGATCGAGGGAGGTGGCAGAAAATGACCGCCCACGTTTATCGGCATGGCACATGATGGATGGAAATGATATCTGTTGTATTCCAGATTTGGAATTCCCGGTTTTGTCCTTCTATGCCAGTTGTTGTATACAGCCTTTGGGGTCAAGGATGGGTGTATGAGTGTACACTGTTGACCCCAGGTGTCTCCAATGATCTAGTTTTAGGGTCAAGGATGGGTGTATGAGTGTACACTGTTGACCCCAGGTGTCTCCAATGATCTAGTTTTAGGGTCAAGGATGGGTGTATGAGTGTACACTGTTGACCCCAGGTGTCTCCAATGATCTAGTTTTAGGGTCAAGGATGGGTGTATGAGTGTACACTGTTGACCCCAGGTGTCTCCAATGATCTAGTTTTAGGGTCAAGGATGGGTGTATGAGTGTACACTGTTGACCCAGGTGTCTCCAATGATCTAGTTTTAGGGTCAAGGATGGGTGTATGAGTGTACACTGTTGACCCCAGGTGTCTCCAATGATCTAGTTTTAGGGTCAAGGATGGTGTATGAGTGTACACTGTTGACCCCAGGTGTCTCCAATGATCTAGTTTTAGGGTCAAGGATGGGTGTATGAGTGTACACTGTTGACCCCAGGTGTCTCCAATGATCTAGTTTTAGGGTCAAGGATGGGTGTATGAGTGTACACTGTTGACCCCGTGTCTCCAATGATCTAGGTTTAGGGTCAAGGATGGGTGTATGAGTGTACACTGTTGACCCAGGTGTCTCCAATGATCTAGTTTTAGGGTCAAGGATGGGTGTATGAGTGTACACTGTTGACCCCAGTGTCTCCAATGATCTAGTTTTAGGGTCAAGGATGGGTGTATGAGTGTACACTGTTGACCCCAGGTGTCTCCAATGATCTAGTTTTAGGGTCAAGGATGGGTGTATGAGTGTACACTGTTGACCCCAGTGTCTCCAATGATCTAGTTTTAGGGTCAAGGATGGGTGTATGACGTGTACACTGTTGACCCCAGGTGTCTCCAATGATCTAGTTTTAGGGTCAAGGATGGGTGTATGAGTGTACACTGTTGACCCCAGGTGTCTCCAATGATCTAGTTTTAGGGTTCAAGGATGGGTGTATGAGTGTACACTGTTGACCCAGTGTCTCCAATGATCTAGTTTTAGGGTCAAGGATTATGAGTGTACACTGTTGACCCCAGGTGTCTCCAATGATCTACTTTTAGGTTCAAGGATTATGAGTGTACACTGTTGACCCAGGTGTCTCCAATGATCTAGTTTTAGGGTCAAGGATTATGAGTGTACACTGTTGACCCAGGTGTCTCCAATGATCTAGTTTTAGGGTCAAGGATTATGAGTGTACACTGTTGACCCAGGTGTCTCCAATGATCTAGTTTTAGGGTCAAGGATTATGAGTGTACACTGTTGACCCAGGTGTCTCCAATGATCTAGTTTTAGGGTCAAGGATTATGAGTGTACACTGTTGACCCAGGTGTCTCCAATGATCTAGTTTTAGGGTCAAGGATTATCAGTGTACACTGTTGACCCACGTGTCTCCAATGATCTAGTTTTAGGGTCAAGGATTATGAGTGTACACTGTTGACCCAGGTGTCTCCAATGATCTAGTTTTAGGGTCAAGGATTATGAGTGTACACTGTTTGACCCAGGTGTCTCCAATGATCTAGTTTTAGGGTCAAGGATTATGAGTGTACACTGTTGACCCAGGTGTCTCCAATGATCTAGTTTTAGGGTCAAGGATGGGTGTATGAGTGTACACTGTTGACCCCAGGTGTCTCCAATGATCTAGTTTTAGGGTCAATGATTATGAGTGTACACTGTTTATCCCAGGTGTCTCCAATGATCTAGTTTTAGGGTCAAGGATTATGAGTGTACACTGTTGACCCAGGTATCTCCAATGATCTAGTTTTAGGGTCAAGGATTATGAGTGTACACTGTTGACCCAGGTGTCTCCAATGATCTAGTTTTAGGGTCAAGGATTATGAGTGTACACTGTTGACCCAGGTGTCTCCAATGATCTAGTTTTAGGGTCAAGGATTATGAGTGTACACTGTTGACCCCAGGTGTCTCCAATGATCTAGTTTTAGGGTCAAGGATTATGAGTGTACACTGTTGACCCCAGGTGTCTCCAATGATCTAGTTTTAGGGTCAAGGATTATGAGTGTACACTGTTGACCCAGGTGTCTCCAATGATCTAGTTTTAGGGTCAAGGATGGGTGTATGAGTGTACACTGTTGACCCAGGTGTCTCCAATGATCTAGTTTTAGGGTCAAGGATTATGAGTGTACACTGTTGACCCCAGGTGTCTCCAATGATCTAGTTTTAGGGTCAAGGATTATGAGTGTACACTGTTGACCCAGGTGTCTCCAATGATCTAGTTTTAGGGTCAAGGATTATCAGTGTACACTGTTGACCCAGGTGTCTCCAATGATCTAGTTTTAGGGTCAAGGATTATGAGTGTACACTGTTGACCCAGGTGTCTCCAATGATCTAGTTTTAGGGTCAAGGATTATGAGTGTACACTGTTGACCCCAGGTGTCTCCAATGATCTAGTTTTCTTTTTAATTTTCGTTCGCTGGCTTTTAACTCAAGCTTAGTGTACACACGTGCTGTTACTACTTGTAGTTGCTACTGGGGAGTGTACCGGACTGATGTTTGCATGTGGATTAGCTTTCCCTATTAGCAGTGTCCCTCGCCATCAGGCAAACCCACTCCGACTTCTGAGGTACTTGTCATGTACGTCTCAAAGTTACGGACAAGAGTCAACATGTTAGTTCAGCTTTGTTGGATCAACGGTGTTGGTGTTGAACCCGCTACCTCACCATCAGCACACCGGAAGTTTAAGAGCAAGCGCTCTTATCCATTCGACCATGCTGACCTGATCTTGTAATATGCGGGTATCCAGCCACAGGGACCGAGAACAGCAAACAAATCGGTAAACGGGACCGCTTAGCCAAACACAAGAGGATCCCACTTGGCACATGAGCCCGAAGAGTATGTATGTGCTCCTAAGTGGCTAAATAAATGGGGTCAGTAAAGAGAGAACTCTTAGGAAACCATTTAACCTAACTAACTCAACCCCACATAGTGTCGGAGGAACGGGTTCAAATAGCTTTAAATTGCAAGAAAATCAACTTCATTGCACGCGGTTTTGCCCTATATGGTTCGGTCTCTTTTCGTAGAGCGGCCTGATGCAAGCGTCGCACAAAGCACGAACTCCATAGCTCCAGCGACGACCCCCGAGGAGTCTCCGAGAAAATTGCACTCGTAAACCGAACGAAGTAAACCGGAATCGAACCCAGAACCTTCTGGACGTGAGCCAGACGGCGCAGCCAATTCTACACAGAGGCTCATGTCAGAGGAAAACGCCCTCTCAAACATGGATTAGAACTGTACCAATGCGTTGGTAAGTGAAATGAATACCCACTAGGCCACCACAACTGCTGCATTCACACAGGGCTACAAAAACATCGCCGTCTAACACACGTGACAACGCCAGAGAAAGAAGAAACTTCAGAAAAGAGTGAATAGTTTTCCTCCCCATGTCCCGCAAGCTTTGAAATATCGATATTCATACAATTCAACCCTTGAATACAATCAGCATGCAAGTGAGGACAGAATCGATACGTATCGCTAGAGAAAAGCACACACTGTCGGCTGGAGCCAACTTTCTTCATCTTCTCTTCTCTCGCACGCAGAATTGACTTGGGCATGGCCAGGCCGACTCCACGGTCCCGGAACCGAAATTCACTCAGAAGACAAAATGGCCCACCCTGAACAGGTCACTTTAGGAGTTTAAAAAACATGAGCAGACTGTTGAATGGTAATTGGCAGTAGTTGAATGGACGTGTTCAGTCTGTCTGGATCTCCGGGGACCGAACGATTTCGAGTTAGTATCTTTAGCAAGAGAGTCCATCTTGGCAGATTAGGAGGCAATATTTCTTCACGTGGGCTGTATAAATAAAGGGGGGTATAAGGGGGAGAAAAGATAATCTACTTCATTGCACCGGGTTTTATCCTGCATGGCTCGTCCTTTTTTCCGCAGAAAGTCCTGCCGAAAGCGCTGCGCAAAGCAAATTCTCTGTAGTTCCAGCGAGGACCCCCAGGATTCTCCGAGACAACTGCATTCTTGAACCAAACGACGTGGTCTGGAATCGAACCCACAACCTTTCGGGGCGCGAGGCAGGAGCGTAACTACTTCGCAACGGAGATACCCTTCACCTGGGTTGTCTGCCCTGATAAACTGTGTTCATGTTTGTTCTTCTGCTTTCATGTTTGTTTTTCTATTTTCATGTTTGTTCTTATATTTTCATATTTGTTCTTCTATTTTCATATTTCCTCTTCTATTTTCATGTTTGTTCTTACATTTTCATGTTTGTTCTTCTATTTTCATGTTTGTTCTTCTATTTTCATGTTTGGTCTTCAATTTTCGTATTTATTCTCTAATTTCACATGTGTTCTTCTATTTTCCTATTTGTTCTTCCGTCTTCATATTTATTCTTCTAATTTCATATTTGTTCTTCAATTTTCATATTTGTTCTATTTTCATATTGGTTCTACTATTTTCATATTTGTTCTTCTATTTTCATAGTTGATCTTCTATCTGGGGATTCTACACAATCCCAACGGATTGTAAAATATGGATCTGCACCCTGTTCCCCACAAGGCCCAAATCTCATTACTGTACCCACAGGATGCCAGTATGGCAGAACGTTTTGTGAACTTTCCATTGTGTTGTTTATTCTTCTCTCTTCTATTCTGTTGTAGGGGTGTCTTACTTTCCTGTTTATTCATCCCTCTTCAGGCCTATATTGTGAATTTATCTTCTCGTCTTGTTTATTCAGACAGACAGACAGACAGACAGACAGACAGACGGATGGACGGGCGGGCGGGCGGACAGACTGACAGACAGACAGACAAATGAAAGACAGACAGACGGTGGACAGAAGGTCGGTCGGGCGGACGGACGGACGGACGGATAATAATAATAACTGACATATATTAAAAAGAACCAATCATATTGATTCCAATGCAGAAACTATGACAAGGCGCCTATTCCGGAACCTTGGCCTGTCAGAACTGCAGCCAATCAAATATGACATGGCATGACATGCATATTTGTCATGGCTGACAGACAACTTCCAAATGAGGACTGAAACTAGGAGGGGGGAAGGGAGTCGGTACTGCATGTCGTTTAGCTAAATAAGGAGAAACATCCGGGGATGCCAGTTGGGAAATGCAAGTAGCTAATGAAAGCCTCCCTCGCGTGTATAGTTTCCATTACATTAATTGTATTCAAGATATTCTGGTTGTGTCGGAGATGTTACTTAATCAGACCGCATGCGATCACGGATATCTCTACATTCTCTTTCCATCACTCCTTGATTTGCTCCCTCCTGTCCTCATTCCATCTGTATTCCTGCTTCTCCTAAATGATTTTCGACTTCTGGATTGTCAATTTTCCTACACTCACACATACACTCTCACACGCACTCATTCATGCACTCACTCTCTCCGTCACTCGCTCGCTCGCTCACTCACTCCCACACTCGCTCACTCACTCCCACACTCGCTCACTCACTCACTCACTCACTCACTCACGCACTCACTCACTCACTCGTTCATTCACTCTACCATGTAATTTCGCACTAACTAATAAACTGAGTAAGTTACTAACCAACACGCTCACTCACTCTAGCACGTATTCACCGACTGAGTAGCTAATTAACTAGTTAACAATTTCACTTACTCACTCATGTACTTATTTACGTACTCACGCACTCACTCATTCACACTCACTCACGCACACACTCACTCACTCAATACACACTCATTACCGTATACACTCACTCACATACTCACGTACATACTCATTCACGCACTCACTCGCTCAAGTACACACTAACTCACATACTCACTCACTCATGTAACACTCACTACGTACTCACTCACTCACGTCCTCACTCACTCGTGTACACACTCACTTACGTACTCACTCACTCATGTACACACTCACTCACGTACCCACTCACTCATGTACACACTCACTCACATACTCACTCAGTCATGTACACACTCACTTACGTACTCACTCACTCGCCTAATCATGTACTCATTCATTCACGTACTCACGTATCGCCTACTCACTCAGTCACGCAGTCTGTTACTCATTCACTCACCCACTCACTCACTCACTCACCCACCCACTCACTCACTCACTCACTCACTCACTCACTCACTCATTCACCCACCCACCCACCCACCCACTCACTCACTCACTCACTCACTCACTCACTCACTCTCACATGCTTTCTCTGTTTCTCTTCCCTTCTATATTTTCCCACATCTTTGCCTTGTTACTCATACTTTTTTTCCCTCTAGTTTTCTCCATATCCTACCTACGCTTTCGTTTCGTTCTTTCTCCCTCTCATCATGTCTCTCAGTTTGTTCCTTCTTTTTCTGGTCTCGGTCCAGTCTCTCCTCTCTCTACTAACACTTTCTCTCATTGACTTTATTTAACTCTTTCACCTTTCATCATTTCTCTATCCTCTCTCTTTTGTCTATTCTGACTCTTTTTATTCCCGCACCCGTTCTTCCATATGTATTCTGTCGTCGCAACCACTTCCCCTTCCCCCCTCTCTCTCTCGTTCTCCCTCTCGTTCTCCCCCTCTTTCTCTCTTTCTCGATATCTCTTTCTCTTTCACATTCTCTCTTCTTGCTATCCCTTTTAATTTCTAGTCTTGTCATTTCAACTCCCCCCCCCCTCCCCCCCCCCCCCTTTTTCCCATTCTCTCTTCTTGCTATCCCTTTTAATTTCTAGTCTTGTCATTTCAACCCCCCCCCTCCCCCTTTCTTTCCAGGGCCCGTCTCTCTCAAATACACACACACAGACACTCATGCACACACACCATCTCTCTCTTTCTATTTCTCTCTCTCTCTCTCTCCTCTCTCTCTCTCTCTCTCTCTCATGCACACTCCCTGTTTCTTTCGCGTTCTCTCATCTTTTCCACGAAGTGCTCATCCTCTCTATGTGTACATATTTCATTCTCTCTCTCTCTCTCTCTCTCTCTCTCTCTCTCTCTCTCTCTCTCTCTCTCTCTCTCTCTCTCTCTCTCTCTCTCTCTCTCTCTCAGTACCGCCGCTCATAGTGCTTAAGCTTTTTTTTTCAATCCCTGTCATCTAAACTCCTGTTTCTAATTCCCCGTATCATCGTATACCCCATTCCATCCTCCTCTCCTATTTCTAAAATATATTCCATTTATCCTATTCAGTACAGTATCACCGAAGTCCCCTCCCCCTCGTCACCCCCCCCCCCCCCCACTCCGCCCCTCTCCTATTTATTCTGTTTCTCACATATACCAAAATAATCACACAAGCATACAACTCCCTCACATGCTATACAATTAATACATTTACATGTTTTCGCTGACAAAGGAGAATAGATCAGACAACGCATTTAACAACAACAACAATTGCAAGCCATAATAACACAGGAATCGAATGCATCTACTCGATGAAGCAAAACAATGGTTTGCCGGGACAATAGAACGTTGCAGATATAATTACACAATGCACAAATTATACAGAGAAGATTTACACATGTAAACACAACAGCAAAGAGGGAGCAACAAGGATCAGTCAATGGAAAGGTTTGTCAAACAGTATTCACGCCTCACTCATTTCCTAATCCAGTCATGGATATGCTTCTTGCCCCAAGGACAAGAAACTGATCTCAAGGACATGCTATTATTCCCTCATCTTCTCACCCAAGGACTGATTGTTAGTCTTAAGGACATGTCGTGACCTCAAGGACACGCTGCTTATCGCGAGGACACGCGGTTATGGTCAAGGAAAAGCTGTCAGTCACAATGATAAGCTTCAGTCCCAATGATATGTTGTCAGCCCCAAGGATAAGCTGTCAGCCACAAGGATACGTTGTCAGCCACAATGATAAGCTGTCAGCCCCAAGGATAAGCTGTCAGCCCCAAGGATAAGCTGTCAGCCCCAAAGATAAGCTGGCAGCCCCAAGGATAAGCTGTCAGCCCCAATGATAAGCTGTCAGCCCCAAAGATAAGCTGTCAGCCCCAAAGATAAGCTGTCAGCCCCAAGGATAGGCTGTCAGCCCCAAAGATAAGCTGTCAGTCCCAAGGATAGGCTGTCAGCCCCAAGGATAGGCTGTTAGTCCAAAATAAAGGATAAACTGTCAGTCCAAGGATAAGCTGTGAGCCCCAGTGATAAGCTGTCAACCCCCAGGATAAGCTGTCAGCACTAAGGATAAGCTGTCAGCCCCAAGGATAAGCTGTCAGCTCTAAGGATAAGTTGTCAGCCAAAAGAATAAAGATAAGCTGTCAGTCAAAGGATAAAGAATATGCTGTCCGTCCAAGGATAAGCTGTCAGCCCCAAGGATAAACTGTCAGCCCCTAGGATAGGCTGTCAGCCCCAAAGATAAGCTGTCAGCCCCAAGGATAAGCTGTCAGCTCTAAGGATAAGCTGTCAGCCCCAAGGATAAGCTGTCAGCCCCAATGATAAGCTGTCGGCCTCGAGAATAAACTGTCCGCCCTAGGATAGGTTGTCAGCCCCAAAGATAAGCTGTCAGCCCCAAGGATAAGCTGTCAGCTCTAAGGATAAGCTGTCAGCCAAAAGAATAAAGATAAGCTGTCAGTCCAAGGATAAAGGATATGCTGTCCGTCCAAGGATAAGCTGTCAGCCCCAAGGATAAACTATCAGCCCCTAGGATAAGCTCACAGCCACAATGATAAACGTCGGCGTCAAGAACAAGTTCTCCGCCCCTAGGATATGCTTTCAGTCCCAAGGGTAAACTTTCAGCCCCAAGGGTAATCTTTCAGCCCCAAGGGTAATCTTTCAGCCCCAAGGGTAATCTTTCAGCCCCACGGATAAGCTATCAGTACCAAGGATAAGCTGTCAGCTCCAAAGATAAGCTGTCAGCCGCAAGGATAAACTGTCGACCCTAAGGATAAACTGTCGGCCCCAAGGATAAGCTTTCAGCGCCATGTCTGACTTGTCTAACATGTCTGACTCTACCGAATGTCGTTGTGGAGTCAGTGAATTACAGATGGCTTCTATTGCTACATCCCATACATCTACTTTATTTTTTTCTGGTATTTATGAGCGATCTTGTGATACCTTTACCTGTCAATACCCCAGTGTTTGTTTGTATGAGCGAACTTGCAATACCTTCAGCTGACAATACCCCAGCCTTTGTTTTAGCCTCTGTTTGCGCAAACATCTCAACATTCGTCTTTAACTGATTCATTGCCAAACAAAAATAGTGGGTTTAGACCAATCTTAAGGCACAGTTACATGAACAATGTAATCTAAACTTCCACTTATTGAGCATTAAAACAGCGAAAGGTACGGCGATATAACGCCCTTCGGTTAAATGGTAATTCACTTTTGGCGACGAATTATCCTTGGGCAATGAATCAGTTTAGAATATGTTGTTTTTAAAAACGAAACCCCCATACAAGTGACACACATTTATTCAGATACGAATTTAGTCACTGATGTTTCTTCTTCTCTTAGTTCAGAAAGCCGTGGCAAACTACTTAACGTACTTTATTAGTTTGCCATTGCTTTCTAAATTAGATTTTATCTAGTCAGTTGTCTAATCTCTGCTTTCATCCTGTGCTTATATGAAAGCCCATCATGTATGTATTATGCGATTTCAATATTTCTCCAACACTTGATATTATTGTGTTGTGCATAGAATAAGAAACATGTTGCTCGTATCTAGGACTTTTCGCAACCTGGGATTGAGGTCGATAGCAGCGTCCTACTTCCAAAGGACAAAGGACATCACATATATAGCTGCTAGATGAGTAGGCTGGTACTAAACCACGTGGACATCCAACATTTAGGCTGATAGATGAGTAGGCCGGTACTAAACCACGTAGACATCCAACATTTATCTGCTAGATGAGTAGGCTGGTACTAAACCACGTGGACATCCAACATTTAGGCTGATAGATGAGTAGGCCGGTACTAAACCACTTGGACATCCAACAATTATCTGCTAGATGAGTAGGCCGGTACTAAACCACGTAGACATCCAACATTTATCTGCTAGATGAGTAGGCTGATACTAAACCCCGCAGACAATCAACATTTAGGCTGCTAGATGAGTAGGCTGGTACTAAACCACTTGGACATCCAACAATTATCTGCTAGATGAGTAGGCTGGTACTAAACCACTTGGACATCCAACAATTATCTGCTAGATGAGTAGGCTGGTACTAAACCACTTGGACATCCAACAATTATCTGCTAGATGAGTAGGCTGGTACTAAACCACATGGACATCCAACAATCATCTGCTAGATGAGTAAGCTGGTACTAAACCACTTGGACATCCAACAATTATCTGCTAGATGAGTAGGCTGGTACTAAACCTCGCAGACATCCAACATTTAGGCTGCTAGATGAGTAGACTGATACTAAACCACTTGGACATCCAACAATTATCTGCTAGATGAGTAGGCTGGTACTAAACCCCACAGACATCCAACATTTAGGCTGCTAGATGAGTAGACTGATACTAAACCACTTGGACATCCAATAATTATCTGCTAGATGAGTAGGCTGGTACTAAACCCCGCAGACATCCAACATTTAGGCTGCTAGATGAGTAGACTGATACTAAACCACTTGGACATCCAACAATTATCTGCTAGATGAGTAGGCTGGTACTAAACCCCGCAGACATCCAACATTTAGACTGCTAGATGAGTAGACTGATACTAAACCACTTGGACATCCAACAATTATCTGCTAGATGAGTAGACTGATACTAAACCACTTGGACATCCAACAATTATCTGCTAGATGAGTAGGCTGGTACTAAACCCCGCAGACATCCAACATTTAGACTGCTAGATGAGTAGACTGATACTAAACCACTTGGACATCCAACAATTATCTGCTAGATGAGTAGGCTGGTACTAAACCACTTGGACATCCAACAATTATCTGCTAGATGAGTAGGCTGGTACTAAACCTCGCAGACATCCAACATTTAGGCTGCTAGATGAGTAGACTGATACTAAACCACTTGACATCCAACAATTATCTGCTAGATGAGTAGGCTGGTACTAAACCCCACAGACATCCAACATTTAGGCTGCTAGATGAGTAGACTGATACTAAACCACTTGGACATCCAACAATTATCTGCTAGATGAGTAGGCTGGTACTAAACCCCGCAGACATCCAACATTTAGGCTGCTAGATGAGTAGACTGATACTAAACCACTTGGACATCCAACAATTATCTGCTAGATGAGTAGGCTGGTACTAAACCCGCAGACATCCAACATTTAGGCTGCTAGATGAGTAGACTGATACTAAACCACTTGGACATCCAACAATTATCTGCTAGATGAGTAGGCTGGTACTAAACCCCGCAGACATCCAACATTTAGGCTGCTAGATGAGTAGACTGATACTAAACCACTTGGACATCCAACAATTATCTGCTAGATGAGTAGGCTGGTACTAAACCCCGCAGACATCCAACATTTAGGCTGCTAGATGAGTAGACTGATACTAAACCACTTGGACATCCAACAATTATCTGCTAGATGAGTAGGCTGGTACTAAACCACTTGGACAACCAACAATTATCTGCTAGATGAGTATGTTGGTACTAAACCACGCAGACACTTAACAATTCTGTAATCACCTCGGTTTGTCCTTCACCCCAAAGTGTTAAAATCTAGGCTATGTTCTCAAGTCGATACGAAAATACTGTAATTGTGTAAAATATATTCTCTGGTTAAACTCGACTTTCTCATGGCCGTCAAGTGAACCAGAGTTTGATGGCAACCTCTGCAGTAGATGATTGCTGAATAATGGTAGTTGCAGCAGCATGGGTCGATAGAGTAGGTGGCAGGTACAGAGCCTCCAATACCTGCCAGCGGTGACTAAATCACTCAGTGACAAGCCTCAAAGTAAATAACCCGTGGCAGTGATTTATTGACCCATCAACTGCCTTCTGCCTGATTGTTTCACAGTTGACTAAATAGACACTCGGAGCCACATTAGCGCAGTGACTACCACGCTTGTCTGTCGAGCGGATGTCATTTGTTCGAATCGCCATCGAGGCGGGCATTTAAAAGAATAATTGTCCTCCCTGTTCGACCCAGTCTAAAATATGGGTATCATGTAATGTTAAGGGAAGTAAAAGCGACCGGCGTGATTTTGACCACACCGTCCATCAAATGGCGATTGATGCATAAAATATGACCGGGCTAGTATTGTAAACCAGCACGAATCATGGCAGGAAACACTGTCCTTTAGTTTACCCTTTTTAATAGACTGATTGTAGTACTAAAAATGGCGACAAACGATCCTCAGGTATTGATCGACGTGCACAGGAAGGAAGTAGTTGCCATATGGCGGTTGTGGGCACATTGCACCTATGACATATTTACTGTTCGATGAGTGGAGACATTCGGAATGTTTCTTTTCTTGGTTTTCCTAGGGATGCCAAGGTTTGGGACGTTTCTTTTCTTGGGCCCTGTTGGAGTCTTCGTGGCGAAGTGGTCAAGCCGTTTAACTCGGGCTCCGAAGGTTGTGGGTTCGATTTCGAACCGCGTCCTTCGGTTCACGAGTTAAATTTTTCGGAGACTCTTGTGGGTCGTCGCTAGAGCTACGGAGTTCGTGCTTTGTGCGACGCTTTCCGAGCTGCGGAAAGAGACCGAGCCATATGGGATAAAACCCGGTGCAATGAAGTCGACCCTGTCGACTTTTAAGCGACTTGTTAAGGCCCTGTGCGATAGGATAACTTCACATGCCCTGGATGACAATATCATCTCGACGCGCCACCACTATACTATTTCAGTGGCGCTTCGTTTATATCTCTAGAGATGCTTAATCTTGATCTTGTAGACATCTCTCCTTCTACTTCTGACGGCCGTTGAGCCTTTCCATCTTGTACAGTCTTTAATCGTTAACTACTTAGACCGAACTCAACGTAGCTTGCATAACATGACACTGGTATAGTTTTTCACATTCTATTTTTTCTAATACCATACACTTGACACTGTCGATAGCACAATCATTTGTTTCACAAAAGATTCACGAATATACATAACAGTGCCTAAACATTAACTATTCTAACAGAGAGGCATAGTGTTAGCCATGCTCTATTAACTCAGAACTAGGCCCGACGCTGACCATAGCTCTAGTCCAGCTGTCTTAAGATGACGTTTTGCCCCCGCGCAAAACGTCCTGCATATTTTTCACGCTTTTGCGACCAATGCCGTGGTAGGTCACTTCGCACGGTCTCCCCCTGTCGACCGCGCTTGTTACAAACTCATATCATGATTCAACCTGTACAAACTAATTCATGGCAGTAGTGAACATTGACAGTTATCGGCAGACCGGAAATCCAATCTTCCGCGCCCAACTGCTCCATGTAGGGACGCGTTTACTTCCACACACGACTAACAAGACACAGCTTTTCATATTGTCTAGTCTGTCCTCTAAGATCTACTACTATATTTTCCTTATATGAAAGCCCATCACAACCAATTGTTATTCAACACTTTATTTTTACTGTGTATTGTGTAGAATTATTAAGCACAGATGCTCGTAACTAGAACATGTAATAACAGATGATGGCAAAGGTGAAATAGAAATAAACAAAGCGAATTGGAATGATACGGAATATATACAACAATATGGACATAATATTGATATGTAAAGTTTTAAACGATCACTTAGAAAATTAGCATTCCAAAGTGTTGTATGTGGTAAAAACCCATGCACTTTGCGGAAGCACATAATGTAAACAAAGAATTGGAAAATGGAATGCATATAGTAGAAATATAATAAGGAAACAGTAAATGTCCATTGACCATGTTTTAGGCGATTTGTGTATATTGTGTTTGCCTAATATTTCTTTAGAGTTGAGTTGAGTCAAGAACAGACATAACAGCACTGGGGACATTCCTGTATCAGCTCCATTCACATCCTCCACAGCCAGCAAAGAGCCCCGATACTAATGGTACCAGTAGCAGTCTGATTATGTGTCCTTCTGGTTTTTCCTCTAAATCATGAATGTCGACCAGATCCTCTGGTCATTGCTCGTAGTACCATTCTCTCAGGGCAGCGATGATCTGTCTGTTCTTCTGTACTGTACACACGATCCTAAATAACCCGACTACGTCTTACTTATCATGCACCAATAGACCAATAGGCACTTTATGGATCGTGTGGTCAAAATGTTCAGTTTTAGACTCTTCGGAGCCTAAGTCAGTTTTAAGAAATGGAATTCCCATGGCCGGAAGTATTTGGATCCAGGACGAGCACCCATAAATCATGTCCTTAAGTACCTAGCTAAACAAGGGGAAGACAAAACTTAACTTACAGGAGTCACACAGATACCCCCATGACGTGCAATGATTAATGACAACTTGAGCAACAGTCCGGCTGCTCACAACTGTGTATAATGACAACTTGAGCAACAGTGCGGCTGCTCACAACTTTGTATAATAACAACACCAGCACGTACCGTGCTCCAAAAGTGCTCTGGCATCTCTCAGGTCTGGCAGCATCCTGGCTCTACATGTGAAGCTTTACTTAGAAGCACTGACTCGCCTACCAGCCAATACCTGACGAAGACAAACCTCTCTCTCTCTCAATATACACTCGTTTACACATTCATGTCCTCTCAGGAACGACCAGATGGACATACAATCAGAATACTACTGGTGCCATTCGTACTGGGACCTTTCTCTAGCTGTTGCAGATGGGGGCGGAGCACGTTTGGGAATGTCCCGAGTGTTGTGATTTCAACTCAACTCTAATGTGGTCATTTCTGCACTTGTCCTTGTCATCAAAACACACTCGCACGGCCACGCCTTCCAACTATGAGGACTAAGCTGGCATGTGCATCCATTCAAGAAAGGTCAACCACAAACAAACTTATGTGGAAAGATGATCGCCGCTATCAGTGGCTTGTCTAATGCAAGATAACATCAACAGCATGCCAAACAACAATCTGACAGAATGTAAAATCAAGACAAGAGACAGACAGTGTTGGAGTTCCAATGCAGCCAACCTTAATTGTGGAGACGGCACCTGATTCATTGATAATGATAAAGTAGGCGCAAAGTAATGTAGCTATATGTCGGACTCGAGCTAACTGTAAACATTAGAATCTAGACCGAACTAACATCGACTCTCCAAAGCAATAACAGAACAAATGCCAAAACTGCAGTACTTGATTTGGCTCAAATGTTATATTGTAGTACAGGAAGAACATGATGAGATGAGATGAGAGTTATCCTGTAGTCACAGTAAGCACGAAACTGCTTGATGTCAAATCAAACCCGCTGAATTCACGGGTATGTAAACTGTTGAGTATTTTGGGTTTGTGTCTACAGTCCTACTACACTAATATTTCTCGTCTTTGTGGCAAATTGTTATCGTAATACGTCTAATATGTAGTCTCTCTTTGTCTCCTATGTCTTGAATGTTGTAACGGTGTAATACAGGACTGTGACATGGTTCTGTAATTTATATTCTGCATTTATTATGTGGATTTGATCATCAGAAAAGAGGACTGTACACATACTGTCTTTATTGGTTTTTGCTGCTTTATTAATAGAAGATTGTTTTCTTTAGCGCTCGTAGCTTTGAGCCCAAGTGTAGTCCATACACGTTACTTCTGGTAGCACTGGACTAAATTGTGTATGAGACTTAGCGTCCCTTATTACCCGTGTCCCTCGCCATCTAGCGAACCCACTCCGACTTACGAGGTACTTGTAATTTACGTCCACGATTCACATACGAGAAGTCAACATTTTAATCCTACAGACCGGCCTTGGGTATAAATGTAACAGACAGAAGAGTTCTAAGAATGACTTGGACACAGAAAAGAATAAATGCATCCATAAAACAAGATCTTAATATTGAAGAAGGTTGGCTACTAAAGACGATAAAACAAAGAAAACTAAAATAATTTGGTCACTTGAAACGTAATGAAAGTTTGGAGAGAACAATAATGGAGAAGTATATGCCTGGGAAGAGAGGAAGAGAAAGGCCAAAGAGAAGATAGGTGCAGGATGTGGCGGATGATCTCCAGATGGGTGTATCGGACGCGCGACATCTTGCTTACGATCGAGAGGTTTTCCTGAAATTTGTTATGGGAACGAGGTTCTGCAAAGGACATGCTATTGAATGAATGACCGGTGTACGGGTTGAACCCCTTACCTCAGCATCAGCACACAGGATGTTTAAGAACGACCGCTCTTATCCATTCGGCCATGCTGACCTCAGCGAGAAGATACGAGATAGAATTCATCTCTGTCGCTCTCCAGTCTGTGTATGAGATAGAACTCATCTCTGTCACTCTCCTGTCTGTGTATGAGATAGAACTCATCTCTGTCTCTCTCCAGTCTGTATATGAGATAGAACTCATCTCTGTCTCTCTCCAGTCTGTATATGAGATAGAACTCATCTCTGCCGCTCTCTAGTCTGTATATGAGATAGAACTCATCTCTGTCGATATCTAGTCTGTGTATGAGATAGAACTCATCTCTGTCGCTCTCCAGTCTGTATATGAGATAGAACTCATCTCTGTCTCTCTCCAGTCTGTATATGAGATAGAACTCATCTCTGTCTCTCTCCAGTCTGTATATGAGATAGAACTCATCTCTGTCTCTCTCTAGTCTGTATATGAGATAGAACTCATCTCCGTCGCTCTTCAGTATGTGTATGAAACTTTTATTCTCTCATTATTTGATCTCAACAGAATGTGACTATTACTGTGTAAACATCTTCATATATTTTTTCACATATTGACAGTATATATGTAAGTATATTCATGTATTTATCTAATATATATTTATACACTAATACTTTCTGTTGAGTTCAGTACACTCCAGACATGCCTAGGGATAGTCTACGTCCTGTACTAGAAATAAATAAATAAATCAGGTGCACTCACTAATTGTCCCAACCCAATTTTGATTGACGAGTCTTCTAGTGCTGTGGCGGGCGATTCCGATCTTTAATCCGAACTGTTGCATACGATCTATTGATTTTGACCCATCCATTACAAGTCTAATAGGGGTTTCATAGTGCTGCATCAACCCATTTCTGGGCCCTCTGATGTAGCAGCAGAACCAACCAGCCTGTCCGGTTTTTCTTTGCCTGCGATGTCTCTGTGCTCGTGTAGAATTATGTGTTTAAATTGCGAATTGAGGACCTCCGCAGGGATTTGATCCAGCGCTTTCGTGATGAATCTGTCTCAACTTTACGGATCATGATCAATGACTCCGTATGCTAACATGAGTGTAGATTTCCGGCTTAAACCGCAGAAGTGCAATTGTTACCATTTGTAACTCCATTGCTTCGCTGGCTGCCTTAACGATCCTACCAGATGTTGACTGTGTACTTCTTCTACCAATGGATAAAAGACGATCCCCCAGCTCAGACCAAGTCCTGTGTATATTTGTTGATCTTTGAGTGGAGATTGTAGCGTTTGTACGAGATGAGGTTGTCAGTCTCACGTAAACCCTCTTAAGTCTCCTTTTACGACACGTATGGTAGGTTCAATCAATCAATCAATCAATCAATCAATCAATCAGGTGCCGTCTCCACAGTGAAGGCTGGCTGCAATGGATCTCGAACTCTATCAGTCTCTCACAGTGATTGTACATTTTATCAGATTGCTGGTCGCCTATCTCTTGATGTTAGCTTCCCACTTGTTTCGTTGTCTACCTAATGCTCGCTTGCCTTCAAGCTTATGGAAGATTACAGTGTTACTGTTCTGTGTTTCTCTTACGAGTTGGGGTAACACACTGATGATGATTATTTCTCCTGGTGTAAAATTATCTCCACAAATATTATCGGGTAGATAGATAATAGAAACATATTTCTCCTGGTCTATGTATGCTAAGTATATTAATAGTCCATATTCTTCTCTTCCTCGCTCACCTCCTGACGTCAGTATACAGCCATGCAAAGAAATCAGCAATCAGCTTAGACTTTGACATCTCCATAGAGTTTGTCCTCAAATGGAGTGGGTAAAGGCCAACATACCTTTCTGTTTTGCATATGTTGAACACTCCTGCAACAAATACTTAGCTTTCATTGTATCAGTTCCACAGCTACAGTCATCAGTACCTTTAGTTTATTAAACAAGTGGTATTTCAGATAGTTGTGTCCTGTACGGACTCTGAAGGTTACACTTCTTCTTTTCGAATAAGTCGGTAATATGCATCATCTGTCTGGTGACCTGAGTACTCTGATTTCTACAGGGTTCTATAATTTCTTTTTATAAATCTATTGACCCCATCAAAGGTTATGTCTATACCAGGCTGATTCTCCGTTGTCAGGCGTGAACATGACACCCCAGCATAAATCTGGCTTTGGACTGCTTGTACATTTATTCCTGGAAAATCAATACGAAAAATTCCCATTGGCTGAGACATCCATATTAGAGATGCGAGTAAGTACAGTAAAGGGCCTATGACGTCGGAGTGGGTTCGCCAGATGACCAGGGACACTGGTAATTGGGAAAACTAATCCACACGCAAAGATCAGTTCCGTGCACTAGACACAGTAGCACGTTTATGGACTTCGCCGGCGAACAGACAATAAAACACACGTTTATGGACTTCGCCGGCGAACAGACAATAAAACACACGTTTATGGACTTCGCCGGCGAACAGACAATAAAACAAGCACCACAACACAAACATAACAACGACAAACTAGCAAAGGGCCCCAGTAGACTCCTTAATTCTCATGGAGTATATGATACTAGAGCCATTTTTAGACCAATCGGCGACTATCAGTTGCTCTTCAAAGACTAAAACTGAATAATGGAATGGGACAGATATAATTACAAAAATTATATTTTTAAGAGCATGCATCTTTCCCATTTCATCATACGCCTGTGAGACCTGGACACTTACTAAACAAGCTGAACAGCGCATAAATGCCCTTGAATATAAATGTTATAGACATGTTCTAAGAATATCTTGGATAAAGAAAAGAACAAATGCATCCATACTTCAAGAGCTGAATATTGAAGAGGGTTGGCTATTAAAGACGATAAAAGAAAGCAAATGTAAATATTTTGGTCACTTGAAATGTCATGAGAGTTTGGAGAGAACAATAATGCAAGGGTATACGTCTGGGAAGAGAGGAAGAGGAAGGCCAAAGAGAAGATGGGTGCAGGATGTGGTGGATGATCTCCAGATGGGTGTATCGGACGCGGGACACCTTGCTTGTGATCGAGTTTTCCGGAAGGTTGTTGTGGGAGCGATGTTCTGCAAAGGACATGCTACTGAATGAATGAATGAATGAATGAATGAATGAATGAATGAATGAATGAATGAATGAATGAATGAATGAATGAATGAATGAATGAATCGGCGCTCACTGGGGGAGAGACATGTCTTGGTTATGGTATCCAATTGCAACTGGTTCGACCTTTGAGCACAGATCAATGTTTAAAATCTGCCCCGATGTGGAGTCAAACCGAAGCCCATCAGGCTGGCAGGCGAGCGTCTGGGTGCAGCTACCACTAGAGATGTACACAGAATACATTTGCTCTTGTAGAGAACTGACTAGGCCACGGAAGGCTGTAGAACACCGTCACTTCAAACGATCAAGCGTCGACTTCGCACACGAGGAAATAACCGTGGTGAAGTGGTTACCTGGCCTGCCTCGCGTTCTGATGGTTGTCAGTTCGTTTCCGGGCTACGTCATTCAGTTCAAGAGGGGAGCTAAGTGGTCTCGAGGTATGGTGTCCGCCTCTGGTGCTGGAGGTCCCGAGTTCAAACATCGGTGAGGGCCGGGATATTTTCACGCTGACTTCTATAGTCTGTCCAGAAATGAATGCCTTCATTCACAATCAATTATTTTGAAAACTGTCTGTTGCATCGTTATGAAATTTTTCCCGCCGTCTTATATTTACCCCCACTCAATTAATATGTCTTTGATAGGTACAAAAGCAACTAAATCGTGGAAAGCGGCGACATTTCTTTGATGTGTTGGTGAAAAACTAGTTATTTCTTGCTAACAAACTTGTTTTACAGTAATTTTCCGCCAGTTCGGATGACGACACAAGGCTCTACGGGAGGCACTTGTTTTAAGGCCAATCCTATGTCCCACGAGAAAATTAACTATTCGGCGCTAATGTTTCCGCGTGAAGAGGTAATATATTTAATAACATGGACTTCATCTCTGTCCCGTAAATTATATACCGCATATAAAAAAAAAAGAAACTTCGAAACGAGATGTACTATCTCTAGAACAAAATTTTTGTTGTTTAATGGATATAATTATAAGGCTATATGCTAAATCTCATAATTTTCCCTCAGTTGGTTACTGAGATATGGAATTTTATAGTGGGGCAGACAAAAGTAAACAGACTATAGTAACAAAATTTCACCCTGGTCTCTAGGTAGTGAAATCGGACACTCGTGTGTATTGTTACGCATGTAACACATCCCTTGGCAGTTGGAAATAAAAAAAATAGTAGCCGAACGGCGCTGCCGGGACAAAATTTCGAGTTAAAATCTACCCAAAGTATTTCAGGATCCTCGCCGGTGCAACGGAGTTTGTGCACTGAGCTGAGATTCTCCAGACCCAGGCTTAAGTTAGGAGTAGAATGGAGCACTTATGGGTTACACCCGTGTGCCGTGATGTTGATGCGTCGACTAAACTGAACTAGTTCACGAATGCAATTTTCTCGTAGACTTCTGGGGGTCGTCGCTGTAGCTACCGAGTTCGTGCTTTGTGCGAGGATTTCGGCAGGCCACCCTGCTGAAAGAGACCGAGCCATATGGGATAAACCCCGGTGCAATGATGTCGATTCTCTTGCTTTTTAACCCTGTTTTAACCCTTAGACACGCAAACAATTAGTCTTCTATGAATGCTCCTTAATAACTATCGTTGTAGCTCTCATGTTATTTCTTGTAACCCTTCTACAATAAAGATCAATCAATCAATCAATCAATCAATCAATCAATCAATCAAGGGAGTTAAACATTTGCCCGCATCGGGTGGTAGTTCTGTTGTATAGCAGTAGCACAACTGTTGTATAGCAGTAGCACAACTGTTGTATAGCAGGTGGTAGTTCTGTTGTATAGCAGTAGCACAACTGTTGTATAGCGGTAGCACAACTGTTGTATAGCAGTAGCATAACTGTTGTATAGCAGTAGCACAACTGTTGTATAGCAGTAGCATAACTGTTGTATAGCAATAGCACAACTGTTGTATAGCAGTAGCATAACTGTTGTATAGCAATAGAACAACTGTTGTATAGCAGTAGTACAACTGTTGTATAGCAGGTGGTAGTTCTGTGTATAGCAGTAGCACAACTGTTGTATAGCAGGTGGTAGTTCTGTGTATAGCAGTAGCATAACTGTTGTATAGCAGTAGCACAACTGTTGTATAGCAGTAGCACAACTGTTGTATAGCAGTAGCACAACTGTTGTATAGCAGTAGCACAACTCAAAACAATGTTTTCCCGTGATGAATTTGAATAACGAAGACACAAACAATAGATTGCACGATTTATTGCCTGGCATAATTCGCTGCATCTCGTCAGGTACATGCTTCAGAAATCACACAACTTACGTGAATTAATTAGATAAATCCTTCAAATTGAAATATACACATGTTCGCACAGTAATGTCGATTGTCTATCCACGGTAATTTTAAACTGACTAACATGTCTTTCTGCTTCCACAAGGACGGCTTACGAAGGTTGATTATTATAGCTTCAGCAAACTTTAACAATCGACTACTTTGTGTGTTGAACAACACCCGGAAGGCACTGTCTCTTTCAACCACGTGACCGCTCTCGAGCACATGTCTCTCGACCGATGAAGCCAGACTTTTCCGGTGTGTCGGCCTGCCTAGGCTACCATCTTCTGTGTGTAGTATCTTGTCCACGCAATTCGGAATATGTTCCGAAGCCCTGCAATGTAACTGTCGCTCAGTTCTGCCTATGTAGATGGCCTCGCATCTGCATGTAAATTGGTAAATACAATTTGATTTGGCGTACAAAGCTACAGGTTCTTTTACTGCTGGGGCGGGGATCGGTACGGTTCTGTACCTGATGACTAGAGCTGCAGCACAGAATGTTCGTTCGACTGCTGTGGTGAGCCGGTCCCGCAGACGTTGCATTACGTCATCTCCTCGGAAGGTTAGCTGGATGAATACCTTGAGTTTAGGTACTGTAGTTACTTCTGATTTCGGTTTGGGCTGTTGGCAGTGGCGCTTTATAAATCCTGTGGAGTACCCATTCAGGTTTAAGGCATTCTTCAGAGTTTCAAATTCCTCTGTCAGTGTGTCCTGGGTGCATATCTTCCTAGCACGGTCAAACAGGGTCCGTACTAAGCCCCGTTTGTACTGGACAGGTGCGAAGCTCTGAAAATTTAAGTATTGGCCAGTCTATGTTTCTTTGCGGTACACCGATCTTTGAATTGTGCCGTCTGCTCTACGTCTCATTAGGATATCTAGAAACGGCAACGCTTCGTTGTGTTCGTGTTCCATAGATAAAGAGATGTTTATATGTGTCTCGTTCATTGTGGCCTGGAACGACGTTGCTTGTAGCTCGTCTGTGGTAGTTCTGTGGATTCTGCCGGTTTCCGGTAACGAGCGGACGTGTCTTCACATGCTCTCTCGATTTTTGAATATTTTAACAAGTTTACTTAATTCAATCGCGATGTTGTGTATATCATTGTGTTCGTTCTAAGAGTGGATTTACATACTACTCAACACTTCAAGTTTATGTGACCGTTTATTCAGTGAAATGAGGGATTCTTTGTGATATGTGATGGTAAGAGCAGCCGTTTTTGAATGTTACCAATTATCGACCACGTCAGCGTGAGAATTAGCCATGCGGGGCTAACAAGTGATAATCACCACGCACGCCCTACAGAAGGGCCGGCGCTTTTATTTACTCCATTATTGTGCTGAATGTACACACTCTCAACTGTCAAGTTTATGTGACTGTTTATTTAGTTAAATGAAGATTTCATTGTGAAACGTGAGGGTAAGAGCATCCATTTTTGATTTTTACCAATTATTGATTCACGACAACGTGAGACTTAACTATGTGTGACTAGCAAGAGATAAGCGCCACGCACGATCTACAGAAAGGCCTGCAGTTTTATTTACTCCTTGCTTTGTCGAGCTGCCTATATTGCCAACATGTCCTCCAACTTACGATCATCAACTGTGTCAAAGCGATGTGAAAATGTAAACAAAAACAAGACGGGACAAAAGTTAGTTAGCACGCCAGCTCAGCGACTGAATCGATCATCTTCATCGCCAACATCCATCACGTTGTCTAGTGAACAATCTAGTGAACTAGTAGACACTGATGTCCAGCTGGACAAACAACAAAATTCGCCAGCTCAATCTTATCAAACTATCACATCACCTTCAAAGACGCTTTCTTCGGCCGAAACACAGAGCCACAATGATTGTTGTCGTGATCTAATTCAGGCTTTGGAGACGAGGTTAAAAGATTTTATTACCAACAACACCACTAACATTATTGCGGAGTTTAAAAAAGAAAACATTCTTCTTCGAGAGGAAATCCGAATTCTTAAAGAAGAGAAGGAGACTTTTAAAACATCCATACATGCCTTGAAACTAAAGCGTGCACAGTCATTTCATAAAAGTGCACAAACAGAAAGTATCCATGGTGTTGTAGATGCGTGTGTTACCAGTGAATGTTCGTCGCATAATGACATACAGATAGTTTCTACAAGCAACAAAACCACCACTAAACCTGTAGAACGCACACCATCTATCTACCCCATCGATGTGCATGTCAGCAACAGGTTCCAGGCCTTAAGTGTAGACTCTCCAGCAGCAGACTTGGAATCACAGACCTCAGTCGTTACCACTACTGGATATCAACAACCAACGCAAGCAAGATATAATAAACAAAAACACAAGAAAGACGACAGTGACCAGTGGCAACAACAGTCCAAGCGGACACGCCAGCAGCGTGAAATAACCATAGATCATAGTGCAACACATGTCGTCATTGGAGACTCCCTGCTGAAGGGAATCTATAGTGATCGCATGTCATCTTCTGACAGCGAATCAACTTCAATCTGCCCTGTACCAGGCGCTGACATTGACAGGCTGACCGCTACACTGCGACGATTCCAAGTGAACGACCGAATTAGGAGAGCAACAGTCCATATTGGTGTTAATGACATAATGGATAATAAATCATCAGCACCTCACAACTAGCTACATTGGAGGTGCTGTTGCGCAATAGATTTCCGAAATCATCTTTGTTTATTTCATCCATCATTCCACCATGTTACGGGTTCCAGCGTCGTACTGCCGATGTTGCTAATCTAACGTTATATAAATTCTGTAAAAATAATAGCATGAACTTCATAAATAACACCCCTTACTTTACGTCACCGTCCGGAGCTCCTAAGAAAAAACTATACAGGGATCAAATACATTGTTCCAAGCTAGGAAGTAGCTTCCTAGCGAAGAACATAAAATATCCCGAACGTGCACAACAACCAGCACCAGTTACAGGAGTAAACCGAACTTCACCTCCGTCAACAGCCATCTCACTGTGTTCAGAAAACACTCCTTCTCTTCCCACACCACCCTTGCCTGTACCCCAGGAACACAATGTTGTGAATAGCAACCCAAGCTCCAATCCAAATGTTGCCAAATATGATACTTTGTTTCCTACCTTGCCCTCTATGATGTCAAAGGGGACACCGTTAAACAATGGTGCTGTACCGTCGATGCCTGCTTCCAATGTAGGCACTTCCAGTGACACTCATAGCAATCCCTCGTTAGACGGTAATCTACAACCCTATGAGTGGAACCGTCAACTTCAGCAGCTAATGCGATACAATCCTGCAGCCCTGCACCAAGCATTCATGATATCACTCCAGCAAAGACATTTTCCTGCACCCTGTAACAGCCTTAATTATTTCTAAATAAAGTTTTAATATCCCTGCAATTTGTATACCACAAGCGACATCTTCCTTTTAGTTTGTAATGTTCGCTAATCACGATCAGTGGCTCAGCAAAAATGGTCTATATATAGGCCATCTCAACATCTTTCATCTGCTCAACAAATTACCTGAGCTCTCGGTAATACTGTCCAAACAGTTCCATGTGTTTGGAATCACAGAAAGTCGTCTTAACGACAAAATAACCGACTCCGAAATCTCACTTAAGGGGTTTAAAGTAATTCGAAAAGATGCAAATCAAAAATTAGAGACAGGTATTGCTGTATACATTTCCAATTCTCTCAACTGGTCCCGTAGAAGTGATCTCGAGACAGTAGAGATAGAATGTGTTTGGTTAGAGGTGAAGCCAGCCAGCCAACAGCCGTTTCTCATTGGATACCTATATAGGAATCCTTGTGCCGGGTACAGTTGGTATGACTGCTTCACTACAATGATGGATAGAGTGTTTACAGCAGGTAGAGAAGTTATGATACTAGGTGACTTCAACATAGATATTAGTAAATCCAACCAGACATGGGACGATATCATTCTTTCTTACAATTTCAAACAACTAATAAACCGTCCCACAAGGGTTACTGACACATCCTCAACTATAATTGATCATATATATGTTACTTGTCCAGATAATATTATTGAATGTTCTGTTCCTGTTTGTACAGTTAGTGACCACTACCCGGTATGTTGTACATGGTCAAGAATTGGGTTCAAACCTCTTAAACATAAACATGTAAGTATCAAATTTAGGAATTATAAAGCATTCAACCAAGATTTATTTTTGCAAGACTTAAGAAAAGCAGCCCTTGATCACGTTTACCAACTTCCTGACCCGGACGATGCATTAGCTTTCTGGACGACGACAGTCTACAATGTGTTCGATAAACACGTGCCAATCAAAGAAGTTCGAGTCAAAAATCAACATAAATCCCCATGGGTCACTAGAGAAGTGCTGGAAATCATGAGAGAGCGAGATACAGCACACAAAAATAAAGACTTCATCAATTACCGCAGACTAAGGAATTAAGTTAAATATGAAATTCGTAGGATAAAAAAAGATCATTTTAAAAATTTGATTGTAGATAATTCAAACAGTACAAATATATGGAAGGCTATTAACTTGCTAACCAATAAGAAACGCCCTACAGAATCAGCAATACCAAATTCTATAACATGCGATGAATTCAGTTGGTTCTTTCAATCAGAAATAGAGAATCTAAAGTCTTCAATACCAGACTCATCGTGTAATTTAAGTTCACTGGCATCATTCTGTGAGGAGAAGTGCGCCAGAAATATTCCCGCTGAGATTCCTTTAATGTCTGTTGCAGACGTTTATAAATATCTCTTGAACCTCAAATCAACAAACTCACAGGGCCTAGATGGTATCAGTAATAGAATTCTTCGTTGTGCTGCACCAGTTATTAGCGAGTCCTTAACGTTCATATATAACCAGTGCCTGGCCAAAAACTACTTTCCATCTGCATTTAAAATTGCTAAAGTGTTTCCGCTTATTAAAAATGGCTCAATCGATAATAGCGTTTTGGGTAATTATAGACCTATTTCCTTACTATCGTCGCTAGCAAAACCACTAGAAAAACACATTCATAAAATAACGTTACACCATTTAATTAACAATGATCTAATAATTAACAGTCAATCTGGGTTTCGACCTAAATATTCTTGCCATAGTGCTCTAACAAAAATGACCGATAACTGGCACTTAAACATCAACAACGGTAGAATTTGTGGAGCGGTGTTTGTAGACTTTAAAAAAGCTTTTGATATGGTAGATCACGATATTTTAATTAGAAAACTAAAGCAAATGAAGACAAGCACCAACATGGTGAACATAATTACGTCATTTCTATCCGACAGGCAACAAGTCTTGTCCTTCAACAACTGTCTATCAAGACCCACACAGCTTAATATTGGTGTGCCTCAGGGCTCAATACTAGGTCCGCTGCTTTTGGCAGTTTATATTAATGATCTTCCTTTATATATCATTACAACTTGTGATCTATTCGCAGACGACTGTACTATATATACTAGTCAAGAAAACCGTAGTGAATTAGAGAATTCTTTACAAAAGGAACTTGATAATCTTACTAGATGGAGCAATGAAAACCGCATGCAAATTAACATCGACAAAACCAAATCCATGCTAATAACGACCAGACAAAAACTACAGACACTAGCCATAACTGGATCACCGCTCGAACTCCGCATGGGCACGTTACCTATAGTTAATGTGACTGAACATAAAACACTAGGGCTTTTAATAGACAGCCATTTGAACTGGAGCTCACATGTTCACGCTCTTACCAAGAAAATAGCACAAAAAGTTTACCAACTTGCTAAAATTCAGCACTTCCTGGACGAAAGCACACGAAAAATATTCTATACATGCTATATCCAATCACATCTCGATTACTGTTCCACAGTTTGGGATGGTTGCCCTAAATCTAATTTAAAACGACTATGTTCTCTACAAAACCGCGCTATTCGTCTGGTTTCTGACATAAAGCATGTTGAAAGTAATAATTTGTACAGTCATCTAAGACTTCTACCACTACAAAAGCGCTTCCTTTTCAACAAAGCCAAATTAGTGAATAAAATTATATCTCAAAATACCCCAGAGTATCTTCTGCCGCTGATTCAATCTAATGCAATGAACAGCAAGCGCCTAAATTTATTACATGTCTCAAAGCCTAGATTGGACCTATACAAAACATGTTTAGCCTATTCTGGTGCTCACTTATGGAATGATCTGCCTCCAGATCTGAAAACTCCAATGAGTCCCTACACATTTAACCAAAATCTCTTTCAATACTTAATCCATACCGACTATATGCCACCATAATTCATTTACTGGTATAATTGTTCAGTATAATTGTTCATTATAATTGTTTAACTATAATTGTTCACTATATATGTGTGTGCGTGTGAGAGCGAGAGAGAGAGAGAGAGAGAGAGAGAGAGAGGAGAGAGAGAGAGAGAGAGAGAGAGAGAGAGAGAGAGAGATAGTGGGTGTCAGTGAGAGGGAGAGAGTGAATGCGTGTGTGCGCACGTGCATGCGTGTGTGTGAAGAGAGTGATTGAGCGAGAAATGGTGGGGGAATGTGTCAGTGCATGCATTCGTACGTGTATGTGTGAGAGTGAGTGAGGGAGTGTATGCGTGCGTGCATGCGTTCATGTGTATGTGTATGTGTGAGAGAGTGAGTGTGTGTGTGTGTGAAGGATTGTGTGATAGAGAGTGAGACAGTGAGAGAGTTGATGTGTTAGTGTGTGTGTGTGTGAGCGCGCGCATGCGTGTGAGTGTGTGTATATGAAAGAATACAGACAGAGAGAGAGAGAGAGAGAGAGAGAGAGAGAGAGAGAGAGAGAGAGAGAGAGAGAGAGAGAGAGAGAGAGAGAGAGAGAGCTGAGCAGATGCATGTCATGTAACACGCATGTTATGTAACACGCGAATCCATATGTTTGTGTATTCTCATCTGTCATATTATCAGTTAAATACCATTTGATTTTATCATGCATAATATAAACTCATGTTCATTACTGTAATTTGAGTGAGTGAGTCAGTGAGTGTGAATGAGAGACAGAACGAGTGAGCGTGAGAGTGAATTAGTGAGCGGGAGAGTGAATGAGTGAGCGGGAGAGTGAATGAGTGAACGGGAAAGTGAATGAGTGAGCGGGAGAAGTGAATGAGTGAGCGTGAGAGTGAATGAGCGGGAGAGTGAATGCGTGAGAGTGAATGAATGAGCGGAAGAATGAATGTGTGAGCGTGAGAGTGAATGTGTGTGTGTGTGTGTCTGTGTGTGTGTGTGTGTGTGTGTGTGAGAGAGAGAGAGAGAGAGAGAGAGAGAGAGAGAGAGAGAGAGAGAGAGAGAGAGAGAGAGAGAGAGCATCACTATTTTTACGTCACATACATTTTATGTACACATTTTTCTCCATGTTTAACATTTTTATGAGACTGCTCATGACAAGTGTCAGTGTATGTGTGTGAGTAAAGTGTGGGAGTTTGTTCATACTAGTTTCAATACTAACGTGAGACATGTTGTATGTGTCTAGATGTGAGGAAGTGTGAGTGTATGTGGAGGATGTGTGTGAGTGTGGGGATATGTGTGGGTGGGGGGTGTGTGGGTGGGGGTATGCATTTGGATGGGTTGGGGTGTGTGGGTTTTGGTGGGTAGTGGTATTTGTGGGTGTTGGTGGGATGTGTGGGTGGATGTGTGGGGGTGAAAGTACGGGTGTTGGAATGGGTGTGGGGGATGTGTGTATGGGTGGAGGATATGTGTATGGGACGGATGCAGGGGATGTGTGTTTATGTGGGTGGAGATGTGTGGATGGTGTGAGGAAGTATGTGTGGGAGGCGGGGTTGTGTGGGTAGGGGATTGTGTTGGGTGGATTTGGGATGGAAGGGCGGGTGGGGAGAAGTGTATGGTGTGTGGGTTTGAGATATGTGTGCGGTGTGTTGGTGGGGGATGTGTGAATGATGTGTGGGTGGAGGGTATGTTTGTGGTGGTATGGGTGGAGGATAGTGTGTGGTGTGGGGGATGTGTGTGATGGGTGGGGGGAATGTGCGTATGGGTGGGGTATATGTGTGGGTGAGCATGTGGTGGTTGGGGGAAGTATGTGGGGGAGTGTGGGTGGGAGATGTGTGTATGTGGATGGGGAATGTGTGGGTGTGTGTGTGTGAGTGGCTTAGGGATGTGTAGGTGGGTGAGGGAGTTGTATGTGTCGGGGTGGGATGTGTGAGTGGGTGGAGGATGTGTGTGGGGGTAGGGGTATTGTGATCGAGAGATGTTTGGTTGGGTGTGTTGGTGGACGGGTAGGGAATGCGTGATTGGGTGGGGAGAGGTGTCTCGTGTGTTGGTTGGTGATATTGTGTGGGGTGAGGTTATTGTGTGTGGGTGGGGGATTTTTGTGGTGTGTGAGTGGGGTATGTGGGGTGGATGGGTAAGGGTATCTGTGTGGGTGTGGGTGGGAATATTTTGTGGTATCTGGGTGGGGGATATGTGTGTGGTGTGTAAGTGGGGATGTGTTGGTGAGGGATATGTGTGTGTGTGTGGTGCGTGGGTTGGGAATAGTGCGTGGTAGGGGGTGTATGTGATGTGCGGGTGGGGGATTGTGTGGTGGGGGATTAGGTTAAGGCATGTGTGGGTGGGTGGAAGTTGTATGTGTGGGTGGTGGTGTGTGTGTGAGTGGATTGGGGATGTATGGGTGGTTAGGGAGATGTGTGTGTGTGTGGGGGGGGGGGGGGGGTAGGGACATGTCAGTTGGTGGGGATGTGTGTGTATGGTTTGGGGATGTGTGAGTGGATGTGCGATGTGTGGGTTGGTGGGGGATTGTGTGTGTGGGTGGGGAATATGTTGTCGATGGAGATGTGGCTGGGGAAGGGTGGTTTGAGGTGTGGGTGGGGAGAGGATGTGTGGGGTAGAATGTGGATGGGCGTGGGATGTGTGGGTTGGTGGGGGAATGTTTGTGGGTGGCGAGTGTGTTTTGGTTGGGGGATCAGGTGAGGGCAGTGTGTGTGGGTGGGGGATGTGCGGGAGGGGGATGGGTCGGTTGGTGGGGTATGTATGTGTCCCTTGGTGTGCGTGTGTGTCGGTAGGTGGGGGTGTGTATGTGTCCCTTGGTGCGCATGTGTGTGGGTAGGTGGGGGTGTTGTGTGGGTGGGGTGATGTATGGATAGGTGGGAGAAGGGCTTCATACCATGGTAATTAGCCTTGTTTATGTTTACAACATTCATTTCACAATGTTTATTTTTCTTCCTATGCAAATGTATAATGCTCTTGATGAACGAAAGACGAGTGATTGGAAGGGCCGAATGTAAGACGGGCCTGCGCGCCCAATTTGTGACCCTAATAAAGTTGATTTGATTTGAAGATGATTTGATCTGTGGTGATAATTAGTATATCGTCCACGTAACGACGGTGAAAAGGCAAGTTATTGATTTCTGAGGATTTCTTTTCTTCTAAGTGTGCCATGAAGATGTCCGCTAGAATAGGTCCAAGTGGGCTCCCCATGGCCACTCCGTCAATTTGTGGTTAGCAGTAGTGTATAGCAGTAGCACAACTGTTGTATAGCAGTAGCACAACTGTTGTATAGCAGTAGCACAACTGTTGTATAGCAGGTGGTAGTTCTGTGTATAGCAGTAGCACAACTGTTGTATAGCAGTAGAACAACTGTTGTATAGCAGTAGCACAACTGTTGTATAGCAGTAGCACAACTGTTGTATAGCAGGTGATAGTTCTGTGTATAGCAGTAGCACAACTGTTGTATAGCAGGTGGTAGTTCTGTGTATAGCAGTAGCACATAGCAGTAGCACAACTGTTGTATAGCAGTAGCATAACTGTTGTATAGCAATAGCACAACTGTTGTATAGCAGGTGGTAGTTCTGTTGTATAGGAGTAGCACACTTGTTGTATAGCAGTAGCACAACATTTGTATAGCAGTAGCACAACTGTTGTATAGCAGTAGCACAACTGTTGTATAGCAGTAGCACAACTACCACCTATCACGGGTGTCCGGGTGGTTGTCTATTGAAAGAGGATTATAGGTGTGCGTGTGTAACTGAGGGTGAACGAGTGCATATGGGTGTGAGTTTATGTGCGTGTTAGCGCATGATTGTATGCGTGTGTATGTGTGTATATGGGTGTGAGTGTTTGTGCGTGTTAGTGGATGATTGTATGCGTGTCTATATGTGTATATGGATGTGAGTTAATGTATGTGTTAGTGCATGTATGTTTGAGTGTGTATGTGTGTATGGGTGTGAGTTTATGTGCGTGCCAGTGCATGATTGTACGCGTGTGTATGCGTGTGTGTGTATATGTGTGTATATGTGTGTATATGCGTGTAAAGGGCTGTTTCCACGCCTTGCAGCATATTTGGTACACGGTGCTAGTCCTGTATATTCTATTGACCAATCGGCACACAATTGGAGGTAGACCAAGAAGACGGCGGAGAGTTAATACATACACAGATCTACAAGCACTTGGAATCAACGACTGGCAAGAGAGGGTCACCAGAGAGACGAATGGAGACGGATTGTATCTGCAGCAAAGAACCTCAATGGCTCGAAACGCTGAGGAAGAAGAAGAAGAATCGTCACTCGGTTGGGGGTGTGATCAATATCACGTCCACCTCCTTTAGTTCTAAGAACACTTTCTGGCAGTGACGTCACTGGGGTTGGTGTCACCCCTCTAGACTTTCACCATGGTCTTCTTCCGAGTGTTCCTGTACCATATATAATCGCATATAGTAATGTTTGTAAAATAAGTCAAAAAGTTAATAAGGACATAAGAAAGAAAACAAATTGAACAATATAACTTCAATACTTCAGGTAAAACATAAATAAAGAACTTCGACAAACTCGGACAAAGTTAAATTTTTGTTATTTAACATTAAAATTTCTAAAATTAACAATGAACGGTTATGAAACCCGACTAGACAGAGCTATGTCTGCTTTGTCAAATTTGCAATTTTTTTATTTTGGTGTCACCCCTTGATGGTGTCACCCGGTGCGGCCCGCACCCCCCGCACCCCCCTAGTGACGCCCCTGCTTTCTGGTACCAGTTTTATGTTGGGTCGATCTGAGGGCGGTGGCCACCAGGTCAACAGGCAAACTCGCTAGCCGCTGCCCCATCGCTCCTCCAGTTTATGTTTGTGTCGGGTGTAAGGTGTCGATACTGTGTTCATTGATATTGTTGAAGAGATGTTAGAGAATTGGCCAGACAGACGGACCGACGGGCGTCATGGATGGATGGATGGATGGTATGGATGTTTGGATGGATGGATGGATGGATGGATGGAAGGATGGATATATGGATGGATGGATATATGGATGGATGGATGGATATATAGGATGGATGGATGGATATGGATATATGGATGGATGGATGGATGTTTGGATGGATGGATGGATGGATGGATTGAGATGGATGGATGATACGGATGGATGGATAGATAGATGGATGCATGGATGGATGGATAGAGTTACACCTTTAAGTGTGACATGATCATCTGCCTTCTCCGTATCCTGTCTGCCCGAAGATTACATAAGTACCCAGGTTGGAAAGATCACGAAGAATAGTATATGGCCTGGTGCAAAGTATGTCCTGGTCTTGGGATTGAACCAGTACCTCTGAACTGTGAATGCCATTGCACTTGTCACTATGCCCAACTGTAAATTATCAGTGCTAGAATGAACACGAGAATTTAACTACGCATGTTGGGAAGCGCAATGACGGTGCAGTACTGCGATGCTCCTACAATATATTCAACGAACAATAAACAATTGTTCAAATATAGCGAGACATTAACAATTAAGCGGTCCCAGTCGGTTTTGTACAAACAGAAAGAGTTCATGTTAAATTTTATATGACCGTGGGGATAACAAATGTTTCACATTGGAACAATACCTGTGACTGTGTTTTAATTGTTTCAGCTTAAATATTATAGGACAAATGGCACCAATACTAAAGAACAAACATGGATCAATAATTACTAAGAAAGCATTTTACAACACAATCTTTCTACCAACTCTATGCTACCAATGCCACACCTGGACAATGACAGAAGGAAAAAAAAAATCACAACAACAGAAATGAGATTGCTGAGAAGAATACTCAAAGTATCAAGAAGAGATAAGATCATAATGAAGAAATCAGGACTTAAGCGGGGTTGCGGTTGCACTAGATTTTATTAGATGACAGCAAGTCAAATGGTTTGGCCATGCAAGTAGGTTACCAACTAACAGTAACAACAAGCAATGATGTACAGACCAGAGGGAAGCAGAGGAAGAGGCCGACCACGTAAACGATGGACGCAGGAATAACAGAGTCCATGGGAATATCGATACATGAAGCCCATAAGCGGGCACTCTCCCGCTGTTTATACTTACCTCGACACCGCAAGGTACAAGGGGAACAAGATGAGATGAGATGATATAACTCAGCAGTAGTCACCTAACGAGATGCAACGAAATATGCCAGGCAATAAATCGTGCAGCGTATTGTTGGTGGCTTCTGTGTTTGATCACGAAACCAGCTTGTATTGGCGGGAACTCTGGCCTATCCAATCACAGTGAATATATTAATTATAGAGGAAATGCTTTATATTAATTATAGAGGAAAAACGGCTGTGATTGATGCTGAACTCGATCGTCTTAACATTGATATTGTTGGCCTGCAGGAGACTCGCCTCGCTGAGGAAGGGTCACTCAGGGAAAACAATTACACCTTTTTTTTGGAAGGGAAGAGGGCAGGCAGAAAAAAGGCAACATGGTGTGGGCTTTGCAGTGAAGAATTCGCTACTGGGAATGATTGATATCCCAGCTGGAGGTAATGAAAGATTATTATCACTGCGCTTGGCAACCTCCTGTGGATTTGCCACCATTCTCACTGCATATGCACCGACACTCGCTTCCTCTGATGATGTGAAGGATATGTTCTATGAGCAGCTAGACTCTGCGATCAAGGCAGTTCCAAAATCCGACTACATTTATATGCTCGGTGATTTCAATGCTCGTGTGGGCAAGGACTCGAGTTCACGGCCAGTGTGCCTTGGAAAATACAACATCGGTCGCATGAATGATAATGGGCAAAGGCTGCTGGAGCATTGCACTAGAAATGACCTATGTATTACAAACTCCTTTTTTAAAACAAAAGAGATGCATAAGGTCACATGGAAACATTCAAGATCCGGCCATTGGCATCAGCTGGACTTCATTATCACACGGAGACAACATCTGAACCATACATCATTAACTCGAAGTTACCACAGTGCTGACTGTGATACAGATCATTCTTTGGTTGTTGCAAGGGTTAGACTGAGACCAAAGAGAATCTACACAGCTAAACACAAGTCTAGCCCCAGGATTAATATTACTAACACTCACGATCCTGGAAAGTGCTTTGAATTTCAACAGCAACTTGAAGACGCTTTCAATGATACATCAGAAAATTGTATAGTAAATGATAAATGGAGTAAACTTAAGGAAACTATTTATAAAACAGCGGTAGGGGTTTACGGCACTGTGGATCATAAGAGGCAGGACTGGTTTGCGGCAAACAGCCAGATACTGCAGCCCTTGATTGATAAAAAGAAGATAGCTCTCTTAAGAAACAAGGAAAGACCAACGCGTAACACTCTGAGTGAGCTGAAGCAAGCAAGGAAGGATGTACAAAAGGCTGCCAGGCAGTGTGCGAATGACTATTGGATCAAGTTATGTGAGTCCATTCAAATCGCAAGTGATAAGGGAAACATCAGAAGCATGTATGAAGGGATAAAGAAAGCCTGTGGTCCAATGATCAAAAGAAGTGCACCGCTGAAAACCTTGACTGGAGAAATCATCACTGATAAGAAACAGCAGATGGATAGATGGGTCGAGCACTATTTAGAGCTTTACTCAAGTGAGACCAAGCTAGCGGATGATGCCCTCAACGCCATAGAGGCCCTGCCAACTCTTGACCACCTGGACACACTTCCCACTATAACAGAAGTTAAGTGTGCTATAAATGAGCTTGCATCTGGCAAGGCTCCAGGTAAGGATGGGATTCCAATAGAGGTGATCAGGAGTGGGCAAGACACACTCGCTCTACAGATCCACCAGCTAATAGAGCTATGCTGGCGAGAAGGACAAGTCCCACAGGATTTCAAAGATTCAAACATCATAACGCTGTACAAGAACAAGGGAGATCGGAGCGACTGTAACAACTATAGGGGTATCTCACTTCTGTGTATTGTTGGGAAAGTATTTGCCAGAATTGTCCTGCACAGACTTCAAGTCCTGGGAGATCAAGTCTACCCCGAATCACAGTGTGGCTTCCGTCAGAACCGGTCTACCATTGATATGATATTCTCATTGCGACAGATGCAAGAAAAATGCCGGGAACAAAATCAGCCACTGTTTATTGCCTTCATCGACCTCACAAAGGCATTCGATTTGGTCAGTCGTGAGGGTCTGTTCAAAGCACTAAAGAAGATTGGCTGCCCACCAACTCTTCTGTCCATTGTGGAATCGTTCCACACAGGCATGAAGGGTATAATCAAGTTTGATGGCTCAACTTCAGAAGAGTTTGAAATCAAGAGTGGAGTTAAGCAAGGCTGTGTGCTAGCACCCACCCTCTTTGGGATATACTTTTCACTTCTACTGAAATATGCCTTTCGTGATCAGGATGATGGTATATACATTCACTCACGCTCAGATGGTGGCCTCTATAATGCTCAGAGATTGAAGGCCAAGACCAAAATTAGCAGGGTACTAATCAGAGAGTTGCTTTTTGCGGATGATGCTGCGATTACGACCCACTCTGAGGAAGAATTACAACATCTACTATCTGCATTCTCCAATGCTTGTTCTGAATTTGGTTTAACAATTAACAAAAAGAAGACACAGATTATGTCACAAGGTGCACATGGTGTACCATCAATCTTTATTGACGACTGCCGAACTGGAGATAGTAGACCATTTTACATATCTAGGATCAGAGGTAAATAGCAAATTATCCGTCGATCAGGAAATCAACATCAGGATTGGCAAGGCAGCAACAACAATGAACATGTTAGCAAAAAGAGTCTGGGAGAACAGGAAGCTTACTGCCAAAACAAAAGTCCTCGTCTACCAAGCCTGTGTCCTTAGTACTCTTCTTTATGGCAGTGAAACCTGGACAACTTACTCACGCCAAGAGAAACGTTTAAACAGCTTTCATATGCGGTGTCTGCGAAGAATACTTGGTATTAAGTGGCAAGACAAAATCACAAATACTGAAGTATTGGAAAGATCAGGTTGTGTGACGGTGTATTTGTCAGCAACCGATGTTTCAGGCATCATAGGATTACTTCTCTCGCACCACACAAGAAACTTGCAAGTCGTGTGAGAGGAAATGGATGATACATTTTATTGCCATTGGCTCTTTACATTTACAAAACAGTCGCTATCAAATCACACACAAAGCCACAGAATTACCTATCACTAGTTTCCTAACCCTATTGCTAATCTCTATCTACTTGGCTACAGAAACCCCTATCGACACTAAACGGTGCGCTCGCTACGAAGTCAGTCCCCAGTCTGACTTTCCTACTCGCGTGGCTACACAGCACGCGGAAGGACCTTGTGCGTCCTTCGGCTTTTTGCGTGCTGTCACACTCAGCACGCTTATAGCAGCCGTCTCCTATTGAGTGGCAATCCACTTCTCCGTGGCTATCACGTAGGCGTGATTCTGCCGTGACCAGAGTACTAACTATCTGGTCGATACCTCCGTGTCTCATGAGAGAACTAGTTAATAGTCCCCCTTCCTATCACCTACCCTGCCCTCATATCGGGGCACTGTGTTACCTCTGATCTACTTGAGGTTGACCACTCTTCCCGGTGGTCTTCTATCTTTAGGCAACCTCAGACCTCTATACTTCAGTCTTTGACAGTATTCCATGCTCAGTCTTCGTAGACTTAGATGGATAGGACACGTTAGGAGGATGGATGATGGTAGAATACCAAAGGACATCTTTTTTGGTGAATTACAGACGGGTAGGAGATCTCAGGGTCGGCCTCTACTACGATACAAAGATGTGTGTAAGCGGGACATGATTGATACAGGCATTTATAATGCACATTGGGAGCACGTCGCCGCTGAACGTGTTGCATGGAGGGCAACTATCAGAAACGGAATAAAGACAAAGGAGAAAATGATTGCAGATAAAGCACACACAGAGCGTGAGAGACGTAAGATGGTGCAAAATGGTGGAAATGACCATGTTTTCACATGCATCCACTGTGGACAAACATTTGCAGCGCGAATTGGCCTTATCAGCCACACTCGCCACCGCCATGGATCGTAGTTATTAAGCCTTTTTAAAGCACAATGTACCAAACTATCGTCTGTCAAGACGGAAAGGTGCCAATGTAGAGGAAATGCTTAAAGCCACATAGCAGAAACTGAAGAAGAAAATTGAAACCTCCTCGAAATGTTTTAATTGTTTGTTTGTTGATTGCAGGCGATGTATTTGTGAAATCACATAGTCACAGTTCTCTTACCGACTGTGTACTGATGAGGTTAGTGGAGAAATAACTGACTTGCTTGCTTGTGTTCGCCGGCTGTGAACTCCAGCGTGAAGTCCTGTATGTCGGATGAAGAAATCCTCTTGTCCAACATCAGTGTGATGTCATACCGGACCTGAGGTTTGCGTGGGTATCCGTCGTCCCATGTCTGGCTTATTGGTGTGCAGACTGGTAATTCCTCGCCGTGCAGGAGGCAGATACTCTCCGACTTCGGAAGAATCAGCGATCCTACTACGTTAGCCAGGACCCCGAAGGGACCTATTGCACAGGACGCACGGCTAGGACGTGTTAGTAGGTCTTGGCCAGTATAAAACCTGGCCCTGGTGCCTTGGAAACACCTCTGCGTCCCAAAATAACTGACTGTAAGTGTAGGAACGACCAAGAGGACAAGAAAAAGAGACATAGGCTGATCATGTTTTCTTCTTTAGTGACATAGAACAGGCATTGGCGATGATGATACTCCACTACTGTCTGTCATGTGATAGTTTGTTGATGTTGATGTTGCTTTTAATATTATATTTCCCAGACGCTTAAGCAGCTAGTAAATGCAACCTATAGACTAAATGGTCCAAGGATGGAAGCTCCAACAGGCGGACAGTTGGAGAATTGCTTTGCTGATCCGGCAGCTTCTGCAGCTTGTTGCATTCTATATAGAATCGGTGTTACCTTTCCTCTGGAGAAAACTAGACAGGCCGAGAGAAGGTAACGCTTGGTCTCTACAATTCAGTCAAGGCTTTGTGTTATGGAGAAATTATTATGCCTTTTTTAAAGCACAATGATTATCGTCTGTCAATACGTCAGGGTGCCCCTACAGTACAGTACAGTACAATACAGATCAGATGCTAAAGCATACAAAAGATATGTCTTTGAGTCCTACATTCTCTTACAGGCTATTTTCGTAGATAAGTGCCAATACAGTGGTACCTCCGGTTACGAACTTAATTCGTTCTTGAACTCTGTTCGTAACCCGAAACATTGAAATCAATGAAATAAAGACAATCCGTTTCAAGATGAAAGAATCGTTCTTATTTATGAATATCCGGTCGTTTACCTGATAAAACGCACAGGATATGTGTACTTCATGTATTAAATAAAGAGAATGAAAGCAACCAAATGAATTAAATGTAAAATTGAAAAAAAAAAAAAAAAAAAAAAGATTCAGTCTATCTTTATTACCAAGCACACGATCATGGGAAATTTGTCACTTTCTTTGTTATTCTGAATCATTAGTTTCAGAAGTATCTTGTCGCTGTTTCTTGGCAGCCGACTAGGAATCTTTCTGTACCAAGAAACTATCAAGGGAAATGTGTCGCTTCCTTTGCTGGAGAATCTTTCTTAAGTGGCCCATCGCGTTATCAGTCATCACATATAGGGGCATAGGGCTTGTTAGCAACAAGTTTGTTTGGATGATGGTTCACAGTGAAGTCTTCGACGTCTGTCCACTTGCTGCAAGTTTCTTTAATCCTGGCAGTTGAAACGATCACTGACTCCTCCTCATCGGGCGACTGCACCTCCTTTAATGTCTTCAGATGTTCATTCTGAAGATCCACAAGCTCATCTGTAGTACTTTTGTACTGTACGCGATCGTTTGTCTCCAACGTTACACCTTGCTCTCTCTCTCTCTCTCTCTCTCTCTCTCTCTCTCTCTCTCTCTCTCTCTCTCTCTCTCTCTCTCTCTCTCTCTCTCTCTCTCTCTCTCTCTCTCTCCTTCTTTCGTAACCCGAGGCACTGTTCGTTACCTGAGACATAACATTTTCGAAATTGTTGTTCGTAACCTGAACTGTACGCGATCGTTTGTCTCCAACGTTACACCTTGCTCTCTCTCTCTCTCTCTCTCCTCTCTCTCTCTCTCTCTCTCTCTCTCTCTCTCTCTCTCTCTCTCTCTCTCTCTCTCTCTCTCTCTCTCTCTCTCTCTCTCTCTCTCTCTCTCTCTCTCTCTCTCGCCTTCTTTCGTAACCCGAGGCACTGTTCGTTAACTGAGACATAAAATTTTCGAAATTGTTGTTCGTAACCTGAATTGTTCGTGACCTGACGCGTTCGTAATCCGAGGTACCACTGTATCTCCATTGCACCTCGTAAACTGTGATGGCCTAAACATTTCACCCGCCTAGTTCTGAATGCTTTGATGCAGGATGAAGAAACGCCCGCAGTTGTTGATACCTCAACCTTTCTCTCATTCCATGCCCAGTATGTTTTCAACAGTCTTCTACAAACCCAGCCATGTCTCCACTGACTCTAGTTTCTCCGTGATTTCATTTCTCGTTGTCATGCATTGACATGCATACAGAAGGCAGTACCACCCAACATTTAAGTACCGGGACGAGTAAATAGTCAAATGCTGATAACGTAACCAGTAAATAGTAAACTACTGATAACGTAACCTGTAAATAGTAAAATACTGATAACGGGACCAGTAAATAGTAAAATGCTGATAACGTAACCTGTAAATAGTAAAATACTGATAACGGGACCAGTAAATAGTAAAATACTGATTACGGGACGAGTAAATAGTAAAATACTGATAACGTAACCTGTAAATAGTAAAATACTGATAACGGGACCAGTAAATAGTAAAATACTGATTACGGGACGAGTAAATAGTAAAACACTGATAACAGAACCAGTAAATAGTAAAATACTGATAACAGAACCAGTAAATAGTAAAATACTCATAACGGAACCAGTAAATAGTAAAATACTGATAACGGAACCAGTAAATAGTAAAATAGTGATAACTGAACCAGTAAATAGTAAAATACTGATAACGGAACCAGTAAATAGTAAAATACTGATAACGGAACCAGTAAATAGTAAAATAGTGATAACGGAACCAGTAAATAGTAAAATACTGATAACAGAACCAGTAAATAGTAAAATACTGATAACGGAACCAGTAAATAGTAAAATACTGATAACGGAACCAGTAAATAGTAAAATACTGATAACGGAACCAGTAAATAGTAAAATACTCATAACAGAACCAGTAAATAGTAAAATACTGATAACGGAACCAGTAAATGGTAAAATACTGATAACGGAACCAGTAAATAGTAAAATACTGATAACGGAACCAGTAAATGGTAAAATACTGATAACGGAACCAGTAAATAGTAAAATACTGATAACGGAACCAGTAAATAGTAAAACACTGATAACAGAACCAGTAAATAGTAAAATACTGATAACGGAACCAGTAAATAGTAAAATAGTGATAACAGAACCAGTAAATAGTAAAATACTGATAACAGAACCAGTAAATAGTAAAATACTGATAACAGAACCAGTAAAAAGTAACACACTGATAACAGAACCAGTAAATAGTAAAACACTGATAACGGAACCAGTACATAGTAAAATAGTGATAACAGAACCAGTAAATAGTAAAATACTGATAACGGAACCAGTAAATAGTAAAATACTGATAACAGAACCAGTAAATAGTAAAACACTGATAACAGAACCAGTAAATAGTAAAATACTGATAACGGAACCAGTAAATAGTAAAATAGTGATAACAGAACCAGTAAATAGTAAAATACTGATAACGGAACCAGTAAATAGTAAAATACTGATAACGGGACGAGTAAATAGTAAAATAGTGATAATAGGACCAGTAAATTGAAAAAATACAGATAACGGAACGAGTAAATTGCAAAGTACTGATAAATTTAACGAGTAAATAGTAAAATACTGATAACGGAACCAGTAAATAGTAAAATACTGATAACGGGACGAGTAAATTGTAAAATACTGATGACGGAACGAGTAAACAGCAAAATACTGATAACGGGACCAGTAAATAGTAAAATACTGATAACGGGACGAGTAAATTGTAAAATTTTGTTAACGGGACGAGTAAATAGTAAAATACTGATAACGGGACCAGTAAATAGTAAAATACTGATAATGGAACGAGTAAATAGTAAAATACTGATAACGGGACGAGTAAATTGTAAAATACTGATGACGGAACGAGTAAATTGTAAAATACTGATGACGGAACGAGTAAACAGCAAAATACTGATAACGGGACCAGTAAATAGTAAAATACAGATAACGGGACGAGTAAATTGTAAAATACTGATAACGGGACGAGTAGTGACTTACCCACAACCACTTGCTTAGCCCATTGATGTGATTGTTTGAACATGCAGTGAGCACACGGGAGCGTCCCAAATACCAGTGCTTAGAGAAGAATCAACAAATATATCCCACAAGAAGAGGCTTGAATGCTGAAGGCCACGACGTGGTAGCCGATGTAGTTGCTACAACTGTTGCTGCCACAGCTAGGGTGAATGAAAACATACTTGCTACAAAATCAACACTACGGCTGACTCAGTGCTCACTCGGCTAATGGCCGTCCAGCGCGCGTGCGAGAACTGAATACAAAAATCAATAGAAAATAATGATTCTCCCCTTTTTCTTCCTCTTCTTTTATCCTCGGTGTTATTCGCTTCGGGGGGTCGGATGCATTTTTATCTATTCCCAGGATTCTCCCTATGTGCTTAGGCAAAGAAATTAGACATGGAAATTGTGTACATACAAATGAATAGGGACAAAACCTTGCGCCGTTCAAATAATCCACAATGCTTATCAGACAACGATCAGTAACAACAATAATATATTATAATAAATTATAATAATAAATAAACAATTAGAGTAACACCAATGTCATTGATATATGTATCGATCATTACAGAGGCGGGGGGCCAACACTGTTTAACTTATTTGCCTCCGGTTCAAATCTTTTGTTGTGGTTTATTTTATATATTTTCCAGTTCTTGATGGGTGAGCCTCTCATAGCGAAGAGCGTGTTCATCTTTTAAATGTTGCATGTTCTGTGAGGGACGTTGACATCACCCTCAACCCCAGGTTGGCAAGTTTACGTTCAGTAGTTTGCCAATGCTTTCTGATCGGGAAGTAAACGTTAAAACCCAAATGACCAGAGTAAGAGTGGAACACGTCAGCCCAGCATCAGCGCACTGGAATTTTCAGTGCAAGCGTATGAAGTCTTAAGGTCACGCAAATATCGGTCATGTAACCACGGACTGAAGCACTCATCAAGACGGGCCTCTTCTTGGCAGTGTAATTCTTGTGTGAGCACGGCTACTTTAAATGAGTACCAGAAACTAGTCAATGCATATACAGTCACAACAGTAACAACACAACCAGTGACATCATCATCATTCTGATATGCAGTGTCCACTAACATGGGCGCTCATGTTGTTACGCATCTCGCGATCTTCAGTAGAATGGATCAGTTCGTGGGCTGGCATTTCTCCACGCCACGATGAAGGCGGGAACCGCTGTAGCGCAGTAGCTAGATTGCTTGCCTGCAGGCTTTGTGGTCACATGTTCGAATCTCTACGGAAGCGGCACGTTTCCCACTGGCATGCGCTTGCATGGCCACGCATCATAAAATGGATACCATTACATTTTCTATACTTTACCTATTATGTTGCATGAACTCCACAGAGGGTGAATACAAAACTTTGAACGGCAATATTTTCAAACACCCCACAGTCATTAAATATACACCCTATATGAAGTCAAGAACGCCGACATGATATTAAAGCCACCGCCTATCCACTGTCGAGAAGACATGATATTGAAACCACCACCCATCGACTGTCTAGTGGACATGATATTGAAACCATCACCCATCGACTGTCCAGTGGACATGATATTGAAGCCACCCCCCAATAGACTGTCGAGTGGACATGATATTGAAGCCACCGCCCATCGACTATCGAGTGGACATGATATTGAAACCACCACCCATCGACTGTCCAGTGGACATGATATTGAAACCACCACCCATCGACTATCGAGTGGACATGATATTAAAGCCACCGCCCATCGACTATCGAGTGGACATGATATTGAAACCACCACCCATCGACTGTCGAGTGGACGTGATATTTAAGCCACCGCCCATCGACTATCGAGTGGACATGATATTGAAACCACCCACCACCCATCAACTGTCGAGTGGACATGATATTGAAGCCACCGCCCATCGACTATCGAGTGGACATGATATTGAAACCACCGCCCATCGACTATCGAGTGGACGTGATATTGAAGCCACCGCCCATCGACTATCGAGTGGACATGATATTGAAGCCACCGCCTATCGACTGTCGAGCGGACATGATATTGAAGCCACCGCCCATCGACTATCGAGTGGACATGATATTAAAGCCACCGCCCATCGACTATCGAGTGGACATGATATTGAAACCACCACCCATCGACTGTCGAGTGGACGTGATATTGAAGCCACCGCCCATCGACTATCGAGTGGACATGATATTGAAAACACCCACCACCCATCAACTGTCGAGTGGACATGATATTGAAGCCACCCACCACCCATCGACAGTCGAGTGGACATGATATTGAAGTCACCCACCACCCATCGACAGTCGAGTGGACATGATATTGAAGCCACCCACCACCCATCGACAGTCGAGTGGACATGATATTGAAGCCACCGCCTATCGACTATCGAGTGGACATGATATTGAAGCCACCGCCCATCGAATATCGAGTGGACATGATATTGAAACCACCACCCATCAACTGTCGAGTGGACATGATATTGAAGTCACCCACCACCCATCGACAGTCGAGTGGACATGATATTGAAGCCACCCACCACCTATCGACTGTCGAGTGGACATGATATTGAAGCCACCGCCCATCGACTGTTGAGTGGACGTGATATTGAAGCCACCGCCCATCGACTATCGAGTGGACATGATATTGAAACCACCACCCATCAACTGTCGAGTGGACATGATATTGAAGCCACCCACCACCCATCGACAGTCGAGTGGACATGATATTGAAGTCACCCACCACCCATCGACAGTCGAGTGGACATGATATTGAAGCCACCCACCACCCATCGACAGTCGAGTGGACATGATATTGAAGTCACCCACCACCCATCGACAGTCGAGTGGACATGATATTGAAGCCACCCACCACCTATCGACTGTCGAGTAGACATGATATTGAAGCCACCGCCCATCGACTGTTGAGTGGACGTGATATTGAAGCCACCGCCCATCGACTATCGAGTGGACATGATATTTAAACCACCACCCATCAACTGTCGAGTGGACATGATATTGAAGCCACACACCACCCATCGACAGTCGAGTGGACATGATATTGAAGCCACCCACCACCTATCGACTGTCGAGTGGACATGATATTGAAGCCACCGCCCAATGGACTGTCGAGTGGACATGATATTGAAGCCACCCCCCATCGACAGTCGAATGGACGTGATATTGAAGCCACCGCCCATCGACAGTCGAGTGGACATGATATTGAAGCCACCCACCACCTATCGACTGTCGAGTGGACATGATATTGAAGCCACCACCCATCGACTGTCGAGTGGACATGATATTGAAGCCACCCACCACCCATCGACAATCGAGTGGACATGATATTGCAGTCACCCACCACCCATCGACAGTCGAGTGGACATGATATTGAAGCCACCCACCACCCATCGACAATCGAGTGGACATGATATTGAAGCCACCGCCCAATGGACTATCGAGTGGACATGATATTGAAGCCACCCCCCATCAACAGTCGAGTGGACGTGATATTGAAGCCACCGCCTAATGGACTGTCGAGTGGACATGATATTGAAGCCACCCCCTATCGACAGTCGAGTGGACATGGTATTGAATCCACCCACCAACCATCGACAGTCGAGTGGACATGATATTGAAGCCACCCACCAACCATCGACTGTTGAGTGGACATGATATTGAAGCCACCCACCAACCATCGACAGTCGAGTGGACATGATATTGAAGCCACCACCCATCAACTGTCCTTGTTCATGATATTGAAGCCACCACCCATTGACAGTCGGGTGGACATGATATTTAAGCCACCACCCATCGACTGTCGAGTGGACATGATATTTAAGCCACCACACATCGACTGTCGATCGGCGAGCGTGTTGTCATTCGCACTACGAGCGCTTAAAGACAAGTCGCTTTAACCAGTCAAGAAGCCTGATTCGCGGGGGAAAATGTCACGCTGCAAGTCCAACAACAAGAAACACGCGGTAGCCAAGATGTACAGCGTGGGAGCCGACAAGACGAAGAACGTGGAGAGCCTGCCGGCGAGCTGTAACAAAGAACCTGAAACTACAGCCACTACTGAAGCTACCACGAGGGAGAAGATCGACAGCCCACCACATACAAGAGCCAAACCTACGGAGGAGCAGAGAGAGAGGAGAAAGACACCAGAGTCAGAAACACCGACTCACCGACAAGCAAGTGGGTTGTCAAGCGTATCCAAGTGGAGCTATCAGACGAAGAAATCATGAAGCAGCTTCGAGAAGAGAATCAACACATCCGATTCTTGAAGGCGGAGCGGCTCCTCACCTACTCCAAGATTCCTACAACCTTGGCGGTGGTAACGACAGAGGGCAGCGAGATGCCGACCACAATATCAATCAACAAGAGAATGCAGCATCCAGAGAGATTCATCCCAAGGATCACCCAATGCTCAAGTTGTCAGAGGGCCGGCCACAGTAGAACAGCATGTCGCAGTAAGACTGAAATCTGCCGTTACTGCGCCGATCACCACGCCTTCAAGGAGTGTCCGCTAGCCAAGCTGGACACGGACTTCCGAGCACCCAATAACAAACGAAAGTGCGCCAACTGCCTGGGCAAGCATGGAGCAAGATACTTGGGCTGTCCGTACCTGCAACGACACAGAGACGTGTTAAAGTTTGCCATCAACACAAAGACACCATACAACGAAGCAAGGTGGAGGTGCGAGACAGCCACAAGCATCTCACAAGCGGAAAAAGCTCAACTGCAAGACCAGATAGATGAACTAAAGAAGCAAATCAAGCTACTTCAAACACCGGCACCGACCAGCGACAATGAAAAGCTGCTGGCTGAAATACAGGAGATACAACGAAACATCAAGCAAGAAGTGGAACATATGGTACAGACGACAAAAAAGAATGAAGAGATTCTACGGGACATCAAAGCGGAGAGAGAAATGCTAAAAATGGATCTAACCCAAAGCAAGCCAGCTGAAGCCAAGGAAACGATCACAGAAAAGCCGCCAGTTGAAACCCAACAAAAGACCGAGTATTTAACGGTCCGAACTCCAAGAGGACACCGATATACCACGAGACCACTGGAGAACTCATAGGGGAGGAGAGCGACGGCGGCACAGAGTACCATGCTCCAATGACAATGGAGGAGTTCCTAGCGTTGGGTAGAATGAATAAACTCGAGCTAGCAGAATGGGAGAGGAAAAGAGAAAGCAGAGCTGACGAAATGGACAAGAGGCGCGAACGAATCAACAGGGAGAGAAAAGAGATACTGCGCAAACAAGAAAATGAAAATGTCGAGAAGCTCCTACAGAAAATACACAAAAAAGGAAGCAAAAAAACAAATAAAAAGTCCTTTTAAGGACTGCAACCAGTCAAGCCAGACGAACCAGCAGCCTTCACTAACAACAGACACCACCAGAGGAAACGGGTCCTTCTAAGGACTGCAGCCAGTCAAGCCAGACGAGCCAGGAAACTGCACCAACAAAGAAAACCACAAGAGTCGAGCACAATGGATAGCCGCCGAACGACCCCCCAGCTGACGTCACAGACACAAACCAACATAATCAGTCCGAGATAGGACTCACAAGACAAGAATTAGGGTGAATGAACCTACAAAAATCACGGACCTCAACAATAACCACAGCTGAAAAACGCAGGTTGAACGAGGCCGAATTTGGAATTTTTGCTTTGACAATTGGAATTGGAATTGGAATTGGAATTGGAACTGTGAATCGGTCCAGAAATACGGAGCTAGCGTCATACCCCCACACGTCTCTTGGCGTGATCATGGATCCTTTATATGACCTATTATAGGCGAGTCGACATGAATGCTATAGTTAATTTTTGAAATCCACTTTAATTGAGGTTGGTGATCTATGGGATAAACATCGTGATCTATGGGATAAACATCGTGATCTATGGGATAAACATCGTGATCTATGGGATAAACATCGTGATCTATGGGATAAACATCGTGATCTATGGGATAAACATCGTGATCTATGGGATAAAGATTGTGATCTATGGGATAAACATTGTGATCTATGGGATAAAGATTGTGATCTATGGGATAAACATCGTGATCTATGGGATAAAGATTGTGATCTGTGGGATAAACATCGTGATCTATGGGATAAAGATTGTGATCTATGGGATAAAGATTGTGATCTATGGGATAAACATCGTGATCTATGGGATAAAGATTGTGATCTATGGGATAAACATTGTGATCTATGGGATAAAGATTGTGATCTATGGGATAAAGATTGTGATCTATGGGATAAACATTGTGATCTATGGGATAAAGATTGTGATCTGTGGGATAAACATTGTGATTTATGGGATAAAGATTGTGATCTATGGGATAAACATTGTGATCTATGGGATAAACATTGTGATCTGTGGGATAAACATTGTGATTTATGGGATAAACATTGTGATTTATGGGATAAACATTGTGATTTATGGGATAAACATTGTGATCTATGGGATAAAGATTGTGATCTATGGGATAAACATCGTGATCTATGGGATAAACATTGTGATCTGTGGGATAAACATTGTGATTTATGGGATAAAGCTTGTAGTCTATGGAATAAAGATTATAATCTGTGGGGTAATGATTGTGATTTCCCCCCCCCCCCCCAGCCCAGCTCAGCCATAAACGATCACCAAGAAATGTTGTGGAAAGTAAATAAATCCGGCCTGATGGTTACCACAACACCCGTCGAGCACCGACTCGTCTTTAAGTATATGGTGCTTAACATCATCATCATGTACCATGCTGATAAGCGTATGCGGTCATGTTTCACATTCTCACGCGATCACCAGAGTCGTGGATCAGCTCAGTGTTCTTGTCTCGACCAAACCACGTGACAAAGCCATCCAGATATTTACCTCTCTTCCCTACCATTGTTCTCTTCCCCTTGACCTTGCCAGTTGTCACCAAGTTCTCCACATACCCAATACGTCTCACTGCCATGAGAAGGGCAGTCAGGAGTCTCGAGGAGGAAAGGAATTCAAAGACGAAGAAATACTAACGGCTGAACATGCGCTGCGGATTTGAGCACGACAATAATCGTTAAAAAAGAACGAAGCTGCACCAGAGATGAACGGGGCGTACAGAAAGAAAAGAAATAGGATAACGGGCGAAAGAAAGGACTTGTGAGTACTGGATGATTCAGCAGTTAAAATAAATGAAAACGTAAAGGTTAACTCCAGTGAGAGAGCTTGTTATATCTACAACCGTGGGGGAAAGATGTTTCCATCTGTAAACCCATCGTGTATTTGTATATCAACACATCGTTATCTGTGAATAAGGCCTCTAGCTTAAGTAATAATATCGTTCATCACAATTTTGAAACAATTTAAATACTTCATCTCGGCAGGTGCAAACTGCAGAGTTATACAGCATATGAAGTTTATAAATCAATAATATTCAGCTGAAATACTTAAAAACACAGTCGTAGTTATTGCTCGAATCTGGAGCATTTGTTATCACCACGTACATGTAATTTCAAATTTCATATGACCTCTGTCTGTTTGCACAAAACCTCTGGTAACCGCATAATTGTTAACGCTTCATTATATTTCAGCAATCATTTACTGTCCATTTAATACATTCTACAAAATGATTTGTCTTTGTTACTGTTATGTGCGTAGTTTATGCGGCGCCGAGAAATTCGATTCGATTATACCATTACCCTACCCTGTAAAGTCTCAAAAAGAAGTTATATTACGATCCATAACTGGCTCAGAAGAAGAATCCTGTGAACAGTATATTAAAATCACTTATAAGAGACAGTCGTTGGATAGATGGGTAGAGCTCTATTTGGAGCTTTACTCAAGCGAGACCAAGCTAGCGGATGATGCCCTCAACGCCATAGAGGACCTGCTAACTCTTGACCACCTGGACACACTTCCCACCATAACAGAAGTTAAGTATGCTATAAATGAACTTGTTTCTGGCAAAGCTCCAGGTAAGGTTGGGATTCCAATAGAGGTTATCCGGAATGGGTAAGACACACTCACTCTACAAATCCACCAGCTAATAGAGCTATACAGGCGAGAAGGACAAGTCCCACACGATTTCAAATATTCAAGCATCATAAAACTGTACAAGAACAAGGGGGATCGGAGTGACTGTAACAACTATAGGGGTAACTATAAGAAAATGTATGTATATTGTTGGGAAAATATTTGCCAGAAGTGTTCTGCGCAGACTTCAAGTCCTGTGAGATCACGTCTACCCAGAGTCACAGTGTGGTTTTCGACGAACGAAAGAACAAACGAACGAACTTCATTTTCAAAGGGTTACAAATTGGGCACGCAGGCCCGTCTTATATTCGACCCTTCCAATCACTCATCTTTCATTCATCAATTGTGCATATTACATTCACATAGGGAAAAAAACATTGCCAAATTGATTTTGTAAACATAAACATACAACGGAACCTTTCTACCATTGATATGATATTCTCATTGACACGAATTCAAGAAAAATGCTGTGAACAGAATCAACCACTGTTTATTGCCTTCACCAAAGGCATTTGATTTGTCAGTCGTGAGGGTCTGTTCAAGGCGCTAAAGAAGATTGGCTGCCCACCAACACTTCTGTCCATTGTGGAATCGTTCAACACAGGCGTGAAGGGTATAATCAAGTTTAATGGTGCAACTTCAGAAGAGTTTGAAATCAAGAGTGGAGTTAAGCAAGGTTGTGTAATTGCTTCTACCCTCTTTAGAATATACTTTTCACTTCTACTGAAATATGTCTTTCGTGATCAGGATGATGGTATATACATTCACTCACGTTCAGATGGTAGCCTCTACAATGGTCAGAGATTGAAGGCCAAGACGAAAATTAGTAGGACACTGATCAGAGAGTTGCCTTTTGCAGATGATGCTGCAGTTACAACCCACTCTGAGGAAGAATTGCAATGTCTACTATCTGCATTCTCCAATGCTTGTTCTGAATTTGGTTTAACAATTAGCAAAAAGAAGACACAGATTATGTCACAAAGTGTGTATTGGCGTACCATCAATCTTTATTAACGACGTTGAACTGGAGATGGTAGACCATGTTACATATTTAGAATCAGAGGTAACTAGCAAATTAACCCCTATATCAGAAAATCAACCATTTGGATTGGACATACTAAAGTACTGGGGAGAGCAGGCTGTGTGACGATTTCGTAGACTTAGATGAATAGGACACGATAGGAGGATGGATGATGGTAGAATACCAAAGGACATCTTCTTTTGTGAATTACAGATGTGTAAGAGATCTCGGGGTCCACCTCTACTACGATACAAAGATGTGTGTAAGCGGGACATGACTGATACAGGCATTGATAATGTACATAGGGATCAAGTCGCCGCTGAACGTGTTGCATGGAGGGCAAAGTTCAGAAATGGAATAAAGACAAAGGAGAAAATATGGCAGATAGGTCACACACTGAGCGTGTGAGACGTAAGATGGTGCATGATGATAGAAATGATCGTGTGTTCACATGCATGCATTGTAGACGAACATCTGCAGCTCGAATTGGTCTGATCAGTCACATTCGCTACCGCCATGGGTTGTAGTTATTATGTCTTTTTAAAGCACAATGTAACAAACCATCGTCTGCCAAGACGGCAAGGTGCTAATGATTGTTGTCTAAAGAGAGTTAGTTAGTTGCATATCATTTACAGGACGTTGTAGCCAACTCCAGCATTTTTGCTGTTATGATCTCTTGGCAAGTTTATATTCAGTAGTTTGCCATTGCTTTCTGAACGACCGGCTTCCGTACCATTTCGTAAAAAACCAACGCAACGCGGTCTGCTGACAAACTCCGCGCAGCTGTGCTTCGAACGTGGGTATGCGGGATCACAAACTGCGTCTGTAACTCCTTCGCAAGAGATTCATTCATTCATTCAGTAGTATGTCCTTTGCAGAACCTCGCTCCCGTAACAACCTTTCGGAAAACCTCTCGATCATAATGCAAGATTTCCTGCGTCCGATACACCCATCTGGAGATCATCCGCCACACCCTGCACCCATCTTCTCTTTGGCCTTCCTCTTCCTCTCTTCCCAGGCATATACCCCTCCATTATTGTTCTCTCCAAACTTTCGTGACGTTTCAAGTGACCAAAATATTTCAATTTTTCTTTGTTTTATGGTCTTTAATAGCCAACCTTCTTCAATATTCAGCTCTTAAAGTATGGATGCATTTTTTCTTTTCTTTACCCAAGATATTCTTAGAACTCGTCTATAACATTTATATTCAAAGGCGTTTATGCGCTGTTCAGCTTGTTTAGTAAGTGTCCAAGTCTCACAGGCGTATGTCGCAATGGGAAAGAAAGATGCATGCTCTTAAAAATCTAATTTTTGTAGTTCTGTCTGTCCCACTCCATAATTTATTCAGTTGTTTTAGTCTTTGAAGAGCAATTGATAGTCGTCGTTTAATTTCTTTCATTGTGTCCCCGTTGGTGGTAATCAATGTTCCAAGATATTCAAAATTTTCCACAACCTCCAATTTTTCCTCATTAACATATATTTCTTTCTCCACAGTGGTTTTATTTTATCTGTATGCATTATCTTTGTTTTTGCTATGTTACGATACTAAGTTTTGATTTTCACTAGTTAATTGGGTTGAGGCTATTAGGTTTTCTATGCCATTTTGTGTTGTGGATACTGTATCATCAGCATACTGAATCTCTGGTATGTCGCAAGCTATTACTGATGAATATTGTTGAGAAATCGCCGACATGGGCGTTTTATAGTCTGTTGACTGCACGGGAATTCCTAGAAACTAACTTTCTTGTCCGCCCACACTGGTGTCAGTTCGGGTACACAAATTGTCTTTCCGTTCCTCTTATGTAAGTTGTTTGACACTCACACTGGAACTGATAAATGTCTGTTGATTTGATGTACGGAGACAGTGATTCTTTTACAGAAGGAGTGGATGTTTTTATATTTGATCATTCATTCAGCAGCAACAAATGTTTACTAGTGTTTGAGGTCAATCCTGGGTTCAGTTCGTTACGTCGTACCCTCGAAAGGTCAGCTGAAGAAGCATTTGAAATATGCGAGCGAAATATGCCAGGTAATACATCTTGTAACATACTGTTTATCGTCTACCAAGCCTGTCCTTCTTACTTTTCTTTATGGCAGTGAAACCTGGACAACTTACTCACACCAAGAGAAACGTTTAAACAGCTTTCATATGCGGTGTCTGCGAAGAATACTTGGTATTAAGTGGCAAGACAAAATCACAAATACTGAAGTATTGGAAAGATCAGGTTACTTGGCAGTGTGTTCCATGCTCAGTCTTCGTAGACTTAGATGGATAGGACATGTTAGGAGGATGGATGATGGTAGAATACCAAAGGACATCTTTCTTGGTGAATTACAGATGGGTAAGAGATCTCAGGGTCGGCCTCTACTACGATACAAAGATGTGTGTAAGCGGGACATGATTGATATAGGCATTGATAATGCACGCTGGGAGCAAGTCGCCGCTGAACGTGTTGCATGGAGGGCAACTATCAGAAATGGAATAAAGACAAAGGAGAAAATGATTGCAGATAAAGCACACACAGAGCGTGAGAGACGTAAGATGGTGCATGATGGTGGAAATGACCATATTTTCACATGCATCCACTGTGGACAAACATTTGCAGCGCGAATTGGCCTTATCAGTCACACTCGCCACTGCCATGGGTCGTAGTTATTAAGCCTTTTTATAGCACAATGTACCAAACTAGCGTCTGTCAAGACGGAAAGGTGCCAATGTAATAATACTGTTTATGAATTTCGTGTTTAAATTCACTAAGGAAACACATTGTTTTGAATTTGAGAACAGTATTGGTCAAGTGATGAACTCAGACGCTATCGTCGGTGCAGACAGTGGGGTGACCAAACCTGTAGATTGAGAACACATGTAGATGTTCCAGACAGGTAATCTCTGATAGTCTGCGACGTGCTGTTGGGGTTGTGACGTGTGAACACAGAGACCAGAAGTAATCATCGCTATACTACAGGAAAGACAGCAGCCAGATTGGTGTCATAACCACAACATGGGCGCGATTAATATACTGTTGTAGAGGACAGTTGTACAGAAATATCAACTGGAGAACCCGTTGAGGCCACTCATCATCATCAAGCGTCACACCGAAAAGCTCCGTCGGTTGTGGTTCGCAATCTTACACGATTATCAGATTCGTGGGTCAGCTCTGTGTTCTTGTCTCGACCATGCCATATGGTCAAGCCATCTAGATATTTACTTTTCTGCCTTCCCTTCATTCTGTTTCCCTCAATCTTGCCTGTTGTCACCAAATCCTCTAGTTTATTTCTTTTCATAACGTGCCCAAAACGTGCTTTTCTGTGTCTAGCTTCCCCAATCAATCTACTGTTTTCATTTGCTTCCTGTAGAACTTGATCATTGAATTTTTCTGTCTGTCCATACTATTCTTTGTATTTTCCTTAGAAAGCACATTTCCACAACCTATATATGTTTTTCAGCCTCTCTGCTCATTGCCCAAGTTTCACATAATACAAAAGCATAGATTATATGCAGCACTGTTGTCATTTGGAGGTGACAGGTTCGAATCCCGGTCGGTAACTATAGCTTTCAATTTTTATTTTATCTCGTGCGTCCTCTAATCCCTACTGCTTTCTTCCACTTCTGTGAGTGCCAAGCAATACATGTGCGTTTATTTAGAGCACAGCTAACATGCCTGCAGTAGAGAGGAGAGCGTAACGAACGAACCGAGGCGTAGAAGCTCGAAGATTTGTGGAATTGTAAGGCAACTATGTCATCATTAACACAGTAGGGCCAGGCTTGTTATGTCTACTCATTGACATGTCGCTTGCATTGTATTAATGGTGTGCTACATCAGCCAGATCTATCATGTGACGGCATAACAATACAACCGGCAGTGATAGTTTCTGTCTCGCCTTCATCTGATGTTGTCAATGGCCATGGTGTGACCCTGGAACATGGCGGTGAGGTGAATGTTGAGTTGTAAGTGACTGTCTTCGATCATCATTTTCATGTCTGAACACTCAGACACAGACCACAGAAAAACACAAACACTCAGACCACAGAAAAACACAAACACGCACACACAATGATACAACACACATCAGTGACGCTTTATCCATCCTTTCATCCATTCATCCATCCATCCGTTCTTCCAATCATTCCGTCCGTCCGTCCGTCCGTCCATCTGTCGGAATGTCTGTTTGTGACAAGGGGCCTTTACTTGAAGTTACTTTCTACAGTAAATCCTGTGATGCCAACATTGTTCCGTGGTATTTGATAAGTGCCAATCATTATTGATACATTTGTAACCACATCAACAGTAGTTGTACCTTCTCCTAAACATGCCATTCGCATTAGCCAAATAGTCGTTGTCAGCCAGGTCAAAAATAGCTCCATACTACCTAACCTCGATTTGTGAAGAGTTCTTTCCCTTCATTCAATCTACATAATAGTGAACCCATAGTCCTTGTCTCTTGGGGGACCCGTTAAAGCAATTTCTGTGTTCTTAGTTCACGTGAGAAGTCTTTAGACCTACTAGGAACTGTCAATAGGGTTGCCCTGTGACTTTTAGGACATTCTGCACTGTATAAATGTGCTTTATTGCTGGGGATATTTCCGTTATCTCTTCTTTGTTTCGGTGTTTGCTAATGGCAGGTGTAATCTCTGTGTCTGCAGGATATACTATATCACAGACAAAATTGAACGTAAACATCGTAATTATCTAGATATCGAATGGCAGTGTGTCGTTGTGTGAGCGCGCGTGTGTGTGTGTGTGTGTGTGTGTGTGTGTGTGTGTGTGTGTGTGGAGGGGAGGGGAGCCTATAATTAGCTTCTTCTTCTTCTTCTTCTTCTTCTTCTTCTTCTTCTTCTTCTTCTTCCCCCACCTCCACCTCTAACTTTTCGTTTCTTCTCTAGTTTCTTCCCCTCCTCATTTCTCATATGAGAGACTCCAAGGTGAAGGGGTTAAGCAGGCAGCCTCAACCTCAGAAGGTCGTAGGTTCAATCCCTGGTCTCCGTCGTTCAGACCACGAGTGCAGTTGTTCAGAGAGGCCTGCGGGTTGTCGCTGAGGGTACGGAGTTCGTGCTGTGTAGTTCCTGTGGGTTATTTTATTTACACTCCATACACATGCCACTACTTCTTGTGCACTGTATTGCTTATTGCGTATGGATTAGCTTTACCTATTACCAGTGTCCCTCGCTATTATCCGAACCCACTCCGACTTCAGAGGTACTTGTAATTTACGTCCCCAAGTCAAGGACGAGAAGTCAACATTTTAATCCAGCTGACCGGAGCAGGGGTTGAACCGGCTACTTCTACATCAGCACGCCGGATGTTTAAGAACGAATGTTTGTATACATTCGGCTTTGCTGGCCTCCGTGTACTGTCTTCTTCTGATACGAGTAACCAGCTCTCTTTGTGTGTTAACAATTTTCAAGAAATCTTCATTGCTCTTTCTATCCGCCCACAGTGTTCTCAACATTCTTCAATACACCCACATCTCCGCAATTTCTCCATAATTCCTTACCTGTCTTCTTGTCATGGTCTTATTCTGATCTAAATAATGGTTCGGGTTCATACAGGCAACAATACACTGTTCGCTAGGATATAGAACATTTATTGTATGAAGTGTACAGTTGGCGCAGTGGGTAAACAGACCCGCGCTCTCTTATCTTACATATCACAGATAGTTAAACATCAAACATATAGTTGTCATACAACAATCTAGCACACTATCTAGCCCTAGTATATCTATCACTATCTATGAGTCCCTCTCAGGCAGGCCCTGTTGTCTCTCTCCAGTCCGTTTGTCCTCTGCCGGTCTCCGCGTGTCCTAACTCGACACGGGCGGTAACTCTGTCCGAGTTCCTCGTGGACCCCGCATTAGGCGGGCCACATCAGTGTCCACGGAATCATGGACTTGGTGACCATCTCTTTCGATAAGGTTCTAGATTACTCGGGTCCTGCTCGACTCAATGGTTTCCCTTGGGCTGGAATTGCAGCCCTTTATTATATGTGCAAGTGAGGCGGTGACAGGATCCCTCCTCCCCCGTGACATGATTTGTTGTTGGGAATTAGATTCGTTCTAATTCTGTCACCGAATCACATAAAGTTGGTGTTTGTAGTTTGGTGGATAGTAACCTGGTAACCTACCTATTAGCACCAAAAACTCATGTATTCTACCATACCACACTTGTTTGATTTGGTGCAGAGATCCCTGTCTCTCGTGTGCTTAAATATGCTTATCAGACCGAAGTTACGTGGCATTTTAGTAGTTGTATTTACAACTTGCCCTTCTCATAGTACCCGAAATGGTACCCAGACAAATAACCCCTATATAATAGAGGGTTAACAAGACCGAAGTCTTGGCTAAATAAGTACACCTTCAAATCTTGATCTGTGTGTGTATTTCTATACACTTTTACTCCCGTATGTTATATAATGCTAAATATGTAGTTACCTTGTTCTTTTATCCCCCTCAGACTACATGTGTCCCTGTTGGCTTGTTAGTGTGTTAACTAATAAGTTGATGTATCTAATAAAGTGACTGTATTTTAAATTGATAGTGTTGAGTTTTGAGGTTTGTGTAACGTGCGTGCTGAATGTGTGGTGTAATTCCAAGCGTCACGAGTTGGGATAACCTCAATCATGTAATACTGCACTGTGTGCAATACCTGACTAGGTATTCCAAGTAGTGGTGCTTAGATGTATCCTAACTGCTAATCTAAGTATATTAACATAACTACTAAATTAACTCCCTACTAAACTAAGTTCTACACATGTATTGACAAATTAGACAAGTCATGCACTTTTACATGGAAGACGCAGACAAATTACAATGAATACGTTTTGCGTACAATTTGTCCGCCAAGTGTATCGTTCTCTCATTTAATCCTTTCACGCAGTCATTCACTCATCTGTCATTCAAAATAGTAATTGGCTAAAATATATATTTAAAGTTGAGGTAAGCGTTATTGCCCTTAGAAAAAATGGGCTAGGCGATATTTGCCCTTTAAGAAAATACGTACTTTTTGTACGATAACTGAAAAATAGGTTATAATTTAACTAGAGACACTTGTATAGGACGGTTATTTAGCATATGAATGGTACCGTCTGTAATATTAAAGTAGAATATGTACAAGTTACAGGTTAACACAATTTATATACATCATTAATGGAAATATAATACATATTTAATAGTAAACTAATTAATTAAATAACTCCAACGATGATGTGCGCGTTGACGTTCCTTCGTTCGTGTGTTATGCCATGAATGTTAAAGTTAGTATGGCTGTCTCTTGAGTGTTGTCGTCGATGTTGTTCTGTTTCGGCTGTTTGCAAAGTTTTGTAGCAACAGCAAGTATGGATTGCTCTCACTGTCCCGTATGAAATATAACATTGTTCAGAGATAGTTCACTGGTTGATATAATTGGTTGAAATGACCGCACAGTTAATGTTTCTTGCTGGAATCGTTGTAGAGCTTAGGCATTTGATGGTATAGTTCTTACAATATAGCTCTTAACGTATGTTTAAGGGTGACGTAATTAACCTAATCACTGAGAGTACTCTAGCAGGTGTAGAGTCACACTGTTATATGTAACGGAATAAAAGTATCACAGTTTATAGTGTGGCTACTGGCCAATGTGATTAGAGTCATTCTACTGGCGCATTTGTCTGCCGTGATAAAAGGTCAGCCACTATGTTCTCGGTGCCCTTAATATGGCGAATTTCGAAGTCAAAGTCTTGAAGTAGAAGACACCATCTTTGTAACCTGTTGTTTTTGGGCGACCCATGGTTCAGTACTAATAATGGTGAACTGTCTGTGAGGACCACAAAATGGCTTCCCAAGAGGAACTTAGATAGTCTCAATATACAGAACAAAAGGCTCAAACACTCCAATTCAACTGTGGCATAACGAGTCTCAGCCTTCTTCAGTTTGCGGCTTACGTAGAGGATCGGGTGTCGAACGCCATCCACTTCCTGCATTAAACATCCTCCTATTGCGATAGCGCTCGCATCTGTGGTCAAAATAAAGGGTAAATTTATGTTGGGTAATCGCAAGACTGGTGGATTAGAAAAAATATGTTTCAACCTACACATTGCATCATCTAAGCTGGTACTTTTACAAATTTTTGATGGATGATCTTTAGTTAACATATCAGAAAAGACTGAGGTGAGTTCTGCCCAATGTGGGATAAATTTAGAATAATAGTTAATCAGACCTAGTAAACTTCTAACCTGCTTCTTTGTGGTAGGTACTTCTAGATTAAGGATCTTGGAAACAATTTTATCATCAGTCAACAATTTTCCTTCAGAAATTCTATGACCAAGGAAGTCTATTTGTGTATAGCCTATTTCAACCTTGGAAGGTTTGATAGTAAGTCCAAAAAGAGAGATTTGGTGGAAGACTTGTTTAAGGGTGAGTAAGTGAGAAGTCATATCAGAAGAATGGACGCATATATCATCAATATAAGCAACTACGTCATTAATTCCGTGTAATAACAATCTTGTTAGTCTCACAAATGTGGCCGGTGCGTTCTTCAGGCCAAAAGGAAGATATAGCCATTCGTATAACCCTAGAGGCGTTGCGAATGCTGTTATATGTCTACAAGAAGGGTGTAGAGGAACTTGCCAATATCCTTTCGCTAAATCTGTCTTAGAAAATAAGGATGATTGAGCCATATCTAAAATAAGATCTTCACAACTGTTCATAGGCTCTGCATCCGTTGTTGTTCTGGTATTTAATATTCTATAGTCGATGCACAAGCGGATTGTCTGGTCTTTCTTTTTCACCAAGACAATCGGTGAAGAATATTGAGACATAGATTTTTGAATAATGCCATTCTTCTCTAAATCTAAAATTTCTTTATCTAAATTAGATCTGTAATGGAGAGGAATAGAATATGGTCTACATTTGACCGGTCTCAGATCTGTTAGCACAATTGAATGTGTTATTCTATCAGTGCGTCCAGGTTTGTTGGAAAAGATCGTCTTATAGTCGTCTAGGAGCGTTAAAATGTCCTGTCGCTGTTGTTGTGTCAAAGTGTCAGAGATATGTATGTCCTTTATACTTCCGTCATCAGTCATAATTGGCACAGGGATTTCAGTGTTGTCCATGTCTGTCTGATTTATCACAGATGCTACAGTTTGTAAATTGTCTTCAATGTCATTGTCGTCGTCGTCGAGATCGATCGTCAATATGTCGTCAAATTTGTCGTCATTGTCAATATCACAGATTGTCGGTAATGTCCATCTGTCTTCGTCATTGTCGTCGTCGTAAGCGTGTGTCGTTAACGATGCTTCGTTTGTCGAGGTGTTATTCCGTTGGGAAATTGTCGGTTCGTCTCCGTCCACAGTTTGTTGCGTCTGTTCATTTGTCTCATTGTCCTGTCTAGCATAGTATGGTTTCAACATATTTACATGTAATAATTTCAATTTTCCATTTACAGAGAATGTAGTAGGGTTATTCCCCTTGACCAGTTTATGACATGTATCACAAGATGTACAAAATGATTTAATCTCTTGGTCAAACTTTGGCCAAAAAAAATGGGTTAGGACAATAGCCTTGGTCATTTCGTATCCCATATGACCTCCAAAAGGGGAGTCATGGGCTATTTTTAGCACTTTGTTTCGATGTGCTTGTGGTAAAACAATTTGCTGTGTCGTGGTCTGGTTTGTTGTGTAAAATCTGGTTAAGATGTTATTCTGTAGCCTAAATGTCCACGATGCATGTTTAGTGACTTTTGGTTTAAGTCCAACTAATTTAAAGTATGGTGTAAGTGTTTTATCTGCTTTTTGTTCATTACCAAAAGTGATGTTAGTTGAGTTTGGCGCTACTATTTCTAATGATTCCTGCAGTTGGTCGGTGTTGGTTTTGTGGGTTGTCTGTCGTGTTATTGCGTTTGTGTGTTGTGTGTTTTGTTGCACATTTACAGGTTCGGTACTTGGTAGTTTGGTAGCATCCTCAATTCGAGGTTTTAATTCGGTCGTATCGTTTCTTGATTCGACCGCCCCTGCATTGTACACCTCGGTAAATTCTTCCTGAATTACCTCAGTGGTTGTCTCCCTTGGTATTTTGGCAGTTTGAGACAAGCAAGAATGGTGTTTCTCTTTTGTGTCGCTATTTCTGTGGTGGATACCGTGTTTTTGCTCCCACATTTTGATTTCTCTTTTAGAGCATGGATGTATGTTGGGTAAATTACCAAGAATAATATCCGCGACGGGATTTTCAAGGATAGCACACAATACTCGCCCAGATATGAACGGTGTTTGAATTTCGACCAAAGCAAGGGGGTATTTCTCTGTCGTACCTGAAAATGTGCGACACGTCACATGTTTGTCTGTGTAGTCTTTAGCGTCTATTAATGTTTTTCTCACCCCACAAAGAGTTGCGCCGGAATCACGAATTAACGTGCACTTTTTGTTGTTAACAAACCCTGTATAAAAAACTAGCTTGCCTGTAGATGATAAGGCAGCGTTAGCTGTTTCATTTGCAATTGGGACTATGTGACCACAATGTAGTGTTGTGTCAAGTTGGAACTTCGTACAGGTGTTGCACTTATTGTTTGTAATGGTGTTTATGATGTCTACAGCATTCCCAAGCTCGCTCTCATTATCGTGTTGATTTTCACATTCATTTAGTGACTCAAGCTCTTCGTCAGACGACGTTTCTACTAATGCCGCATTGGCCTGTTTCAATAACTTTCGGCCTTCACAATCCTTATTATAGTGACCCCAGCTATTGCAGAAATAACATTTAATTGCTCTGTGGTAAGCCATGCGTTTAGCTGTTTGCTTCTCCACCATCTTTTTGAGGTGTTCAGGGTAGGTGGGTGATTTGTCACACATCCCGTAACTGTCGTGATGAAAATTGCAATATTGGCATCTTACTACTCTACCGACATTGGATCGTGGTTTAAATCTACTCTGTGATTGTTTGGAGTATTTGGTGTTCACTACTGCAGCTGCTGTATCATTGTGACTTATGTTATGTTGAAAAATATCCCTATTTGCTGTGAAAAATGCATTCCCCTTCGCCTCGATTTCCTGAATGCTCTTACAGTCCATTTGTTTTAAGAACTTGGCAAAAGGTGTGGGGATGGTGCTAACTATTTTATCTATTATAATCAGTTCCTTAAGTTTATCATGGCTATTGTTGGTTTTAGCCGAGTTAATCCATTTTGTGCATATGTCTTGGACTGTACTGACGTAATCTATAAAGGTTTGGTTTGGTTGTGGAGATAATTTGGCAAATTGTTGTTGGTAACCTGCAGTGTCTAAAGAAAAATGTTGGAGAATGCGTTGTTTTAGGTACTCATAGTCTTTTCGCATTTCCTGTGGTATTGTCTCTATTACTTTCAGTGGTTCAAGAGCCAAATTTCTCATTAGAATAAATGCCCAATCTGATTTACTGATTTTATGATGAGACATGAGACACTCAAAATTTTCTAAGTAGGCGGAGATGGAATCTCCAGAACAGAAAGCCTTCACGAGACCTTTGTACTTGTTATATCGTTGTTCTTCTTCTTTACTTCTTAACTTATTTATCGATATTTCTGCGTTGGTCTCCATTTCCATCTGTTTTAGTTTAATCTGTGTCTCGGCATTTAATTGGGCCTGTTTGGCGGCGGCCTCAAGCTCCATCTGTTTCTCCTGAGCCTGCAATTGCATTTTCTTCTCTTCAATTTGCAATTGCATTTTCTTTTCTTCTGCTTGCATTTGCAATTTCTTTTCCTCGGCCTCCATTTGTAGTCTCCTTTCTTCTGCTTGCATTTGCAATTTCTTTTCCTCGGCCTCCATTTGCAGTTTCCTTTCTTCTCGTTCTATCGCTCTTTCTTCACGGGCAATGTTTTCTGCGTGTGTTTTCTGTGCCCATTCTGACAGTTTCTCTTCTTTATAACCTAACTTTATTCCTTGCTCAATGCATTGATCTAAAGTAGACATTTTGTGTTTTACTTGTTTGTTAAGTTTATAGAGTTAAATCCCTTAGAAAAAATATGTTATGTGGTCGAAAATTTGGTTTACTCCCCTAATTATTAATGTGTAAATCAAAATGCAAGGTTATGTTGGTGACAAACTTATGAATATGCAAAGAAATCAATATGATACAAAATAATACATTGATGAAACATGAGAAGTACAGCTTAGAAGTACAATGAGTATGAGGTGAAACTTAGCTCTGAATTTTGAAGCTCCTCGATGTTGTCTTGTACTCTCGTTACTGTTGGAAAGGTTTCATCGGTTGGACGCGGCACTTGTTGCGGAACAATCTGCTCGTGGAGCGAGAAAACATTAGTCACTGTCACACAAAAAAAATGTCAAAATAGTAACATGTCGGAAAAAAAAATTGTTTACAGAATCAAAATAAAGAGGCGCTACGGAGGCAATGGTGAGACATTGCCGAGGGACTCAGATTATTTCTATTTTATTGCTAGATAGCTACTAGTTTTATGTAAACTTGTAACGGTAATAATTTCTTTGATTTAAACAAATCAATGTGTTATCAAAAATCAATGTGATATGCTTAAATAATTAATTTTACATGGCATTTAACAGGTTTTTAAGAAAACATTCTATGCCAAAACCGGAAAACTAGCCCCCAAAAAGCCTGTCATGGTCTTACTCTGATCTAAATAATGGTTCGGGTTCATACAGGCAACAATACACTGTTCGCTAGGATATAGAACATTTATTGTATGAAGTGTACAGTTGGCGCAGTGGGTAAACAGACCCGCGCTCTCTTATCTTACATATCACAGATAGTTAAACATCAAACATATAGTTGTCATACAACAATCTAGCACACTATCTAGCCCTAGTATATCTATCACTATCTATGAGTCCCTCTCAGGCAGGCCCTGTTGTCTCTCTCCAGTCCGTTTGTCCTCTGCCGGTCTCCGCGTGTCCTAACTCGACACGGGCGGTAACTCTGTCCGAGTTCCTCGTGGACCCCGCATTAGGCGGGCCACATCAGTGTCCACGGAATCATGGACTTGGTGACCATCTCTTTCGAGAAGGTTCTAGATTACTCGGGTCCTGCTCGACTCAATGGTTTCCCTTGGGCTGGAATTGCAGCCCTTTATTAGATGTGCAAGTGAGGCGGTGACACTTCTAATCATCAATTATTCGCTTCCATACATCAGGATTGGCTTAATATAGCACTTAAGAACTCTTTTCTTCCCCTCGACTGACAAAGATAAATTGCCCTATAAAATGCTGGATACTGACATACCTGAACGGAATGCTGTGTTCTGATATTTTACAGATATATAAATATTGGTTGGTGTCATTGTGTCTCATTGGTTGGTGTCATTGTGTCTCGGTGCCGTTGTAGGTGTCAAATTTGTAGTACGTGTTCCTTTCTGTGTTTTTCTTGTTAGCTTATGTATCTCATAATAGTTTCTGCTACATTCTACTTGTATGAGTGTCAATCGATGCCTATGTATTAATACAAAGTAAGATTAGCCGCGCTTGTGAACTAAATTCCAGGTTGCCATGGAAACGGCGACTATATTGACTTTTTATTTATATTGGAAAAGCAAATAATGACTGTAGCATTATGTTGAAATATCACAAGCAAAAAAATATTGTAAGTTGTCATCCTGTAGAATTACACACCTACAAGAAATATTGTAAGTTGTGATCCTGCAGAATTGCACATCTCACAAGATTGCATCGCAGTGTGCATTATAATATAATTACAAGGAATTAGGAGATTTCAAAATATTCACCGTAGGTGTGTGTTTGGGTGGGGGTGGTGAGTTGGTGTTTGTCTGTCTGCGTGTAGGTAGGTAGATAGATAGATAGGTAGGTATGTAAGTAGATAGATAGGTAGGTAGATATGTAGGCAGGTAGATAGATAGATATGTAGGTAGATAGATAGATAGGTAGGTAGGTATGCAGGTAGATAGGTAGGTAGATAGGTAGATATGTAGGTAGGTAGGTAGGTAAGTAGGTAGGTAGGTAGGTATGTAGGTAGATAGATATGTAGGTGAACAGGTAGGTATTAGCTAGATAGGTAGGTATGTAGGTAGGTAGATACGTAGGTGGGCAGGTAGGTATGTAGGTAGGTTGGTATATAGGTAGGTAAGTAGGTTGGTAGGTAGGTATGCATGTAGATGGATAGATATGTAGGTAGGTATGTAGATAGGTATGTAGGTAGGCAGATATGAGGGTAGGTAGATATGTAGGTAGGTAGGTAGGCAGATATGTAGGTATGTAGGTAGGTAGGTGTGTAGGTAGGTAGGTAGATAGGTAGGTATGTAGGTAGGTAGGTAAGTAGGTATGTTTTTTGTGTCCATGGATGGATGGATGAATGGATGGATAGATGAATGGATGGATGAATGGATGCATGAACGGACGGATGCATCGGTGCGAATGTTTGCGAAACCCCTGTGACTGTTCCATGGCATGTGTGTATGCAATGTCCTCTATGTTGAGTATAACTTGAAGTGGTGGAGTGGCTTGCTTGTTCCATTGATCTAGCTCACGCCGACGGTAGCGCAGCTCCTGGTATGGTCTCCCATGTCGAACAGGAGAGACGTAAATCTGCTCCCTGGTAGACAGACTGGGGTCAGTCAAGGGGTAGGGAAAGCAAAACCGAAAATATGAGCGACGGGGCAGTAAAAGGCAACCGGCATGATTGTGATAAACATACAATGCTGACCTTTAAACCCATTCATCCTTCTCATCATCTTATCACATCATCCCATCTCATCTCATCTCATCATCTCATCGCATCTCATCATCTCATCTCATCATCTCATCTCATAATCTCATCTCATCATCGCATCTCTTCTCACCATCTCATCTCATCTCATCATCTCATCATCCCATATCATAATCTCATCACATCATCTTATCTCATCAACTCATTATCTCATTCCATCATCGTATCTCATTATCTCAGCTCATCATCTTATCATATCATCTCCTCTCATCATCTCATCTAATCTCATCTTCTAGTCTCATCATCTCATCATATCATCTCATCTCAAGATCTTAGTTCATCATCTCATCTCATCTCATCATCTCATCTCATCATATCATCTCATCATATCATCTCATCTCTTCATCTCATCTCATCATCTCATTTCATCATCTCATCATCTAATCTCATCATAACATCATCTCATCATCTTATCTCATTATCTCATCCCATCATCGCATCTCATTATCTCAACTCATCATCTCATCTTATCAACTCCTCATCACATCTCATAATCTCATTTCATCATCTCATCATCTCATTTCATCATCTCATCATCTTATATCATCATATCATCATCTTATCTCATCATCTCATTCCATCATCACATCTCATTATTTCAGCTCATCATCTAATCATATCATCTCCTCATTCCATCTCATCGTCTCATCTCATAATCTCATCTCACCATTTCATCTCATATCATCATGTCACCTCAAAATTTTATCTCATCATCTCATTACAACATCACATCCCATCATCACATCTCATCTCATCATTTCATCTCATTATCTCATCTCATTATCTCATCATCTTATTTCATCATATAATCATCTCATCATCTTATCTCATCATCTCATCTCATCTTTGCATATTATTATCTCACCTCATCGTCTTATCTTCTCCTCTCCTCTCATCATATCATCGCATCATCTCATCGCTTCATCTCATCTCATCTCATTATTTCATCTCATGATCTCATCATCTTATCTCATCATATCATAATCTCGTCTCATCATCTAATCTCCTCTCATCAACTCATCTCATTATCTCACCTCATCATCTCATCTCCTAATTTCCAATCATCATCTCATCGCATCATCTCATCTCATTATTTCATATCATCATCTCACCTCATCATCTCATCTCATCATCTCACCTCATCATCTCAACTTCTAATCTCCTCTCCTCATCTCATCTCATCATCTCATTTCATTATCTCACCTCATTATCTCAACTTCTCATCTCCTCTCATTATCTCATCTCATCATATCATCTCATTATCTCACCTCATCATCTCATCATCTCATCTTCTCATCTAATCTAATCATTTCATCGCATCATCTCATCTCATTATTTCATCTCATCATCTCATTATCTTATCTCATCATATAATCATCTCATCTCATCTCATCATCTAATCCCATCATTGCATCTCATTATCTCACCTCATGATCTCTTCTTATCATCTCGTCTTAACATCTTATCTCAACATCTCCTCTCATCATCTCATCTTATCAGTTCCTCTCATCATCTCATCTTATTATCTCATCTTATCAGCTCCTCTCATCATCTCATCTCATCATCTCATCTTACAGTTCTTCTCGTCATCTAGTCTCATCATCTCATCTTATCAGCTCCTCTCATCATCTATTATCATCATCTCATCATTTTATCTTATCAGCTCCTCTCATCATCTAGTCTCATCATCTCATCATCTCTTCCTATCAGCTCCTCTCATCATCTAGTCTCATCATCTCATCTTATTTGCTCCTCTCATCATCTATTCTCATTATCTATAACATCTCCTGGAGCTCAGCATGATTGAATGGACACGAGCGCTCTGTCTTAAACATCAGGTGTGCTGATGCCGAAGTAGCAGGTTCAACACCTACACCGGTCAGCTGGACTATAATGTTGACTTCTCATCCTTAACGTGGGGGAGTAAATTACAAGGACCTCTGAAGTCGGAGTGGTTTCGTCTGATGGCAAGAGACACTAGTAATAGGTAAAGATAATCCGCACGCAAAAATCAGTCCAAATTTGAGCGAGTTCGATTACCACGTATCTAGCAAAATGTGTCTGTTGTTTAGTTCGCACGATTTGAACTCAAGCGTAGTCCATACACGTCACACTACTCCCAGTGCACTGAGCTGAATATTGCGTGTGGATTTTTTTTTTTTAATTCGCATATCCTTTACAGGACATCGCTGTCAACAGCAGCATCTTTCAGCTGTCTGTTGATTTCTTAGCAAGATTACGCTCAGTAGTTTGCCATTGCTTTCTGAGCGGCCAGCTCAGTTATCCCGCAAGTCACCAGCGGGGGTAGAACCGCTCCCTGTTCTCGGCCGCTACGAGACTCTGCGTGATAAACGGGATTACGGAGAAAGTGATGTAACCCCTCGGCCAGAGAGACCGGCGCGTGTGGATTAGCTTTCCCTATTACCAGTGTCCCTCGCTGTCAGGCGAACCCACTCCGATTTCTGAAGGACGAAAAGTCAACATCTTAGTCCAACTGAACAGTGTGGGGTTAAACATGTTACATCGGCATCAGCACACCGGAAGTTTAAGAACGAGCACTCTTACCCATTCGACAATGTTATCTCCTAACGTAATATGTCAATTTGTCCTTGATAATATACCTCCACGACCGCATACCCTCTGTATTTGTGAAAAGTCATACCTCTTGATCCACCCCACACCAGTAACAAAGGTTCTATTTTAAATACTGCTGATGTCGACACTTTTTAACCCAAGTTATGTTGGCCTAACCTCTCTATTTCTAATTACTGTCCGGATTGTTCTCCTATATGCGTTTTACTCTTTGTTCCTTTTCTGTGTCCTCAAAGCGAGGCTAGCATGAATTGTCACTATAGAGGCAATGATCAATCACGTCACACCTTTCTGTTTTCTGGTTCCTGAAGGCGGCCTTTTGTTCATGTAATCTTTGTTCTAATATGCAATCTGTTTCGCCGATATTTATGTATTAATATTTTTTTTTTTACAATTTAGCAACGGAGTGTAGTTGCCAACGCATTACCTTAGGACTTCTAATACTTTATTGTCAGCGTTTGTAACCTAAGGGGTTAGTGAAACGCAGTTTCACATTTCCTAAATATACGAGTCTACAGTTCATAATCAGTCACGGGTGGTTTAGAAGTAGATCACCTTTCGGTGGTATGTGGCGTTGGCCGTTCAGAAAGCAATGGCAAACTTTAAAAAAAAAAAATGTTTGCATATCCTTTACAGGACATCGCTGTCAACATCAGCATCTTTTAAGATGGCAAGATTACGCTCAGTAGTTTGCCATTGCTTTCTGAACGGCCGGCTCACATACCCCTAAGTTACCGACGCGATTCGAACCACTGCTGATTCTCACCGTCGTCAGGTTACTTACGAGAGTATACGAGATTACGGAGAAAAGTCGCTAACCTCTAGGCCAGGAAGCCGGCAATGGCAAACTACTGTCAGTAAAATTGCCTAGCAAATCAGAAGCAGCCAATTAAATGCTGGGGTTGAATGCAAAGTTATATAAAGGACATGAAACTAACTTGTTAACTACTGTATAGGGTCTCTGTTCAATTGTGTCTTTGCTAATTGTTACAAGTCGCATCTTTTAATTATAATATACTCGTCGTAGTTCCCCTGTCAACATCCGACGGTAAGATATCATGAATGTGTATATAAACCACATGCGACCTATAATTATGTTTCATATCTTTCTTGATTAGTTTATCGGATTTGTCTGCCATAACTCTCTTGATTAGTTTCTTGGAGTTGTCTCCCATATCTTTCTTGATTAGTTTCTTGGAGTTGCCTTCCATATCTTTCTTGATTAGTTTCTTGGAGTTGTCTCCCATATCTTTCTTGATTAGTTTCTTGGAGTTGTCTCCCATACCTTTCTTGATTAGTTTCTTGGAGTTGCCTTCCATATCTTTCTTGATTAGTTTCTTGGAGTTGTCTTCCATATCTTTCTTGATTAGTTTCTTGGAGTTGTCTCCCATACCTTTCTTGATTAGTTTCTTGGAGTTGTCTCCCATATCTTTCTTGATTAGTTTCTTGGAGTTGTCTCCCATATCTTTCTTGATTAGTTTCTTGGAGTTGCCTTCTATATCTTTCTTGATTAGTTTCTTGGAGTTGTCTCTCATATCTTTCTTGATTAGTTTCTTGGAGTTGTCTCCCATATCTTTCTTGATCAGTTTCTTGGAGTTGCCTTCCATACCTTTCTTGATTAGTTTCTTGGAGTTGTCTTCCATATCTTTCTTGATTAGTTTCTTGGAGTTGTCTCCCATACCTTTCTTGATTAGTTTCTTGGAGTTGTCTCCCATATCTTTCGTGATTAGTTTCTTGGAGTTGCCTTCCATATCTTTCTTGATTAGTTTCTTGGAGTTGTCTCCCATACCTTTCTTGATTAGTTTCTTGGAGTTGTCTTCCATATCTTTCTTGATTAGTTTCTTAGAGTTGTCTTCCATATCTTTCTTGATTAGTTTCTTGGCGTTGTCTCCCATATCTTTCTTGATCAGTTTCTTGGAGTTGCCTTCCATATCTTTCTTGATCAGTTTCTTGGAGTTGTCTTCCATATCATTCTTGATCAGTTTCTTGGAGTTGCCTTCCATATCTTTCTTGATTAGTTTCTTGGAGTTGCCTTCCATATCTTTCTTGATCAGTTTCTTGGAGTTGCCTTCCATATCTTTCTTGATCAGTTTCTTAGAGTTGTCTTCCATATCTTACTTGATTAGTTTCTCAGAGTTCTCTTCCAAATCTTTCTTGATTAGTTTCTTGGAGTTGCCTTCCATATCTTTCTTGATCAGTTTCTTGGAGTTGCCTTCCATATCTTTCTTGATCAGTTTCTTGGAGTTGCCTTCCATATCTTTCTTGATCAGTTTCTTGGAGTTGCCTTCCATATCTTTCTTGATTAGTTTCTTGGAGTTGCCTTCCATATCTTTCTTGATTAGTTTCTTGGAGTTGCCTTCCATATCTTTCTTGATCAGTTTCTTGGAGTTGTCTTCCATATCTTTCTTGATTAGTTTCTCAGAGTTCTCTTCCAAATCTTTCTTGATTAGTTTCTTGGAGTAACTTTTTCTGTAACAACCATTTCTTTGTTTTGAAGTTCTTCTACGGCCCATTCTGTTATGCTCATGCCTTTTGCTGTTTCTACTATTCCTTTAAGAGTGTCAGTCATTGTTTTCAATTGAAGGTTGGACAGCACATGTAGATATTCATCCTTATTATTTTCTGTTATGTGCATTGTAAACCTCAAAGTTCGTATTATCTGGTTCAACTTTTGATCTAATCATGGTATGGTTCTATTCTTGTCCATTTCCGTGATCAACTGTTAGGACGGATTTTGGTTGTGTATATGGTTCCGTCGCCCAGCTACTGAGTTAAGTACTGTGAGCTTTGGATTTCGTATGGGGTGCTTTTCCATCTGTCTGTAGTTTTGTATTGTGAACATGATGTTCAGAAAATGGCGGCGGCCGGTTGCTGAACTGGCTAGCTTTGCATTATGCAGTAATGTGTGTGAAGCTGCTGTTTGGCTAGTGGCTGCCGCTTCCATCGACGATGAACTGTAATTTTCGTGGCAGACTGTTGTGTTGGCATTCTTATGCGTGCTGTTAGTTTGTCGGTGCTGCTATTTGTTGCTCTTTCACATAGGGCAGTGAGGAACATTTTGTGTGTGATATTCACTGACACAGGAACAAAGCATTAAGGGATGACCCTTTGTCGTGACATTGGAACCGCGACTAACGACTAACGATTTGGCTGTGTATGTGTGACACGAATTGCTAGAAGTTGTCTGTTCCATTATGGCTTAAGAGATAACGAAACACAGTTTCACAGTTCCCTGACATACCGAGTCGATGATTCGATATCAGACGCGGGCTATTTGGAATCATGTGGTTTTGCGGTGGGCGTCGGTCGTTCAGAAATCAGTGGAAAACTGCCGAATGTAAAATTGCCTAATAGATTGAAGCAGCCAATAAATACATGGCCGGTCTCTCTGGCCGAGGGGTTACACCACTTTTTCCGTAATCCCGTTTATCACGCAGAGTTTCGTAGTGGGCGAGAACTGGGAGCGGTTCGTCCCCCGCTGGTGACTTGCGGGATAACTGAGCCGGCCGCTCAGAAAGCAATGGCAAACTACTGAGCGTAATCTTGCCAAGAGATCAACATACAGCTGACAGATGCTGCTGTTGACAGCGATGTCCTGTAAAAGATATGCGAATTTTTAAAAAAAATATAAATAAATACAGGACTTGAATAAACGGATATGTTATTCAAATTTCTAGGTTTTGACAAGTGGTTGCAATAACTTTTCAAGTTTGCATAAGAACATGTTGAGGTGTGTGGAGGATATTGTAGTGCCCATTGCGATACCATCTTTCCTCCTGTATGAGTTCCCATCAAATTGGAAGAGTATGGGTGGAATCCAGGGTTTGCTTCATCGCAAGAATACACAGGAAATGCGATATAGCATCATTGTCACCGGAACCTGACTATCGTTGTGAGACGTGACGACACCAGAAGCTTTCAAAGAACACAATGACAGCTTCCGTGCAAACATGCGGTGAGTTGTGGTTTCCTTGATTTGTGTGATATGTTTATTTCCCTGTTTCTTGGAGTCAAAAGATGAGAGTTGCAAATGTCTCCAAACGTTGCTGTATTTAAGTATTATTTATGTGACTGTACAGGTTTTCGTAGACTTGACATGTGACTACACCACATGGTCAACAGATGGATCGATCCGACATCATGAACGCCCTTAAACTGGCCGGTCGTACCGAGGACTTTAATCTGAATCAATTGACATCAATAGTCAGAGTACAGACTTCCGTATTGAGGATCAGAGGAGGCAGGAAGGAGCAGCACATCATGTGTACGAGAAGATCGTCGATCAATATCTAACGGGTACAGTTTGCCGCGGTCGGCTGATTAATTTTACTACAGAGGAGATTGGATTATCTCCGAGCGTGCCTGGAGTGCAATGAGGACAATCTAAGTTGAGCTGAACTGAACAGGCAACGCAGAAGGACAAAATACTAAAAGAAAAATGACAACTAAGATACATTACATACGAGAGCATGTGACTGAGTAAGTAAGTGAGTAAGCAAGCAAGCAAGCAAGTAAGTAAGTGAACAAACATAATATAAGACAGTTGAAAAAAGATTGTTTGTAGTTTGTAAAGGTGTCATGTGACATATCTATTTACTCGTAGCTTGTCATCTATGTGTGACAGACGACATGCCTATATGTGGGTGCGTATAAAGTATCATGCGCACGGGATAATGAAATTGTTGGACATACTCGAAGATTGCACCACAGAAGAACAGTGTGCTGTTGTGGAGTATTTATTTAGTCAGAGGATAAAAACACTTGTTGCCTGTCTATGTCGGCGTGTTTGTCGTGAAAAGCGGTGCATAACTGACTACACATTTTCTCTCTAGGACGTTCACAAATTGTTGTAGAAAACCGACATAGTCGCACTGTGCACATTACGACAACATCAACTGTGCGGCTGGTCGCAGAAATATATCGAGCCGACATGGGGGTAACGAAAAATAGTGTTCTAACTCCGATAGGATGTTCACGTGGTTTAGCCTATAGTATAATGCATGTTGCCCTGATCAGTCATGCAAGTAAAATTCTACTAAAAGTCATAATGTGAAGACTTCGTAAGAAAATGGAAGAAGAGATTAATGGAAGAAGAGATTAACGTGGTTCAAGCTGGATTTAGACAAGGAAGAGGAACAAGAGATCACATATTCAACATGCGTTTAATAATAGAGTACAAAGTGCAGAGAATTTAATGTAAACCTATTAACATGTTTTGTGGATTATTCAAAGGCATTTGACTGTGTACAACATCAGAAACTTTGGGAAATCATGAGGAATATGGACTTTCCATCACATGTAGTACAACTCATAAAAAAGACCAACAAGCAGCAGTTAGAATAGATGGCGAGATATATGATTGGTTTGACATCAAACAAGGAGTCCGTCAGGGCTGCGTGCTGTCACCCTATTTGTTTAACCTGTACGCCGAAATGAGAAATGTAAGAGATGATATAAACAGGGAGCTATATGATGCCCTAAATATCGGCGGTCATGACATACCAGAGATTCGATATGCTGATGATATAGTATTACTATCCACAACACAGAATGGCATAGAAAACCTAATAGACTCAACCCAATTGAATAGTGAAAATCACAACTTATATCTTAACATAGCAAAAACAAAGATAATGCATACAGATAAAACTACTATGGAGAAAGAAATATACATTAATGGGGGAAAATTGGAGGTGGTGGAAAATTTTGAATATCTTGGGTCATTGAAAGAAATTAAACGGCGACTATACATTGCTCTTCAAAGACTAAAACAGCTGAATAAATTATGGAGTGGGACAGACAACTACAATAATTAGATTTTTAAGAGCATGCATCTTTCCCATTGCAACATACGCCTGTGAGACATGGACACTTACTAAACAAGCTGAACAGCGCATAAACGCCTTTGAATATAAATGTTATAGACGAGTTCTAAGAATATCTTGGGTAAAGAAAAGAACAAATGCATCCATTCTTCAAGAGTTGAATATTGAGGAGGGTTGGCTATTAAAGACGATAAAACAAAGAAAATTGAAGTATTTTGGTCACTTGAAACGTCACGAAAGTTTGGAGAGAATAATAATGGAAGGGTATATGCCTGGGAAGAGAGAAAGAGGAAGGCCAAAGAGAAGATGGGTGCAGGATGTGGCGGATGATCTCCAGATGGGTCTATCAGACGCGGGACATCTTGCTCATGATCGAGAGGTTTTCCGAAAAGTTGTTATGAGAGCGAGGTTCTGCAAAGGACATGCTACTGAATGAATGAATGAATGAATGAATGAATAATGCATGATGTATTAAATTGTTTGCAACGTGTGCTCAAGGTGGATGCCCAGACAACTGGCAGAAAAACAGAAACTTAACGGAGTGAGGCTGTTATTTGAACAGCCCATCCAGTGTGCACATGAAGGAGAAGACGTTCTCGCCAGGATCGTTACAAAGCATGAATCATGGGCGCAACACTATCAGCAAGAAACAAAACGTGCCTCAATACAATGGAAACATCCCTCTTCACCTTCAACTAAGAAATGCATTTCGCCATCAGCAGGGAGTGTATTGCTTCAGTGTTTTTGGATTCCATGAGAGTGCTGTTATCTCGTGTCCAGAGGGAAGGTGGCAATGTGGACGTTGCATCGAACTGTGAAGTTACAATGTATCTTCGTATTGCATTTCGGGAAACAAAAAGCGCCTACATCTACTGACTACGGGAATACTATTCATTCACAACAATGCCCGATCCAATACTGATCTGTTGATTAGAAAATAGCTAAGCCACGGTGGACACTTCTTGAACATCCGGCGTACAGCCCCGACCAATCCTCGAATTATTTGCACTTCATTGGTCCTATGAAATAATATGACTGAGCTACCGTAAGACAGTTGACGGTACTATCTGCTTTCTGTTGCGCCGAATGTCAGGCAGCACTTACCAAACCCGACACCCCACATTGTGCCAACGGTTTCGGGTGGAGAGGCGCAATTGGGAGGGTACAAGCCTTATCCTGGTGCTAATAAATGCAACCTAAAGACAAAATGTCATGGCATGACAGAGCAGGCCCTAAGCCTTGGTTTGCAGCTGGTCTAGGATCGAAGGTGGACAGTTAGAGCATTGCTTTGCTGATCCAGCAGCTTCTGCAGCCTGTCTTGTTCCAGATGTATTGGTGTTACCTTTCCTCTGGAAAGAACTAGGTCACGGGTAGTAAGCATTACCTGGATCTTTTCTCCGGGGCATGCCGGTGTGCTGGTGAATGAACAGGCGGACAGATTGGCTGGCTCGGCAAAACTTGGTGGAGTATTGATACATGACAAGGCAGACGTGGTTGCGGCCTTGTGGGAGCACGTGTACACCTCGGAGGAGCAAATGGATCACCATAGTCTGGTAAGAATGAGGCAGCGAGGTGTGACGAGGGGATCTGGCCGACGCTCGACGCTCAGAGGAAAGGCGAGACGGACATATAATCAGATTGCTACTGGAACTATTAGTGTTGGAACTCTTCGCTGGCTGCTGAGGATGGGGACGGAGCGCTTATGGGAATGCCCCGAATGCTGTGATGTCGGTTCCTAAATCAATCAATCAGAACTAGGCAGGCCGAGAGAGGGATCATGCTGCATGGGTAACACATGGTCTCTATATTTCAGCCCAGGCTTTGTGCTATGGAGAGGTATAATTCCATCTCTCATACCGCCTGACCTACCACTGTCTCCTGAAGAACATGCTGTGTTAGGGAAAGGTCTCAGTTTTGTCCCTCTACGCCCCCGCATGGACAGTCGCGCCATTCTGGAAGACGTCTCCAACTTCCACAGACCACTCCGCCTCAAGTACCACCACAGAGACAAGCCTGTCCTCAGTCCCATCCCACAGCTTCCAGACATTTTTCCATCTTCAACCAAATCCCGTTCCACATGGACCCCACCCCCCGGAGCTTCCAACGCGCTTGACCTCTACATAGCCAACACACTCCATGAGATCAAGCAACTTTCTTTCCCTCGCTTGAAACGCTCCAACCTATCCCCTTCCGAATGACGTGCCCTGTCTCAACTACAGCGCAGACAGGACATAGTCATCAAACCGGCGGATAAAGGGAGTGCGGTAGTTGTTTGGCAAAAAGATCTATATGTCGAGGAAGTCATGTCTCAACTTAATAAACCTGACAATTATTCACCCTGCACCGAAGACCCCACTTTCTCCTACAACCGGATGTCAAGAACTTCCATCCATCGATCCAATTCACCTCAGAAATTTCCACCACCTCTGTCAATTTTCTTGACACCACCATTAAGTTAAACTCTACAGGCCTCACGACCTCCGTGTACTATAAACCTACTGATGCTCACGGTTTCCTCCTGTACAGCTCATCCCACCCCAAAAGCTGCAAAGATTCCATCCCATATTCCCAGCTACTCCGCATTCGTCGCATCTGTCAGGATGATAATGACTTCCTCGAGAGAGCCCACGAAATGCTGGACTTTTTCCGCAGACGGTCCTACCAAAGGACGTCTTGTCGACAGCTCTCTGTCGCATAACCCAGGTCTCGCGGGAAATGTCCCTCGCCAAGCATACGCGACCTCAGAACAATGAGCCCAAGCTTATCCTCACCTTCCATCCACATGCCTATGCCATCAAGCACATTTTCCTGAGACACTGGTCCATCTTGGAATCGGATCCTACCACTCGTGAGGTATTCTCAAATGGCCCCAGGGTAATTTTCCGCCGCAACCAGAGCCTCAGAGACCACCTTGTGCACAGTCGCCTCCCCACGGTTACTTCATCCGTGGGCACCTTCGAATGCCATCGTAGGAACTGTCTGACATGCCCATACGTTGTTCAGACACCAGAAATTGCATTTCCCCGAGGCATCTTCACCTTGAAAGATTCTTTCACCTGCACATCCCGCAATCTGATTTATGTTATCATCTGCAAACGATGTGACATGAAATACATTGGCCAAACGGGCAGACGTCTTGCGGATCGTTTTAGAGAACACCTCAGGGACATCAATCAGGGCGCTGACAAACCTGTCCCCAACCATTTCAATTCCTCCAGCCACAATGGAGCCGACGATGCATGTGTCACCGCATTAAAACCCTGCTTCTCAAATAGCTGTGTCAGACTTAGAATTGAATGCCAGCTAATCAACAATCTGGGATGCATCCACCCGACAGGAATTAATACTGTCGTGGACGCTACAGTATAACTGTGGCATCTTCCCCAATTGTTTACACTACCTACTACCGTGCTGTCCCCCCCCCCCCCCCCCCCCCCCCCCCGCGATATCTAGACTTAATTGTCCCCACATTTCTATGTTTCCATAGCAGACTGTTCACATATTTTTGGCTACTCAAATCCTTTTTGGCAACCCATTTTCAATTCTGCGCCACGCGTCTTCGCAGCTGGCCATAGTCACATTTTCTGCCCCACGTGGAATTATCAGGTTGTGCACTATAAGTGATAGGTCGTGTGTTTGTGTTTTTGTCGTCAGCTATCTGTGTTGTCATTGACAAAGATTCTTAGAATCGAAACGTCTGTGTGTCGTATTGTATACGTTCGTGTGTATTTTATCTTATTTTATTATTCATTTTTATATTTATTGAGTGCTTCTGATTTCGGATTTTTCACCTGTATTTCGCGACACGTGGATCTCCTTGTAAGGTATGTGCAACGTTTGTTAATGTTTAGTTCGTTTTTTCTCGCAGGAATTTAAAATACCTATTTGTTTCCATTTCATATTGTTATATCCTGCTGCAGCCGCTGCTTTTTCTCTCTATTCCATATCATTTAATTTCCTGGCTGCTACCCCTTCTCATCGTCCGTGTTCCTGTTGTCAGTTTTTTAGTTTATATATCCATTATTTCATGTTCACCGACCTGTAGCCGATCATGCCTGCTGACAGACGGACTATGTCATCTCTCCACCACACCGTCTCCGACATATTTGCCCTCATACCCCAGGACATGTCCCGTGCAGCTATCAGCCTCGCGCGCACTATGTTTAACATCACTCGCTTCTCCTGCCATTTGAATTTCCTGAACAACTGTCTCCGGCTTAAAATTACACCCAAAGGCTTCCGGAGCAACATTCATCTCTCGTTAGGCAAACTGGTTCCTGCTGAGACACGACTCTTCAATCGCCTGGCACAGGAGCAGTCTGTCAAGTACATGAAGCTGGCAGTGACTGTGCATCAACGACATATCTCCGAACTCAAGGACACCAAGCACAACCTGTACCAGACTCTGCATCTACTGACGTTCAACAACCAGCTTGCTTTCCATTTGATCACCTCCATCATTCAACATTATAATAGAGAACTATATAAATGTCTATCTTCACGTAAGAAAGACAAAATTAGCCATCTACGTCCCCATGTCCCTTCCCCCACTTCGACACCTATCAACCACACCAAAGTGGTATGCATACCGCCTGACCTACCACTGTCTCCTGAAGAACATGCTGTGTTAGGGAAAGGTCTCAGTTTTGTCCCTCTACGCCCCCGCATGGACAGTCGCGCCATTCTGGAAGACGTCTCCAACTTCCACAGACGACTCCGCCTCAAGTACCACCACAGAGACAAGCCTGTCCTCAGTCCCATCCCACAGCTTCCAGACATTTTTCCATCTTCAACCAAATCCCGTTCCACATGGACCCCACCCCCCGGAGTTTCCAACGCGCTTGACCTCTACATAGCCAACACACTCCATGAGATCAAGCAACTTTCTTTCCCTCGCTTGAAACGCTCCAACTTATCCCCTTCCGAATGGCGTGCCCTGTCTCAACTACAGCGCAGACAGGACATAGTCATCAAACCGGCGGATAAAGGGGGTGCGGTAGTTGTTTGGCAAAAAGATCTATATGTCGAGGAAGTCATGTCTCAACTTAATAAACCTGACAATTATTCACCCTGCACCGAAGACCCCACTCTCTCCTACAACCGGAAGATTCAAAACACCATCAAACAGCTCATACGTGAGGATGCCTTACCACCCAGTGCCACTTCACTTCACATCCATGACTCCGACTTGGGCAAACCCACCCTCTACATGCTGCCCAAAATACATAAACTTAAAAATCCTGGACGTCCGATAGTTTCTGCCTGCTCGTGCCCGACTGAACTGATCTCAGCGTTTCTTGACAGGATTTTCCAACCTCTAGTTGCGAATCTCCCGTCATACATCAAGGATACAACGCATGCGTTACTTTAATTCAACTCTCTCCAACTGACTCCTGTTAACACATACAGACTATTCCTAATAGATGTATGTTCCCTCTATACCTCCATTCCTCACGCTGATGGCCTCAGGGCGCTACAGTTCTTTCTGGATCAACGCACAGATCAAGCCATCCCTACACGCACACTTGTGAGACTCGCTGAATTGGTCCTCACCAACAATTCCTTTGAGTTCAATGGCCACTACTTTGAACAAATCAGCGGTGTCGCCATGGGCACTAAAATGGGACCCAGCTACGCATGTGTATTTATGGGACATCTGGAACACCAGATTGAACTCAGCTATGATGGTCTTCTCCCTTCTTTTTACCGACGCTACATCGATGACGGCATAGGTCTCACTGACATGTCGGAGGCGGAACTGAACCGGTTCATTAATTATGTCAAGAACTTCCATCCATCGATCCAATTCACCTCAGAAATTTCCACCACCTCTGTCAATTTTCTTGACACCACCATTAAGTTAAACTCTACAGGCCTCACGACCTCCGTGTACTATAAACCTACTGATGCTCACGGTTTCCTCCTGTACAGCTCATCCCACCCCAAAAGCTGCAAAGATTCCATCCCATATTCCCAGCTACTCCGCCTTCGTCGCATCTGTCAGGATGATAATGACTTCCTCGAGAGAGCCCACGAAATGCTGGACTTTTTCCGCAGACGGTCCTACCCAGAGGACGTCTTGTCGACAGCTCTCTGTCGCATAACCCAGGTCTCGCGGGAAATGTCCCTCGCCAAGCATACGCGACCTCAGAACAATGAGCCCAAGCTTATCCTCACCTTCCATCCACATGCCTATGCCATCAAGCACATTTTCCTGAGACACTGGTCCATCTTGGAATCGGATCCTACCACTCGTGAGGTATTCTCAAATGGCCCCAGGGTAATTTTCCGCCGCAACCAGAGCCTCAGAGACCACCTTGTGCACAGTCGCCTCCCCACGGTTACTTCATCCGTGGGCACCTTCGAATGCCATCGTAGGAACTGTCTGACATGCCCATACGTTGTTCAGACACCAGAAATTGCATTTCCCCGAGGCACCTTCACCTTGAAAGATTCTTTCACCTGCACATCCCGCAATCTGATTTATGTTATCATCTGCAAACGATGTGACATGAAATACATTGGCCAAACGGGCAGACGTCTTGCGGATCGTTTTAGAGAACACCTCAGGGACATCAATCAGGGCGCTGACAAACCTGTCCCCAACCATTTCAATTCCTCCAGCCACAATGGAGCCGACGATGCATGTGTCACCGCATTAAAACCCTGCTTCTCAAATAGCTGTGTCAGACTTAGAATTGAATGCCAGCTAATCAACAATCTGGGATGCATCCACCCGACAGGAATTAATACTGTCGTGGACGCTACAGTATAACTGTGGCATCTTCCCCAATTGTTTACACTACCTACTACCGTGCTGTTCCCCCCCCCCCCCCCCCCCCCCGCGATATCTAGACTTAATTGTCCCCACATTTCTATGTTTCCATAGCAGACTGTTCACATATTTTTGGCTACTCAAATCCTTTTTGGCAACCCATTTTCAATTCTGCGCCACGCGTCTTCGCAGCTGGCCATAGTCACATTTTCTGCCCCACGTGGAATTATCAGGTTGTGCACTATAAGTGATAGGTCGTGTGTTTGTGTTTTTGTCGTCAGCTATCTGTGTTGTCATTGACAAAGATTCTTAGAATCGAAACGTCTGTGTGTCGTATTGTATACGTTCGTGTGTATTTTATCTTATTTTATTATTCATTTTTATATTTATTGAGTGCTTCTGATTTTGGATTTTTCACCTGTATTTCGCGACACGTGGATCTCCTTGTAAGGTATGTGCAACGTTTGTTAATGTTTAGTTCGTTTTTTCTCGCAGGAATTTAAAATACCTATTTGTTTCCATTTCATATTGTTATATCCTGCTGCAGCCGCTGCTTTTTCTCTGGTCTTAGCAGGTCTCAGAATCAAAGCGAGAAGTAGCAGTCTTTAAAAAAAAGGTCTTAAACGTCGCTTGGATCTAATTTATTGCACCGGGTTTTATCCCATATGGCTCGGTCTCTTTCGACAGGGCGGCCTACCTAAAGCGTCGCACAAAGCACGAACCACATAGTTCCAGCGACGACCCCCAGGAGTCTTCGAGAAAAAATGCACTCGTAAACTGAACGACGTGGCACGAAATCGAAACCACAACCTTCGGAGAGCGATGCAGACGTCTTGACCACTTCGCCACGGAGACTCCCGAGAGGTGTAGCAGTTAAGGGTTATAAGTCCTTATCAATCAGTGTAGACATGGTGCGCCACGAGCTGCCTCTGACGGTGGGAGACACCTACAAGTGTCACTGATCAGCTACTGCCCGCCTAAAGCTGGGCATCCCCCGGCCAATTGGGTATTGGGTACTGATTAGCCACAGCCTGCCTGCTTCAATGGGTGCTTGGGGCTAGGACAGAATCTGAATCGCAGGCTGTGAAACCAAATGGTGAAAATGACCATGTGTTCACATTCATCCATTGTGGACGGACATTTACAGCGCGTATTGGTCTGATCAGTCACATTCGCTACCGCCATGGGCTGTACTTATTATGTCTCTTTGAAGCACAATATAACAAACTATCGTCTATCAAGACGGCAAAGTGCCAGTGTGTAATAATGGGTCAATGAAAGATCACCAAACGATGTGTTTATGATGAAGGAATTGAACATGATGTGTGAACGTGACCAGGGCAGGAGCTCAAAGACATTGCCATGTAGTGTCGGAGGCAAGAGTCAATGATTTAGAAGTAGATACAAAATTGTGGCAAACGGAAGAGAGAGAGAGAGAGAGAGAG
>JACEFZ010026077.1:395000-700000 GCA_014155875.1 Cepaea nemoralis
GATTATGTCACAACAAACAGATCTCCGAGATAATGGTTTCCATATCCAGCAGTCTCAATTGATTTCAGAAATTAACCAATTTGAGAACATAAACGCAACAACAATTGCAGGAAGAAACAAACGTACAAAAACGAGTAAATGAAAGATATTGTTACAATTTTTAATATTACAAGACAACGAGAACGACAAATACTAAAGAGAAGCAAAGAGAGAAGACATGAAAGTAACAGTATAATAAAGATGAGAAGAAGTAGCAATGTGTTAATTATGTCCACGAGATCAAGATATGATTAGATCTTCTTCCTCTACTTCTACTGCTGTCTATCCTCCTTCGGTGCCTGCCCTTTATCCTGCGTTTGTGCAAATGCCCTCAACCAACCAAACCAAACCGTCCGACATTTTGCTCTCCTTCAGCTCCCTCCGTGTTCTCCCAAAATGTTTTCATATCTGTCTGTAATTCTTTTATCCTAGAATTTTTGGTCTCCGGCTATTCCGTTTGCCTTATGAATTCCAGACAATAGAGTGTCTAGTTATATTGTCCTCAGGTTTTCTCAGCGTGTGCCCTATCTTGTAGATTCCAGACAAGAGAGTGTCTAGTTATATTGTCCTCAGGTTTTCTCAGTGCATGTCCTATCTTGTAGGTTCCAGACAAGAGAGTGCCCAGTTATATTGTCCTCAGGTTTTCTCAGTGTTTGTCCTATCTTATAGGTTCCAGACAAGAGAGTGTCCAGTTATATTGTCCTCAAGTTTTCTCAGTGTGTGCCCTATCTTGTAGGCTCCAGACAAGAGAGTGTCCAGTTATATTGTCCTCAAGTTTTCTCAGTGTGTGCCCTATCTTGTAGGCTCCAGACAAGAGAGTGTCCAGTTATATTGTCCTCAAGTTTTCTCAGTGTGTGCCTTATCTTGTAGGCTCCAGACAAGAGAGTGTCCAGTTATATTGTCCTCAAGTTTTCTCAGTGTGTGCCATATCTTGTAGGCTCCAGACAAGAGAGTGTCCAGTTATATTGTCCTCAGGTTTTCTCAGTGTTTGTCCTATCTTATAGGTTCCAGACAAGAGAGTGTCCAGTTATATTGTCCTCAAGTTTTCTCAGTGTGTGCCCTATCCATCGTTAGCACCATTCCCTCATCTCTTGGTTCACTGGGATTTGTTTAGTTCTCTCCATGATCTCGCACTGGTACTTCTGTCATACCATTGTATTCCCACAATTCTGCGCAGGCATCAATTACCGAATGCTTGTAGTTTATTAGTTGTTCCTGGTGTAAATTGTAGGGAATTGTAGTTGCTCAACGAGTTAAAATATGATAGCAGCGGTTGTTGGCAGAGAAAGGCGACATCGAAGATATAATCTGGGCTTCTTCATGCACTAACATAGGGTGCTGCAGTGATTTTGACTGCGTATTGTATTATGAACTATTTGATATTTGATAGATAGTGTGTGTTAATTGTCCATTGCTGCTGACAGTATCAAAGAGCCAGCTTGAAAGGTTGGAGCGCATACAAAATGCATCCGTGGGAGTGATTCTGGGGTATACAAAGGACACACCAATTATATGCATGAGGCATATCCTGGCGCTACCACCAATGGCGGATAGGCATAGGGTCCTTCAGGCTAGATGGTACCTGAGAGTTGCTGCAGATAGGAATCACCCCCTGCTTAAAGCCATGGATATGGTCAAGGGTCATAGATTAAGACGAGGCAGGTCCTGGGTGGCACAGGCAGAATTATCTATACGTCAGATTTGTGATCTAGAGACCATCAATCGTGAAAAAGAGTAGGTTGAAGTACCGGCAGACAGGACGGTCTGGCACAATGTTATAGTAACATTGGGCCGTGAGTGCAGAGAATGGGCAGCGGGCCGCACAGAGTTTGAGGTGCAACAACTGATCCAGGGTAATACACATCAATGTGGCCAAGTGATCTATACTGATGGGTCAGTGGTGAGAAACAAACCGAGTGATTGGGGTTTCATTGCGAAAATGGAGAGTATGGCATATGAGCTTACGACCTCCAGCATGAGAATGGGGGTGAAAGCAGTCACAGCGGCATTCCGTTGATTAGAGGAGACCACTGCAACTCACATTGTCTTCATTACGGACTCGAGGAGTATGCTTAATAAAGTGGAGAAATAAATTTTTCGGGTGGAATGGTTCACCTCGCTTCAAAGATCACAGATTGTAAGAATTGTATGAATTTTTTTGCCCTGGCCATGCAGGAGTGAGGGGAAATGAACAGATAGGCTGGCAGGAAATGCACCTCTTGGTGGTCGATTACCTATGGACACGGGAGAGGTGGTCGCGCGCCTTTGGGACCAGGTGGAGAAGTTGGAGGAACAGATTGAGAACCCGTATGTGGAAAGGATGAGATTTCGGGGGATTGACAGGAATTTTGGTAGAATCTCAAAACTGAGAGGGAAGACCAGGAGAACTTTCAATCAGATAGCGATGGGGACGATTAATAGTATGATTCGTCACCGGCTGTTGAACGAGGGAACGGATGTCGGTTCCGAGCTCAACTCAACAACACAACTAGTAATGCCTTTAGTGCTCCGTGCTTCTGGCCCATACAGCTGTACCGATTTAATTTTGGAGTTAAACATTCTCAGTTTGGTGCCAAGTTTAATTTCCTTTCACTTTCACACATTTTGTGTGTGCTAAGAATGCCTTTATTTCTCCGTGCTTCTGGCCCATACAGTTGTACCGATTTAACTTTGGGGTTAAACATTCTCAGTTTGGTGCCAAGTTTAATTTCCTTTAACTTTCACACATTTTGTGTGCTAAGAATACCTTTATTTCTCCGTGCTTCTGGCCCATACAGTTGTACCGATTTAACTTTGGAGTTAAACATTCTGTTTGGTGCCAAGTTTAATTTCCTTTAACTTTCAGACATTTTGTGTGTGCTACGAATGCTCCTCGTGCCTATTGTATTCTTATTTTAGTATCTCTTTCTGTTTCCCCATTTTTGCCCACATTGATTCCCAAATAGGTGTATGATCCCGCCTGTTGAAGTGAAGTTTCACCAACGGAGATGGGGTTTTTATTTGCTTGGTTAAAACTCATGACCTGTGTCTTACCTCTATGAATATTTAGACCTATTTGTTGCGACATCTCTTTAAGTGTGATTATTGTATCCTGCATTTGATGACGTGTGTGTGACAGTAGTGCAATGTTGTCGGAGACGGCCAGATCATCAAATTCCTTTGTTAGAGTCCACTGAATTCCATTTCTAACTGTAGTTCTGGTCTTCATAACCCAGTCTATTCTCAGTCAAAATAATAATGGTGACAAAAGTATCCCTGTCGTACTCCTGTTTTTATTTCAAAAGCATCTGTCAGTTTTCCCTCATGAAGAACTCTAAACTGCATATTTTCACATATGACCTTATTAAGTGAATGATTATCTGTGGGATCACACAATGTCTCATCAGCCTCCAAAGCGATTCTCAATCAGTGTTGTCAAAGATTTGTTTCACAATCCACAAATCCAATAAACAGTGGCGAATGCAGTTCAATACTTTGCTCTATTATTATGTTTAAATCTTATTAGATGTCATAGTACAATACATATTAAAATGATAACTTTTACATTGTGCCCCCATAATTGCTACTATTCGGATTAATTATATGGAATATCGATGAAAAAATAGTATTTACCAATTTCTGTGACTAACTCCGCTTAGTTTTTGTCTGTTTGTCTATTGTATACCTGTGTCTTTGTCTGTCTTTGTTTCTACGTGCCATTGTTAACATGTGTCTTGTCTCTGTCTCATCGTCTATGTGTTTATCTGTATTTTTGTCTCTGTGTTTGTGTCTTTCTCCGTGTCTGTGTCTTATTTGTATGTGTCTCTCTGTGTCTCTGTCTATATCTGTGTCTTTGTCTATCTCTGTGTTTTTGTTTACTCTGCGTCTTTGTCTATCTATATGTCTTTGTCTATCCCTGTGTCTCTGCGTCTGCTTCTGTCTCTGTTACTGTGTCTATTTATGTGTCTGTGTCTATCTCAGTGTCTATTTGTCTTTGTCTATCGCTGCGTCTGTGTCTATCTTTGTGTCTCTATGTCTTTATCTATCTCTGTGTATTTGTCTATCTTTGTGTCTTTGTCTATCTCTGTGTCTTTGTCTATCTCTGTGTCTTTGTCTATCTGTGTCTCTGTGCCTTTGTCTATCTCTGTGTCTGCGTCTATATTTATGGCCATAAGTATGACTATCTCTCCGTTGTACACTACAGACCGACAGATAGACGGACAGACAGCCAAACTGAGGAATGGGTGGATAGACAGACAGCCAGCTATACTTTATATGTAGACAGACTGACAGAAGACAGACAGATAGACAGATATACAGACATATAGACAGACAGACAGAAAAATTATTTTACAGCTTCTACACTTTTTATTAACATACATTTTCGTCATAAAACACACGCTGGTCAACCATACATTAAACACATTGCTTGGTGTAAAAACGTTGCAGTTTCTGCCGTCAAAGATACTTCAAAACATCCCTTTGCTAGTGCCTCTAAAAATAAATGTATCACAAGCGAGAAGCCTCTTCTATGTTGTCAAGTTTCTATCGATCTCATCTGAGAAATCGATGTTCTGTCCTGGCTCTTAGCACTGAAGACATTTTATATCAAGTGATATTTTTTCGTGCTTTCCTACTTCCCCAGAGATCCCGCTCACAAATACAGGCTGGGAGAAATCAATGGAAAATATATTTGTTTATGTACAAATCACAGACTTGTTATGGCCAGAATTTGTAACAACTGTTTGAGAATTGCTGCTTGTTCTTTTGTTCACGGCAGAATTAACTTTGAAGTGTCGTTTGGGGATCAAAGTGAACTGTAAATAAGGCAACAATATAAGTTTGTGAGATTTGGGAAATAGATAAAGTGGGAGTTTGTGTTCTGGTTAATTATCAGTTATCCGAGTGAAGAGATAAGATGCCGGGACTTTAGGGGTGCAGGGAAAATCTAGGCCGCACAGCGAGAGAAGATAATAATTTATGTATGTGGATTAGTATCAGTGTGCAAATGTGTGTGTGAAATCTTTCTATCTTCAAATACATGTTACTAATTACTTAACTCTGGCGGGCGGACGGACGGACGGACGGACGGACGGACGGACGGACGGATGGATGGATGGATGGATGGATGGATGGATGGATGGATGGATGGATAAATATAATTGCCCGTGTTTATTGTTTAGCTCCTTGCATGTTATGAGCTGAAGATACGTTTCATGTGAACAATTGTGATTTCCGTAGATTTATTTTGACTTTGAAGAACATGATGATCATCATACAACTCTGTATCAGTGTCAAAGACTTAGGAGAGAGCTCAAAGTTAAGGAGAGCTAAATAGAGCTTAGGAAAAGGGCAAGTAACATAACAGTTTAGGAGACCAGACAGAAGAGACACAAACGCTATAAATAGCTATAACGGGACACACTCGTGTCAACAAGGAGGGCAACGAGTGTACATGAGCTGGGGTTACCCAAGAGACTGGGAAACCCGCAGCACGAGAAGTAACCAAGGAATTATGGTTACTACAAGCAAGTGACCAGCGTGCTGGAACTCCAAACACGGAAACCAGCAGATGCACGCTGAGCTAATTGCTCGTGGCTGAACACGCCACGGACAGCGGGTTCAGACAGAGACTGGACGGCGTAGGGAACAGACGTATATCCACTGGGGATACTTTGTTGTTGTTAAGGACAGTATAATAGTTAGGACTTCAGCTTAGCTTCAGTAGTTATATTATTAATATCATCTCCTCATTCCATCTTCATAACATACTATGATGTTTAATACCGATGTGGTATTCCGCTCGTGGAGCTAATGTACGATCAGCTCCGAATAAAATGTATCCTTTTGCAAACAATACGAGTTGTCACTTTCGTGTGGTGCAAAAGTAGGGAATCCTTGTATGCCTGTCGCAAGTGAGTTGCTGACAGGCAGGATACCATTTGGTGTCAGAAGTTCCTTGAACCACCGCTAAATTTTTGCCATTTATTGAACCTACCATTTAATAAATATATTAAAGTACCATTTGGTGTCAAAATCGTGGGCCTTGAACCACCGCCAATTACCTTTTGATAATTAGAAGTATCTTGAACCACCGTCAATTATCATTAAGATACCATTTTCAAAAGTACTATTTAATTACCATGTGTGGAGCTTGAACCACATACAAGCAATTTAATTTACCATTTTCAGAAATTCTACAGAATATTATTGATATATTATCTGTGTAAATTATTTTGATGAAAATGTATGAAATATAAACTGTGATTGTGTACGAATTGCAAAGTTAACCATCATTTGTGAACCATTTTGTGTGATACTATCATAATGTCAACATTCATCACATTCACGTATGTACTTGTGCAAAAGCAAATTCTTTTTGCACAAGAGAAATAGATTAGAGGTTAAGCTAAAGTCATACAGCGCAGCTCAGTCAGAGACGATAGAAAGTGAAGACAAGACGACATTGACATTCATTGACGATCATTTAGACTATCATACATTCATATCATTTACATTAATCATCATCATTTATATCACATTTGTAAGTTACCATCCGTAGAAACTGTGTTTGAATTAATAACAACCATGTATTGTACATTACATGCATGTTTCTAAACTGTTGATGCTCTATTAAACAGAGACATCAGTTATAAAAGCAAGTCGATCAGTTGTGTGTACGAAAGACAGCGGCGGAACATCCCGAGTGCCGTATTTTTCAGCAGATTAGATGAGTATATTTTCCACTAATTTTGATAACCATCTTTAACGACGCATCCTCTTTTTCAGTGAAATTTGTAAATAGTTAACACTTAATAACTGTAAAATTATATTGGGAAAATATATTGCTATCAATTGTGGAATAAATAAAGCCATATAATGTCATCATTAAATGACTAAATCCAGGCTGGCAAAGAACTAGAATATACTGGAGAAAAATTAGAGAAATGGGCAAACGAAAGATACAGAGAAGAGACAGAGAGAAAAGCTGCTCTAGAGAGAGACCAAAGAGCATTAGAAAGACAACATCAGAAAGAGATGAAGGAGTTAGAAGAAGCCACCAGGCAAAAGCAAATAGAGATGGACCAAGCCACAAAACAAACAGAATTAGAAATGAAACAAAAACAGTTACAGAAGGAAGAAGCCACTAAACAGAAGGAGTTAGAAATAAAACAGAAGCAAATAGAGATGGACGATGCCACAAAGCAAAAGCATATAGAGGTAGAGTCACAAACGAAGCTAAAGATGAAAGAGATTGAGATTGACTCTAACACCCAGATAGCCTCTACTAAACAGAAGAGTCAAGAAGAACAAAATAAATTCTCTAAATATAAGGGGATCATCAAGCCCTTCAGCCAAGGCGATTCAATTTCAGCTTGGACTGAGAATATAGAGTTCCAGCTCAAAAGTCAGAAGATACCAGTAGAAGATTGGGCAATGATCTACATGAGAAACCTCAGTGGGGAGCCATTAAAGGTCATAGAATCAATACCAACAGAACTAAAAAGTAACTATCAGTATATCCATGATAGGACTATGCAGCATTTTCTACTCGATGCTCCTGGATATCAGATCCAGTACTCACAGATAAAACCAAAGCCAACTGAAACGTTCTTAGATTATGTTTCAAACGTCCAGAGTATATTCAATAAATGGCTTAAGGCAGCAAAAGTAGGGAAGAATTTTGATAAATTACAGGACTTAATGGTGATGGATAAAGTTATATCCACAGTTCCTACTCCCTTTGCTAAGTTCCTTCAACAAGCAGACATTGAATCGATTGAACAACTTGAAAAACGTGGTTCAGCTTATTTTTCTTCTAACCGCGATATATTTAAAACATCAATACATGATACTGAGATTACTGCTTTTGTTAAAAACGTACCAAGCAGGTCTTACAAACAAAAAGAGTATCAGAAGAAAGATAAACCTCATCAGAAGCCACCACAGTGTGTATACTGCAAATTATTTCATCCGCAGTACTCGATGTGTGATAAAAGTCCATCTTATCCTGCTCATCTAGAAATGATGATGAAGAAGCAGGAAAACAAACGAAACTCATACAAACGTGCGGTTAAATGCTTCTTCTGTTCAAGTTATGGCCACTATAGTTCTAAATGTTTGGGCAGGCAAAGAATGAAGGCTAGCAATGCTTTGCTTATAGATACATCATCTGACGATGAGAGTGTAGTTGATTCTGAACTAGAAAATGTATTACCATTCAATGAGTGTGAGAGTGTGGGTGTCGTTACTGATATATTAGACTTTAATAAGTGTGACACGTGTCACCAGTTTCATGCGGACGGGAAACTTAAATGTGGTCATTTTGTACCATGTTCCAACGAAGATGCTAATGCAGCTTTAGCCTCCAGAGGCAATCTAAAGTTCCACGATGCACTGGTCAACGAACAACCATGCCAATGTTTACTTGATAGCGGCAGCACTTTACTTGGGGTAAGAAGAGACCTAGTTAAGCCAGAAGATTATACGGGTGAGTTTGTCAAATGCCGCACTTTCTCTGGAAACATTGAGAAATACCCGCTGGCAAAAGTCCGCATAAACACCCCGTTCCTTTCCGGCACATTTACGTGCGCGATTTTGCAAAATCCCTGTACTGACCTGATTTTAGGTTGCTTGCCATCACTAAAACAATGTACTGATGAGGAAATATTAGCCTGGAAAGAAACAAGCACGGCTAATGCTGTAACGAGGTCAGATACCCAAACACATTATACTGACCTACAAAATGAAATGTTACAGTTGTTAACACCCAGCGGTGCTAGTAACAATACTACTCGACAAGAGTTTATCGAGGCACAACGCACCGATCAAACTATCGCACCTTATTTTAAATTGTTAGGTGAGCGAGCGAAAGTTACTAAAAATGCATCTTGGTATTTTAAAATACATAACGGAATTCTCATGCGTTATTATACCACCAATAACCATGAAATTCAGCAGACGGTGTTACCATTAAAACACCGACAAAATGTGCTAAAGATTGCACATGATTCACCGTTTGCTGGACATTTGGCCTATGACAAAACGAGAGCCAGAATTTTGTCACACTTCTATTGGCCTAAGTTTTGTAACGATATTAAATTTTTCTGTCGGTCATGTACTATTTGTCAACATTTAGTAAGAAAGGGAAAGCATGTAACAGCCGAGGTTCAACGTTCCATATTGGCCTCTAGACCATTCGAAAGTGTAGCGGTAGATATTGTTGGACCCCTGAATCAGGTGTCGAACAAAGGAAACCGGTTTATACTAACCCTCGTGGATCTTTGTACAAGGTGGATCGAAGCGGTGCCACTCAAATACATTACCTCCAAAGATGTGGCAAATGTATTTTTACATCTATTTTGTCGATTTGGCTTTCCTCGAACCATTTTAAGCGACCGAGGAACCCAGTTTATTTCGGCTGCTATGCAAGCCCTAACAAAATTGCTAGGAATAGAACAGCATTTCTGTAGCCCGTATCACCCTGCCAGTAATGGGATTATAGAAAAAATTAACGGGGATCTAAAACACATGCTGGCGAAAGTAACAGCAGAGAACCCATCTGATTGGGACACTCTATTACCAGCAGTGCTATTTGCCCATCGAGAAATTCCGCACTCAAGTACGGGTTTCTCACCTTTCGAGTTAGTTTATGGGGCGAACCCTCGTGGACCCCTAACAATCTACCATCAGCTAATCACTAGCTCAGTAGAGAGTCCAACCTCATTAACACCTTATGAGATGGTAACAGAGACACGCGATAAAATTATGAAAGCGTGTGTAATAGCCAAATCATCTTTGGAGAGAAAAGGCCAGATGTACCGCGACTATGCAAATAAGGGTGCCAAAACCCTACACCTTGAACCCAATCAAAAGGTGCTACTTTTACTACCAGATAAACGTAATTTGTTACTAACATCATGGCAAGGGCCATTCAAAGTTGAACGAAAGATATCAGATGTCGATTATGAAATATCGATAAAGGGAAAATTAAAGATATTTCATATCAACATGCTGAAGCCTTATTTCTCACGACAAGAACTGATGACAGACGAACAGAGTGCACCGACACCAAGCAACCGGATGACAGACGTACACAACACAACTACACTAGGTAGGGCGACAGATGACGACGACATCGCAAACACACCTAGCCAGGAAACAGAACACACAGCTAGTACAACAACAGTACTTAATCAGACAGATGACGACGGAATAGAATTACCAGTCCCGACAGTAGACACGACTGGGACAATTGATAGCATACGTTTAGAAACGAAACTTACAGACGAGCAACGACGACAACTTATAGAGTTAGTAACGGAGTACAGGGAAATTTTTTCCGTCATCCCAGGTAGGACAGACAGGATAGAACACTCTATTATTCTGACTGATAACACACCTATCAAATGCCGACCTTATTCCATCCCATTAAGTTACAGGGAAAATCTCGACAAGGAACTGTTAAATCTTGAGTCGAGTGGAATAATTCAGAAATCACAGTCAGAATACTCTTTTCCTATCGTCCTGGTCAGAAAAAAGGACTCGACGATTCGCCTCTGCGTCGATTATCGCCGGTTAAACAACGTGACCAAAGTCGATGCAGAGCCTATCCCATCTTGTGACGATCTTATCCTTGATATGTCAACATCACGTATCTTTTCTAAACTGGACCTCACGAAAGGTTATTGGCAGGTCCCGATGAATTCATTGTCTATTCCTTTAACAGCATTCTCAACACCTCTAGGTCTATATGAGTGGCGCTTTCTTCCTTTCGGTCTTCGGAATGCCCCAGCCACTTTCGTCCGACTCACTAGGGACCTTTTGCACGGAGTGACCAATACATCTACTTATATTGATGACATTTGCATCCATACAGCAGACTGGACATCACACTTACATAAACTGTGACATGTCTTCGATAGATTGCGATTATTCGGTCTTACAGTAAAACCCACCAAAGTGGAGTTGGGAATGGAAGAAATTGATTTCCTAGGCCATACAGTCAGCAGAGGCCAACTCAGAACAGATGAGAAAATTGTGACCAAGATTCTCAATTTAACTATGCCTACGACCAATAAACAGGTCCGTAGCTTGCTTGGTCTTGTCAATTATTACAGCAAATTTATACCCAATTTGGCTGAAATCACCAGCGTTTTTTCTAATATTTTAAAAGCATCTGTAAAACTAAATGTTCAGGATGCAGAGTTAATTGATGCTTTATCAAAATTGAAACGTATGTTTAGCGTTCCACCTATTTTGCGTTTGCCTAATGTTAATCTTACGTATTTCCTCCGTACAGACGCAAGTTCTATTTCCATTTCTGGCGTCCTAGGCCAATTTTATGAAGGAAAGTTTCACCCAATAATGTACGTAAGCCGTAAGATCACCCCTGCTGAAGGAAGATACTCAGCCTCTGAATTGGAAGCTTTAAGCGTGATCTATTGTGTCAGGAAACTTCATCGATTCCTAGCGGGTACAGAGTTTGTTATTGAAACCGATAATTCGCCGCTTACTGTCATGCAGACTGGGGTTCATCGCAATAACAGGATCTACAGGTGGTCCTTGATACTGCAAAATTATGCCTTCACTATTAAACATTTGAAGGGAAGCATGAACTCTCTGGCTGTCACATTGAGCCGACCTTCTCACATTGAAATACCTGAAATACGAGAAGAGAGCGACCTTACATCACCAAAAACACTGACACTGTAATTATCTAGTGCCCTATGTGGTGATTGTGAACATTATAGTGCGTTACTATCGCCAGTCGCTTAAATCTGTGTAATATAAACTGTGTCAGGATCAGTGAAAAGAACAGGCACATTATTAGGTGTCTACACCACTTATACAACTCTTGAGTGGATCGAAAGATAGATTTGAACCTACACCAATCAATAGCATACCATTTGTATGAACATTACCCAGGATGAGAGCGTAAATCAGACTTTGTCTACTTGAACTGTATTTTCGAGGACATTCTACAGAGGACACTGCTCCAACATCACACCTGGATGTAATTAATTAGTGTAGTTAGATAGAAATTATATGTGATATGTATATAACATGTTTTTATAAACAGTTGCGTATAACTTCATAATTTTGTAGTAATATTAGAATTATGAATGTAGATTTACCATATAACCTTATTTAGGACATTTCAGAGTTATAATTCACCTACATTTAGTTAAGAACTCATTTAATTTAACACCTACATCATAATACGTTAGTTTATCACCATTTAAACAGATTTACTTAGATATTTAGTGAATTAAAACATCACTTACAAATTAACCTGATCATTTGGTAATTTATATCATTTCATGTAGTAAAAACACTTTAAGGTAACTAACCCATTTTTCCCAAATTTAATTAGTTAGTTAAATTATTTCCCTTAGAGTAATTTAGAACAGTTCACCAACTTACAATAGATTAGTTAGATCAGTCATTAGTATAGGATTGATAGCGAGCAATCCATTCAAACATGTATATTTTTGTATAGATATGACGAGTGCAGAAAGACAGCACAGTCATGTGGCTTGAATACCCATTTAAATTCAGCCAACGATTTAATGTACATATTTATTGTTCATCCATGCATTATTTCTTGAACCATATTCTAATGACGAACCAATATTTTAAAACCACTTTTGAATGAAAGATGAACGAAAGATGTGTGAATGGAAGAGAGAGAATGGATTAAATCAGGAGAGTGAGAGAGATGTTGCGGTAATTTTTTTGTCACCGCACAACACGACTTGTTGTAACTTGTCTGTGTCAATCTGTGTAATCAATGTGTTGTCGACATTTTTTATAAATGTGCAGTTGCCATACTTTAGTGATAGACATAGGAAACATATTTTGAGCATCTTAAAACGGGACTGTAGACATAAATTAGCATAACACACTCATTTGTGGCTACAATAAACCGCTTTACGGCGCTCGAAAGAATACATACACGTAAATTAGAAACGCATACACATGTTAGTAAGTTAAATACACTTTAGTTTAATAGGAAACACACAACCAACCAGGAAAACAAACACATAAACTTGCATACATCATTACTTTCAAAGAACGATAACTACTCCAACAGGGGACACAATAACATCTCTAAAGCCTTAGTGTAACACTTAAATATTTCTTCACAAGCGGAAGCTAAAAGGTGAAGAGTGGCACATTAAACATGTATACTAGTTGGGGCAATTATTATATGGGAGCATGAACATTTAGTGTCCATGTTTTGCACTCGTAACAGAGGCAAGTTGTATGGGATTGTTAATTTTGGACAATCGGAGGACAGGTCTTATGGCATTGGATCCGGATCACACAATTCCCAGAAATATAATGACAGTTTATAGCCAACTGTACTAGTGTGGTGAGCTACTCAATTAGCCAAGTGAAGTGATACAACAGTGTGGCGAAGGAAAGGAGAGATCTTGTCCTATCCCCAAAAGAGAAGTAGAGAACTTACGAAGTCTTTGACAAAATTAGACAGCCAATATTTGTGTGAGATTACAACTTGTGTTACCCCCACAACTTGAAAGTTTATAACACAACAGGGGAGGAAGGATAGCCTGTCAAAGACTTAGGAGAGAGCTCAAAGCTAAGGAGAGCTAAATAGAGCTTAGGAAAAGGGCAAGTAACATAACAGTTTAGGAGACCAGACAGAAGAGACACAAACGCTATAAATAGCTATAACGGGACACACTCGTGTCAACAAGGAGGGCAACGAGTGTACATGAGCTGGGGTTACCCAAGAGACTGGGAAACCCGCAGCACGAGAAGTAACCAAGGAATTATGGTTACTACAAGCAAGTGACCAGCGTGCTGGAACTCCAAACACGGAAACCAGCAGATGCACGCTGAGCTAATTGCTCGTGGCTGAACACGCCACGGACAGCGGGTTCAGACAGAGACTCGACGGCGTAGGGAACAGACTGTATATCCGCTGGGGATACTTTGGTGTTGTTAAGGACAGTATAATAGTTAGGACTTCAGCTTAGCTTCAGTAGTTATATTATTAATATCATCTCCTCATTCCATCTTCATAACATACTATGATGTTTAATACCGATGTGGTATTCCGCTCGTGGAGCTCATGTACGATCAGCTCCGAATAAAATGTATCCTTTTGCAAACAATACGAGTTGTCACTTTCGTGTGGTGCAAAAGTAGGGAATCCTTGTATGCCTGTCGCAAGTGAGTTGCTGAAAATCAGTATTGTTTTTGTCTTGTTACTTAAGATTAACATTTGACACATGAAAAGTTATGTCCACCACACAAACTAGATCCTTAATCCAGTTTTCATCTTTCATTTCTTCTGTGTGGTTTCAGAGGAAAATGCAATGAATGCCATAGACAGACATACCAACAATGAGCAAGTCCTACAAGAAACAAATCAAAACCGTAAACTCATAAATAAGATGCAGACAGTTAAGATTTTTTGGGGGTGGGCGGAGGGGTGGGGGTGGAATAAAAGGGGGCGGAGGCGCTATGAAAAGAAATAAACTGAAGAGCTTGGTGACAACTGGCAAGAAAGAGGGGGGGGGGGTGAATAAGGGGAAGGCAGAGAAATATTTATCCTGAATTGCTTGGCCATATGGAATGATCGAGTGAAGAATATAGAGTTGACCCACAAACTCTGGAGACCGTGTCAGATAGTGAAACATGACCTCCTGGGCTTATCGCCAAAATATATGATGATGATTTCCTCTGTGTTCTGTCCTGTCTTCTCTTCGTCTTATAAACCATACCATGTGGCGTTGGTGATCATGTCTGTCCACATCCTCCTACCTCGTGTGATCCAATCACTTCTGCTGCCGATGTTCCTCCATGGCGTGGTGTTAAACTGTCCAGCATCTTCTCTTTAGTTCTCTCTCTCTCTCTCTCTCTCTCTCTCTCTCTCTCTCTCTCTTCTCGTTAGATCTGTTACGCCCATAACGTGCACACGGAACCCTTATCTGAGAAGGCGACGTACTCGTTCTCAGTACTCTGGCGGTCACGGGGACGTGTGATATTATTAGATACCACAGTTTCCTGGAACACTTTCCAGCCCTATTCAAGGGTCGAACCTTCTGAGCTTGAGCTAGACACTAAATTCGCTGCCACGGGTCTCCTCACATGATCATAGTCTAAAGTTGTTGTGTTCCGTCACAAATGCTCAAGTGAATATTCACTCGACACCAGTATCGCCTTTGTGTCGCTGACCACTATGTGAGAACCACTGAGCTGTATCATTTACGGCGAGGGTCACCAAACTATGGCCCGCGAAGAGAAAGCCGATTTATTTGGAACTATCAGCCTTTCGGCAAGTTCAGTTGTGCGGAGAATAGAAGACCATTTACAAGCAAATGACTTGTTGAAAGAGAAGCACAGAGAAGGAACACTTGTTGAATTTTACCGCTGCTTACCTGATGTTGAATTTCCGAAACGGAAGAAATATGCCGCTGGTATGGCATCAGCGTTTGGAACAACTTATGTCTGTGAGCAAACATTTTCAAAAATGAAGTTTGTGAAGTCAACACATCGAACGAGATTGAGTGATGAACATTTGAAAGCAATTTTCTTGATTGGATGAAGCAATTCTAAACCAAACATTGATGATATTTTGTAAGCCAAACGTCAGTTTCACAAATCTGACTAACCTTTTTTGCTGCTTAGTTTGTGAGATTCGGATATGTGCACACTAGGTCTGATGTAACTATCTTTTTGCTAACGTCGACTTCTTTGGTAACGTTTTTAAGTAAATCAATATGTTGGTTATCTTGGCTCTCGTGTGTGTGTGTGTGTGTGTGTGTGTGTGTGTGTGTGTGTGTGTGTGTGTGTGCGCGTGCATGCGTGCGTGCGTGCGTGCGTGCATTGCACGCCACTCACCCAAGACTAACATGGAATGCTAAACTTAGTGTTTCGTCTTTTCCCCCCAGAACTTTTGTTCTGGCTTGCAAGTAATGTACAGAATGATAATGCGGCCCCGCGCTCGTCATTTCGTTTGTTATCCGCCCACTGTGAAAAGAGTTTGGTGACCCCTTATTTACGGGAACCAACAAGAACAAACTCGCCCGTACTTGGCCAAATTTAATTTTAACACATTGGGGTACTTATTTCCGGCTCGCAACTGCAGCCTGGTGATCCCCTGGCTTCTGAGTGTATGCTAGCGGCATGAAGCCGTGCACAAGGTATCTCTGAAAGTGCATATGCAGGGAGTGCCTGGAAATGCATGTACAGCTAGTCGTCGACTTACGACCACGATCGGTTCCGACAGACCGGTCGTAACTCGATTTGGTCGTAAGTCGAGTACGCTATGTGTACAGTAATGTGAAGTGATGTTATAAAAATATTTAAGTTAAATTATATCATACGTTTCTTTTATTATTGTTATAAATCATAATTTTCGATGTTCATTTTGCGCCATTTGTATCATCTCTACACCATTTTGTTTCTTATTTTTACATCTTCGGGTTTAAGAAAAACACTGCATTAACTGTACATGTACAACTGATTTAATATTTGCAAAACTTATAAAATACAGGTGTGGAAAATACTATAGGAAACATTTTCCCAATCGCAAAACACATCAAATTGTCATTAACATCAAAATATATAAACATGTACTTTCTTGGCTTCTCTTCTTTCTTCTTCCGCCACTCTTTCTTCATCCAGTTCGATTAACTCTTCATTTGTAAGTTCTCCGGATTCTTTGTCTAGCAACTCTTCGACATCTTCAATTTCACACTCTAAAGAAAGGTCTTTGGCGAGTTGTACTATTTTTTCCCGAATCGTTTCAAGTTCATGTTCACTGTCAAATCCATGAAAATCATTAACAAAGCGCTTAACACAATTTTTCCAGATGCCATTCATGCACTTTGTCGTCACAGCCTCCCAGGCGGTAGCGATATTCTTGATACACATTAAAATGTTGTAGTGTTTCCAAAAATCTCGCAATGTTAGTTCTGTGTCAGCATCTATTGCGGATATTGCTTGAACGAAGGTGGTTCGGAGATAGTTGGCCTTTACGGTCGCAATCAAACCTTGGTCCATATGCTAGATGAGTGGAGTCGTGTTTGGCGGAAGAAAAACAAATTTTACATCTGGATGGAGATCGCCTAGATGTGGTGGGTGTCCAGGCGCGTTATCGAGTAGCAATAAAATCTTGAAAGGAATATCTTTCTCCAAAATATATATATATATATATATATATATATATATATATATATATATATATATATATATATATATATATATATATATATATATATATATATATATATATATATATATATATATATATATATATAATATGGCTAGTGATTGTGGTCGTAAAGTCGAATGGTCGTAAGTCGAGCACTAGCTGTACATGGAGTGACTGGAAGTCATGTACAGGGAGTGCCTGGAAATGCATGTACATGGAGTGACTGGAAGTCATGTACAGGGAGTGTCTGGAAATGCATGCTCATGGAGTTACTGGAAGTCATGTACAGGGAGTGTCTGGAAATGCATGTACATGGAATGACTGAAAGTCATGTACAGGGAGTGTCTGGAAATGCATGTTCATGGAGTTACCGGAAGTCATGTACAGGGAGTGCCTTAAAATGCATGTTCATGGATTTACTGGAAGTCATGTACAGGGAGTGTCTGGAAATGCATGTACATGGAGTGACTGGAAGTCATGTACAGGGAGTGTCTGGAAATGCATGTACATGGAATGACTGAAAGTCATGTACAGGGAGTGTCTGGAAATGCATGTTCATGGAGTTACTGGAAGTCATGTACAGGGAGTGTCTGGAAATGCATGTACATGGAATGACTGAAAGTCATGTACAGGGAGTGTCTGGAAATGCATGTTCATGGAGTTACTGGAAGTCATTACAGGGAGTGCCTTAAAATGCATGTTCATGGATTTACTGGAAGTCATGTACAGGGAGTGTCTGGAAATGCATGTACATGGAGTGACTGGAAGTCATGTACAGGGAGTGTCTGGAAATGCATGTACATGGAGTTACTGGAAGTCATGTACAGGGAGTGTCTGGAAATGCATGTACATGGAGTGACTGGAAGTCATGTACAGGGAGTGTCTGGAAGTCATTACATGGAGTGACTGGAAGTCATGTATAGGGAGTGACATGAAGTAATGTACAGGGAGTGAGAGGAAGTTGATGTACAGGGAGTAATTGGAAATGCATTTACATGGAGTGACTGCAAGTCAAGTACAAGGAGTGACTGGGCTGCATGCACAGGGAAGTGACTTGGACTGGAGGGGAAAAAACCGACAGAAATGGGAGAAGGAATATCGACTGAATTATCTCAAAGTCAGAAGTTAGCAGGGGGTGGGCAAATTTGGAGTCGGATGAATATTATAGGAACATACACGATGGGAGGTTGGGCAGGGCGGTTTGAGGGGGGAGGGGTCGGGTTGGGCTGTGGAATGATGTCTGTAGAAGTGAGGCTGCATAGAACAATGCTTGTGGTATCTCTGGCTGAAAGATATTGACAGGATAATGAGTCTATAACAGGGGTTCGGACATTCTTCTTCTACTTCTTTTTATGCTTCTTCTTCTCCTTCTACTTCTTTTTATGCTTCTTGTTCTTCTTGTTCTTGTTCTTGTTCTTGTTCTTCTTCTTCTTCTTCTTCTTCTTCTTCTTCTTCTTCTTCTTCTTCTTCTTCTTCTGCTGCCTCCCCCTCCTCTTAAAGTTCTTCTTCATCCTTCAATTTTGCATTGTAATTGAATCTGAAAGAACAATCCTCACTTCCCACATTGTAGAAGTACATCATCTAAACATGACAGGCCGTAATATATAAAACATGTCCCGGGATAACACAACCCAGCACCCATGCCCACTTGTGGATACATTATCTGTCATGTGGCCGGACAATCCTTTGACATGATTACCAGTAATGGCGGAATCTGGTTAAAAATAGGACATCAATTATTCTCAGACGATAAACCATGTAGCAAATGCCAGCAGATCCACAACTGCTCGGCTTTCCCGGACCAAGAACAGGAACAGGAGACGATCCAAAAATATTTAAATAGAAACTGGAGTTATTTAGATCCAGACTGGGGCAGAATGGTTCCCGCGCTAGAACACTCTACGGCCACAAATACGATCATAAATCAGAAGCTCTTTGTCATAAATGGGGTGTACATGGAGCGGACTGGATGCCCCGGGGTGGATGGGGCACCCCCTGAAGACCGGTTTATAAATGGGATGTGTGCCAGATATTACAATGGAAGTTGCGATGTGTTGTGTTGTATCATGTGATGTATGAGAGCTGTCGGAGAGCGGTATGGATGGAGGAGAGATGTATTTAAACCATACAAGATGAGATTAAGATGATAATGAAGATCTGATGTCACGGCACTAGAGACAACCAATAAGTCCACTGTTTCTACCAGCAGAAACGTGTGGGTGTGGATAAGGATTATCCACGTTGTGGGACGCAGAGGTGTTTCTAAGGCACCAGGGCCGGGTTATATACTGGCCAAGACCTATTGTATGACATCTCACTGATGTTGGACAACAGGATGTCTTCATCCGACATACAGGACTTCGCGTTGGAGCTCAAGCCAATGAACACAAGCAAGCATCCACGTTGTGAGCTGATTCATCACCATCTCATTTCGACGTCACCAGGGGAGTCATGAAGGAAGCCTCAGTCCTTCGCTGCTCACTGTCCTCAGCAACATGCACTAGTATGGAAATACTGCATCCTGCTCATTCTTTAATGTAATCACTCCAGGGATTTCCCTGTCAGCCTCTTCTCTGCTTATCCGTAATTGATCCCTGGAGGATGACCGTTGAGATAGTGTCACAGCGCTGAAATGTCTAAACCAGTCCAGCTTTCGGAGTATCACAACTGACATAGATGCTTCTTGCTGGCCTGCACTTATGTTTGCTTTTACCCTTGACTGCAAGCTCATTCTATTGTCTGTCAATTTCATCCTCATTATTTTGTATGTTTCGTGCTAATTATTTTCACTCTCCATGTGATGCTCATTGTTATGTTTTCTTCTTCTTTTTAATGTTCATTGTTCTCTCCTTGGAATTCATGCTCATTATTTTCTTTCTCTACTTCATGCACATTACTTTGTGTCTCTACTTCATGCTCATTACTTTGTTTCTCTACTTCATGCTCATTACTTTGTTTCTCTACTTCATGCTCATTACTTTGTTTCTCTACTTCATGCTCATTACTTTGTTTCTCTACTTCATGCTCATTACTTTGTTTCTCTACTTCATGCTCATTACTTTGTGTCTCTACTTCATGCTCATTACTTTGTTTCTCTACTTCATGCTCATTACTTTGTTTCTCTACTTCATGCTCATTATTTTGCTTTCCCCTCACAATGGTTACTTGATAATGTTTTGAGGAGTATAGGCGGACTTTTACTTTTTATAGGTGGTTATTGAAGAAGAAGAAGAAGAAGAAGAAGAAGAAGAAGAAGAAGAAGAAGAAGAAGAAGAAGAAGAAGAAGAAGAAGAAGAAGAAGAAGAAGAAGAAGAAGAAGAAGAACAACAACAACAACAACAACAACAACAACAACAGCAACAACAGCAACAACAACAACAACAAGAAAAACAAGAACAAGCAGAAGAAGAACAAGAACAAGAATAACAAGAACATGAACAAGAACAAGAACATGAAGAACAAGAAGAAATTGTGTGCCCTGTTTACACATCTAGTCCACGGACTGGCCAGTATCCGCCTCTCGCCCTATAATCCCTTATTCCAGCCACTTCTGTCCGCTCTGTTGGCCAGAATGTAAAGAGACTCTGTAATCCAAAGATTATTATGAAAATGTGGCGCCATCCGGTCGATATCCTAATTTCCCGCACCCATCGACAGATAAGCCAGCAATATTCATTGGCCGGAGAACCCAAATCGCATGGACATTGAGTGCGAAATACCAAGATAATCTTACCTGAAACAAACAAAAACATGAACAGCATAATAATCAGTCGTTGATTGAGGTACTAAATGAGGTACTAAAATTATTGTACAGAAATCTGAATGTCTGTCTTTAATTCGTATCATAAAGTATTACAAATAATGTAGTTTATTACTCTGCAAAGAAAAAAGAATATAAACTTCTAAATAATGCATTTAGCTAATTCAACGAGGAGGTATAGTATGCAGAGATTGTATTATTTGCTATTTTTCACGATCTAAGCATCATATATTTAGTGTAATTTATATAAAAATCACGAAGCATAGGGCAGTTTTACAAAACACATTCACGGAACACAGCGGACGTTGCGGCGACAAATATAACCACAAGAAAACACAAAAACAAATACATCACGGAGACGTCACAGCAATTACTGCATTATGGCAGTGCTACTTATCACACAGAATCCCAGAATGGGAAAACCTATTGTGGTGTTTTCTTGTATTTGTTTTCTGATGAGAGCTTGTCGCGGCAACACCCTTTATTTTCCGGATTCGTATTTTGTAAAGCTTCCTATACTTCATGCTATTTAGTTTGTTTATATTTTCCAAGCTTTACCACAGTTTCATTAATTGTAGTCTTACACGTGCGACATGTACACGACTATTTTATATTGTCTCGTAAATTGATTTAACTCTGCTAATTTAAACTTTACAGTGCCCCATACAGAACAGACATTGAAGCCACGGATCCTGGGAGAAGTGGCATCATCCGACCAACCCGACGGTGGACAGGGTAAATTCACGATATCCTGAGCATGAACACAAACTAGGCGGGGGAACTGAGTGGAGAATCTTTCTAAAGTGGTGAGATAAGCCAGGCATTTTGCAAAAGATCTGCTAATGATGTTGATGATTGTGGTGGTGATATTGCCTCATGGACGTTGACTAAAACATTGCAGCATAAAAGCAACGGTTTGAGCATTTGGGTCTTCGGAAGGCTGGCACTAGTCTCTTGGATGAAATAAAACAATACAATGTTTCACACACATCGCGCAATACTGCTTAAAGAAGAGCCTCCCCTCCTGCTCTTGGTGGCTGAGTTATATGTTATTGTCCTTATCTTTAGCTTGTTCATGGTTGGCTGGAGTTTGTGGCCCCAGTTTTCTAAGTGACAGTGTAGCTAGCCCCAAGACCAACCCCCCTTGGTAGCCTCCTAGGCCATGCAGATATGAGACAGTGTTGGTATTGTCTGCCCACCTTCAGGGCCCCGATAACACACGACAAGGATTGCCCTCACACCGCCTGTATTTCTCTTGCCCTGAATTTTCCTGCCTTCTATGGTTTCTCCGTTGTCCATTACAGGATGTCGCAATCAAGCCAAGCATTGCTGAATGTTTGTGATTTACAAGGCACTTTTACGTTTGGTAGTTTGCCATTGTTTTCTGAACAACAGACACTCATACCATTCTTAAAAATCGACATCAGACGGCCTGCTTGCAAATCTCCGTTAGCTTAATTCGAACCTGGTATGCGGGATAGTTCTTGACACAACAAGAATCGCCATGGCGAAGTTCGCTTTCTGCAAGATGGAAAACATACTGACCAAACAAAAAGATGGTGTTTGCAGAGAGAAAAAGAGTCTTGAAGTGCTGCATAGAATCTATGTTTTTGTACGGATGTGAGACGTGAACAATGAGCAGACCAGCTGAAAAACATCTAATGGCAGTGGAAATTTGGGTTCTGGGGAAGATGCAAAGAATGCCCAGACAAGCTGGAAAACATCTAATGGCACTGGAAATTTGGGTTCTGGGGAAAATGCAAAGAATACCATGGACAGACAGAAAAACAAATGAGCAAGTCCTACAAGAAGCAAATTAAAACCGTAAACTGATTAGACAAATTAGACGTAGATAGTTACAAATCTTTGGACACGTTATTAGAAGAAATAAACTACAGAAGTGGAGACAACTGGCAAGATTGCGGAGAAAAGAACAAGGGGAAAGCGGAGAGGTAAATATCTGGATGTCTTGACCACCTGGCATGGTCGAGACAAAACAGCAGAACTGATGCACGACTCTGATGATCGTTTGAGATGGCGAAACATGCCCGTCCACGCTTATCGGCATTACACGTGATGATGATTATACGGGATTGCGAATCGTGTTCACTATCCTGTTACTACAGACGCCTATAACTGTTAGAATGTACTCAGAGTCACAACATAACATACGACTATGAGGCTGAACATGTGTGTGTGTGTGTGTGTGTGTGTTTTCCCGTCGGTCTAGCTTTCTGGTTATAATTCGTGTTATTATTCTAACCCGAGCATCAACTCGCAGCCAACAACCTTCTATCTCGCTACCAATTTCAGTATTAATCAATAATAATCACTTGTTGATCACTCGTGTCTGACGGAGACTGAAGATGCTTGTGTGTTTTAGTGTCTCTCGGAACAATCAGAGGGAGGGGGGGGGGGGGGGGGGGGGGTCTTAAATAAACTCATAAATAACCATACATGTATTGTCTGGCCTTTCATAGAAGAAGATGAAAGAAACAGGAACTAGAGGTAGCACTAGACAACATACAAATTGAAAGCTGTAGTTAAATAAACTCAGTTCAGCATCTAAGGCTGAAAGACAGAAACAACCATTCCATATACGATATACATTTTTAGATTTCTTCACTTGCTATGAACTCTAATTCACATGCTACTCCTTTCAGTGCACTGGATTGAATTTTTAGTGTGGATTAGCTTTTTTTATTACTACCGTCCCCCCATCAAGCGAACCCATTCCAACTTCAGAGGTACTTGTAATTTACGTCCCGAAGTCAGGGGACGAGAAGTCAACGTTTCAGTCTAATTGACGGGTGTAGGGGTTGAACCCGCTGCCTCGGCATCAGCACTTCGTATGTTTAAGAACGAGAAATCTTATCCATTCGGCCATGCTGACTCCGATTGTTATTTCTTAATTATTATTATTCATTTATCATCATCTCAATCAGTTGACATGAAGTTTCCATCTCCTCATCTCGTGCTAGCTTGTATCAGCTGCAGTTGATGGTGTATGTCTAACAATGTTTTGTGTCTTGTTACCCGCCAGAAAATGTTGTGTCTTGTTACCCGTCAGAAAATTGTGTGTCTTGTTACCCGTCAGAAACTTTTGTGTCTTGTTGCCCTTCAGAAAATGTTGTGTGTCTTGTTACCCGTCAGAAAATGTGCCTTGTTACCCGTCAGAATATGTTGTATCTTGTTACCCGTCAGAAAATGTTGTCTTGTTACCCGTCAGAAAATGTTGTCTCTTGTTACCCGTCAGAAAATGTTGTGTCTTGTTACCCGTTAGAAAATGTTGTGTCTTGTTACCCGTCAGAAAATGTTGTGTCTTGTTACCCGTCAGAAAATGTTGTGTCTTGTTACCCGTCAGAAAATGTTATGTCTTGTTACCTGTCAGAAAATGATGTATCTTGTTACCCGTCAGAAAATGTTATGTCTTGTTACCCGTCAGAAAATGTTATGTCTTGTTACCCGTCAGAAAATGTTGTGTCTTGTTACCCGTCAGAAAATGTTATGTCTTGTTACCCGTCAGAAAATGTTGTATCTTGTTACCCGTCAGAAAATGTTATGTCTTGTTACCCGTCAGAAAATGTTGTGTCTTGTTACCCGTCAGAAAATGTTATGTCTTGTTACCCGTCAGAAAATATTGTATCTTGTTACCCGTCAGAAAATGTTGTGTCTTGTTACCCGTCAGAAAATGTTGTATCTTGTTACCCGTCAGAAAATGTTGTATCTTGTTACCCGTCAGAAAATGTTGTATCTTGTTACCCGTCAGAAAATGTTGTATCTTGTTACCAGTCAGAAAATGTTGTAACTTGTTACCCGTCAGAAAATGTTATGTTTTGTTACCCGTCAGAAAATGTTGTGTCTTGTTACCCGTCAGAAAATATTGTATCTTGTTACCCGTCAGAAAATGTTGTATCTTGTTACCCGTCAGAAAATGTTGTGTCTTGTTACCCATCAGAAAATGTTGTGTCTTGTTACCCGTCAGAAAATGTTGTGTCTTGTTACCCGTCAGAAAATGTTGTGTCTTGTTACCCGTCAGAAAATGTTGTGTCTTGTTACCCGTCAGAAAATGTTGTGTCTTGTTACCCGTCAGAAAATGTTGTATCTTGTTACCCATCAGAAAATGTTATGTCTTGTTACCCGTCAGAAAATGTTATGTCTTGTTACCCATCAGAAAATTTTGTGTCTTGTTACCCGTCAGAAAATGTTGTATCTTGTTACCCGTCAGAAAATGTTATGTCTTGTTACCTGTCAGAAAACGTTGTGTCTTGTTACCCGTCAGAAAATGCTGTGTCATGTTACCCGTCAGAAAATGTTGTGTCTTGTGCTCCGTCAGAAAATGTTGTGTCTTGTTACCCGTCAGAAAATGTTGTGTCTTGTTACCCGTTAGAAAATGTTGTGTCTTGTTACCCGTTAGAAAATGTTGTGTCTTGTTACCCGTCAGAAAATGTTGTGTCTTGTTACCCGTCAGAAAATGTGACTTGTTGCCCATCAAGCAATGGTGTGTAGATGTCTTATTGCCCATCAAGCAATATTGAGTGTCTTTTTTCTTTTTTAAAGTCGCATATCCCTTACGGAACGTTGCATTCAACACCAGTATTTTTCAGCTATTATTGATGTTCTTGGCAAGATTACGCTCAGTAGTTTGTCATTGCTTTCTGAGCGACCGGCTCTCATACATCGTAAGTAACCAACGCGACGCGATCCACCACCTAATCTCGTGCATGTGTGTTCCTCACGTGGATATATTGGATTACGGAGAAAGTCGTTAACACCTTCGCCAGGGAAACTGGCTGCGTGTCTTATTGCCCGTCAAACAATGTTGTATGTATCATTACCCGCCAGACAATGTTGTATGTCTTGTTGCCCGTAAGACAATGTTGTGTGTCGTGTTGCCAGTAAGACAATGTTGCGTATCTTATTGCCCGTCAAACAATGTTGTATGTTTTGTTGCCCGTCAAACAGTGATGTATGTTTTGTTGCCCGTCAAACAGTGATGTATGTTTTGTTGCCCGTCAAACAGTGATGTATGTTTTGTTGCCCGTCAAACAGTGATGCATGGTTTGTTGCCCGTCAAACAATGATGTATGTTTTGTTGCCCGTCAAACAGTGTTGTATGTTTTGTTGTCCGTCAAACAATGTTGTATGTTTTGTTGCCCGTCATACGATGATGTATGTCTTGTTGCCCGTCACACAATGATGTATGACTTGTTGCTCTTCAGACGATGTTGTATGTCTTGTTGCCCGTTAAACAATGTTGTATGTATTGTTGCCCGTCAGACATTGATGTATGTCTTGTTGCCCGTCAGACAATGTTGCAAAGTCAGTTTGGAACACACATGATGTACAATATAATGAACAAGTATTATAATGTACATTTCCGTTCACTGAGCATTGAAATTGCGGAAGATACCGCGAAACAGAACAAATAACGCGAAGACCCTAGTATGGCGATATATTATCATTCAGCAGAGAGACAGTTATACTTGTCCGGAAATATCTGGGGATCCAGTCACATATTACCAAAACAGGAGGCCTAGAGAAACAACGGTTAAAGATAAATTTTATGGACCACAAAGTGATCTAAAACAGGGAAGTTCACACAAGGGTCAATATTGCAGATATAGACAATCGATCTCAAGCGAGCGAAAGAAGAAGAGGAAGACTTTGGGAAGCCCCTTGATGAAGTAATATGCAATTTCTGGGCATCTCCTTGTTGCAGTAGCAGGCACTATCTGGCTATCTCCTTGATGTAGTAACAGGCAATATCTGGTGATCTCCTTGATGAAGTAACAGGCAATATCTGGTGATCTTCTTGATGCTGTAACAGGCAATATCTGATGTTCTCATTGATGAAGTAACAGGCAATATCTGGTGATCTCCTTGATTCAGTAACAGGCAATATCTGACGTTCTCCTTGATGCAGTAACAGGCAATATCTGGTGATCTCCTTGATGAAGTAACAGGCAATATCTGATGTTCTCATTGATGAAGTAACAGGCAATATCTGGGTATCTCCTTGTTGCAGTAGCAGGCATTATCTGGCCATACCATGTGGCGAAGCCATCCAGGTACTTACTTCTCGGTCTTCTCCTTGGTCCCCTCACCTTGATCCTGCCAGTTGTCACCAAGTTCTTCAAGTGAGCTCTTTTCATAACATGCCCTCCCTCTCTCTCCCCCCCCCCCAAAAAAAAAAACTCTGACTGTCCTCGTCCAATGTCTCTAATCAGTTCACGAGCCTCATCTGCCTCTTGAAGGACCCGCCCACTGGTTCCTCTGTCTGTCCATGGCACTCCTTGAACTTACCTCAGAAACCACACTGCCACAGCCATCAGACCAGTGGTGGCATTAGTAGTAGTAGTAGTAGTAGTAGTAGTAGTAGTAGTAGTAGTAGTAGTAGTAGTAGTAGTAGTAGTAGTAGTAGTAGTAGTAGTAGTAGTAGTAGTAGTAGTAGTAGTAATAGTAGTAGTAGTAGTACCTAAATTGTTAATTAGGTCACGGCACATCCTATAGAAAAATAAAAAATACGTCAAGTTAGGCCTCGTCGCCCCTGACGCAATGATATATGGCACAACGTTGTCCGTTTAAAAATAAACAAGCCACGGTAATAGAAGGCAGAATTTCTCACCTTTCAATTTTATGGCGGCGATAAATCCTGACTTATCTGTTAGTTTATCATTGCACTTCCTGGTATTAAATTACGTCACCAGAAAATTCATAACTCCGCTTAGAATCAACGCACAGTCTTCGTTGAGATACCGCTGGATTCGTCTTGTCAAGCTCTATCTAACTGGTATGATTTCATAAGTAAAAACCCAATTTTTAAATATTGACCAAAATTGCTAGTAGTAGTAGTAGCAGCAGCAGCAGCAGCAGCAGCAGCAGCAGCAGTAGTAGTAGTAGTAGTAGTAGTAGTAGTAGTAGTAGTAGTAGTAGTAGTAATAGTAGTAGTAGTAGTAGTAGTAGTAGTAGTAGTAGTAGTAGTAGTAGTAGTAGTAGTAGTAGTAGTAGTAGTACGTCTGCAAATATCAAGATTCTATCAACACCTGGTATCTCAATAGCAGCGACTTTGCTGGTGTAGACATTTAAGAGCACTGGGGACAAGGCAACCCAGGTGTAATCGTACAGGGATCAGAAGTCCGGGAAGGTGACAATTATCCAAGACGGGTACAGGTTATTATCCATAAAATCTAACTTACGTAGGATACATAATGTCATGTTGTCATGTTGGCTCATTTACTTACTTATGGGATGAATAACATTATGTACACGTGTAATCACTGTCCCTGTATCTTACCCCTTGTGTTTGATTGAGAATGAAATGGAAAGTGAATAATATCCTGGAATTCTCTTTGTATTGTACCTTTTTAAAGGTCGAACTTGCTTTCAGCTTCATTAGATGATGGCGGGAAATGTGAAGATGAAAGACAAAATCAACACAACTCTTCTGATCAAGAGAGATAATGGGTACTTACGACAAGGGAGGTAATTATTAGTCTGTTTATGTTCTCCGCTGAATTAAATTGGTTGCACGTTGTAAAATGTTCGCTAGTTTTCAATTAAGTCTGAAATTATTTATACTTTTCTGCAACGTTTTTCTGTCACAAACAAAACAAGTAAATATAGTCTTGTATTCATAGTACGCCTCCATTTTACAAAAGGTTTGATCACTGTTACCTTACATGACCACAACATTTTCAATATTTCAGGAAAGACGGCTTTTTAAAAAAAAATGGAAATAAGTTTTATATCATTCAACACTTTGGTGAAGGGATAAAGCCGCCTGCCCCTTGCTCCGAAGGTCGTGTGCTCGTTTCTGGACTGCGTCGTTAGGTTACCGAGTGCAGGTGTCTCGGAGACTGCTGGGAGGTCTTCTCTGTAGACAACAGGGTTCACGCTCAATGAGACGCTACAGCAGACCTGTCTGTGGAAAGAGACCGAACCATACGGTATAAAACCCGGTGCAATTCAGTTTATCATCGTGTTTTAAAACCCTCTTTTTAACAATCCCCCGCCCCCGCCCTCGTTGTTTAAAGCCCTCTGGGTAATGATTGGGGTAAGTAATGCCGATTATTAATTAATTCACACACTGAATTATTTCTTTGTTTATTTTGGGGTTTAAGAACAGATTAAGAACACAATATGGCAAGCAAACGCTGCATTTCAGAAAATGACAAGTATCGTATGCAATAAGTCACTATCATTGAAAGTAACAAAGAGAGTGCTGAAGTGCTAGCCAGAACCTGAATTTTGCTGTATTGCAGTGAATCTTGGAATATAAATGAACAAATTAGGAAGAACTTGGAAGCAACAGAGATGTGGTTCCTGAGGCTGCAAATTCCTTGGACTGCCAGAGTAACTAAGACTATTGCCTGAAAGAGGCTAATGAAACTGCAACATTATATACAAAAATAAGAAAGAGACAAATAGTTGCCTTTCGTCATGTAATGAGAAGAGAGGCATTAGATAGCATTGTGACAGCTGGAAAGATCATGGGAAAGAGAGGCAGAGGTAGACCAAGAGAAATAATTATATATGAACTGAAACAGTCGCATGGATGAATATCATCAACAGAATTGATCCAGAACACCGAAGACCGAGAGACATGACCTCTGTGGAGAGACATGAACGCCTACACCAGCTGGCAATGCACTTGATGATGATGATGATGATGATGATAATGATGATGATGATGATGATGATGATGATGGTGGTGACGGTGATGGTGATGATGATGATGATGATGGTGATGATGATGGTGATGATGATGATGATGATGACGATAATGACGATGTTGATGATGATGATGATGATGATGATGATGATGATGATGATGATGATGATGATGATGATGATGATGATGATGATGATGATGATGATTTTGGGGAAATCATGATGTCCCGTTTATTTTTGAATAATGTGTTTGTTTATTTTTGGGCAATTATGACGTCCTGCTCGTTGTCCCACCTGTCTGAAACAAGTCAATGTATTTAAGTATGTTGGTACTTTAATGACAGCCGCTGGAAGATGTATTTAAAATGTTAAATGCAGAATAACCCAATCAAATGCATTATTTTACAAGATGAAGGATATTATCTGCTTATTATGTATGTCAATCCATGCGAGCAAATGAGTTCTCAAGAGCTATATTGAGCCAAACCTGGTGTACGGACGCGAATCATTGAAAATTAGCAAATAAGTTAGGCACTATGTGAAATCTGTGGAGATGTGGTTGTGTAGATGAGAACACCACGGACATGTAGAAAGGAAGATCTCTTAAAATAAGTGAACTCACCAAGAGAACAAGTTACTCCTGGAGTAACATCAGAAGAAGACAGTCCTCGTTCTTTGGGCAAGTCATGAAAAGGGGAAAGCTATAGAATGTCGTTACAACGGGAACATTGGTGGGGAAGAGAGGCAGGGAAAAACAAAGAGAGAATCAGTTGGACAGTTTGACATCATGGCATGAAGGACGTCGATATTAGAAATGATTGGAAGCACATGAGACAGAATGTTGTGGACAGACATGGTCACCAACGCCACAAGGCATGGGCTATATGAAGATTATTGTCCACATTTCCTCATTCCTGTGATTAGAATTCGTTATTTCCCATATGGGACCAGGTAATACACGAGCGATATACATCGATTGATTAGCTGATTCAATGCTGAAATTAATATGTTTGCATAATCCTTTACAGGACTGATTGTTGATTTCTTGGCAAGATTACGCTCAGTAGTTTGCCATTGCTTTCTGAGCGGCCGGCTCACATACCCCGTAAGCTACCGACGCAATTCTCACCGTCGGCACGTTACTTACGAGAGTATACGAGATTACAGAGAAAAGTAGCTAACCTCTAGGCCAGGAAGCCGGCGAAATTAATATGAGGGGGCTTCAAATCAAAAACTTAAATTTGTTTTTAAACATATATTCTGAAAAAGTACAGAACAAATGTATCATTTTTTGATGTGGTCATCACTGCGTCAATGCAAGGTCTCCAGCGCCGATAAAGTGCTTGGGTTCCTGTAGAAAACAACTCTCTTGGTCACTACTGTATGTGCCATATTGGACTTTCATTCGCCGATGTGTTTCTATAGGCTTAACCCCTTCACTAATCGAACAAGGAAAATAGAACGATGCTACTCTGTGGTAAAAATATGAATAAAATTTGGTGGAACTGCGGTAAAGCTGGTAAAAATGTAAACAATGTAAAATGACACAAAGTAGTGCAGCTTTACATAACAGAATTACGACACATACAGGACGTTGCGGCGATTAGCCTTCATCAGCAAACAAACACATTCACAAAACACAACATATAGCCAAGGAGATCTCCTGTGACTACATCAACACGTGATGACAGGACGAGAAGAATGAAAAGATTAAAAAATAAAAGCAATGAAGAGAAAATGAAAATTGGAAAAAAATGTTCATACTTACCCCAGAATTCCGACCGAATAATATATAACTCTTTGGTGCATACCAAAAGTGTGGTAGCTATCTTTAAACTGTCCTACTGACGCCATGGTACTTGTCTGTACCGTGATGTCACGTGCTTAACACTCTTGACATCCTTAAAAACAACAATATTGGCAGGCTACATGACATGGTTATGTTCATTGTTATAACAACAATATTGGCAGGCTACATGACATGGTTATGTTCATTGTTATAACAACAATATTGGCAGGCTACATGACATGGTTATGTTCATTGTTATAACAACAATATTGGCAGGCTACATGACATGGTTATGTTCATTGTTATAACAACAATATTGGCAGGCTACATGACATGGTTATGTTCATTGTTATAACAACAATATTGGCAGGCTACATGACATGGTTATGTTCATTGTTATAACAACAATATTGGCAGGCTACATGACATGGTTATGTTCATTGTTATAACAACAATATTGGCAGGCTACATGACATGGTTATGTTCATTGTTATAACAACAATATTGGCAGGCTACATGACATGGTTATGTTCATTGTTTATAACAACAATATTGGCAGGCTACATGACATGGTTATGTTCATTGTTATAACAACAATATTGGCAGGCTACATGACATGGTTATGTTCATTGTTATAACAACAATATTGGCAGGCTACATGACATGGTTATGTTCATTGTTATAACAACAATATTGGCAGGCTACATGACATGGTTATGTTCATTGTTATCCCACTTTTAAGATTTTCATTTGAAGCAACCACGTATATCGCCATATGTGACCTCCCATTTGGACAGAAGGACGATATATCGCCATATGTGACCTCCCATTTGGACAGAAGGACGATATATCGCCATATGTGACCTCCCATTTGGACAGAAGGACGATATATCGCCATATGTGACCTCCCATTTGGACAGAAGGACGATATATCGCCATATGTGACCTCCCATTTGGACAGAAGGACGATATATCGCCATATGTGACCTCCCATTTGGACAGAAGGACGATATATCGTCATACTAGGATCATCATGCTATTTGTTTTGTTTCGCGGTTTCTTCCACAATTTCAATGATCAGTGAACGGAAATGTACAGTATATAATTGTTCATGTGATAGAGTACCCTGTTTGGTCCAATCCTAGTTGTCGCGGGCACTCAATCAGTTAAAATGTCGCATGTTCTTTGCAGGACGTAGCTTGCAACCCCAAACACAGGTTGATGTTCTAGGCAGCTTTTCGCTCAGCAGTCTGCCATTGTTTTCTGAAAGAGAAGGCAACGTGTAAGTTCAACTTAATGTAGTAGGGGTTTAACCTAGATACCCATCTATTAACGCACCGGAAGTTTCAGAGCGAGCGTTCTGTCCTTTAGCCCACGTCGACGTCTGCATACTAATACGGGAGGGGGGGGGGGCGCTCAGACTGAAACCCTTAAAAGTGATAGAAATGACGCTAGCCATGCCATTGTCTGTAACCCGTCAATAGTTATTTTTTGGATGTCAAGAGTGAAGGTGTGAAAGCTACAGAAATTCATCGGTGAAAGAAGGTCCAGTATGGTGATGCACGCCTGTCAGTCCAGCAAGTTTTTGAGTGGAGTAGGACGTTTCAAACAGGCGTGAGTTCTGTGACAGACTGTTCACGTTCGGATCGGGCACACTGAGTAGTGACCCCAGAGTCGATGTTTCTACAGGAATTCAAGCACTTAATCGGCACTGGAGGACTTGCATTGAACGCAGTGGTGACTACATCGTAAAATGATACATTGGTTCTTTAAATAAAAGAAAAAAACTAGGGCTGCGACCGATTAATTTAAATTTAATAGTTAACTTTTGAAAAAAATTAACGGTTAATTAATCGTTAACTTCGATTAAAGCAAAACAATTATAGTCATATAACTCACATTATAGTCGTTATTCTTCTTCTTCTTCAGCGTTCCGAGCCATTGAGGTTCTTTGCTGCAGATACAATCCGTCTCCATTCGTCTCTCTGGTGGACCTTCTCTTGCCAGTCGTTGATTCCAAGTGCTTGTAGGTCTTTATATGTATTATCTCTCCACTGTCTTCTTGGTCTACCTCGGGGTCTACGGTAATTTATTTCCTGAGTGTAAGCGAGTTTTGTTTCCCTATTATCTTCCATTCTTTCTATATGCCCCAGCCATTGTAGTCTATTAGCCTTCATGATACCAGTGTATTATACATTATAGTCGTATTTGTCAAAAATCGAAATAACACTGGATTGTCTTGTTCATATGTCATCTAATAACCAACTATGCAAACAGATGAGTATGTTGACAGTATTTGCTTCAAGTGACGAGCGCGTCTTATTAACAATATAACCAGCAGAGCTGAACAATCGTTCACATGGAACTGAGGTAGCCGGTATGCACAGAATGGTCTTGGCACGGAATGCCATGGATATCGATGTTCATTAAGTTTCCACCATTGTAAAGGGTCAACCGATTCAGCAACTTTCTTCTCCATTTCAGACTCAATTAGCTTAATACTCTCTTCATTTGGTTCACATATAGTTTCATTGTCAATGTCAGTATCATTCGTTGCAGCAGTCTCCATCTGTTCATCATGAACATTAACTGCTATTTGTTGTTCAATACGTGACCAAGTTCGTTCTTTTGCATCTTTTGACACACTTCAGGTATTTGTAGCGTGGATCAAGTGCTGTTGCAATCTGTAGTATTTCAATACTTGTCATATTAGCTACACGTTCACTGAAGTCATTAATACATGCTGCCTTAAATTTAGCTATGTAGCCCGGATCATCATCGTGTACAGTCATATGCTTTGTCAACGATGATAGCAGTGGCAATACACAGCTACATGAAACATAATCTTGACCGCCAAGCAGGACCGTGGTCTGACAGAATAAGTCCAAAACTTTGACATATTTCGAAATCTTCTCCCAATCTGAATCTGACAGTTTTGGACCTTTGTATTGCTTCTTTTCATCTGACATGTAGACAGTTAATGCTTCTCTGACCTGTAGAAGACTTTATAGCATAATAAACATACTGTTGGTACATCTTGCTGCAGCTTACACAATGGTGACTCAGTACAATTTTGCAACTCGGTTGTGTTTGCAGCACTATGTTTAAAATGTCCGACAATTTTTCGACTTCCGGTTCATTTGTATAAATGATGGTAGAAAAGTTTTCGATTAATCGTTAAAAAAAAATAATCGTTAAAAAAATTAACAATTAATCGATTTAATTAATCGTTAACTTCCGTAGCTCTAAAAAACACACATTTAAGTTTTTCATTTGAATCCCTGTCGTATTAATTCATTCTACACTCATCCACTCACACACCCCCCCCCCCCCCCCCCCCCCCCCCCCCCCCCCCCCCCCGCATATCCTTTACAGGACATTTCAGTCAACACCAGCATTTTTCAGCTGCTGTTGATGTCTTGGCAAGTTTTACGATCAGTAGTTTGTTTACTCATCTACGCATGCAATAACTGAATGAATTCTACTGTTTCTTCTGTCTGTCTGTCTGTCTATGTTACATATACTGGTTCACCATTCACTGATCAGTTCTCTGCCCCGATGTAAATTCACTACCCAGTTTCCTAGACCGGTAAGCTGAGTTGGCGGCCTGGAATGACCGAGCCATAAATAAACATGAACACACACTTCGTGCCAGCTTTAATGAATGAACGCGCGTCACGTGGGTGAAGTCTAACCATTGGAGCACGTGACGTATTTCCTGTCTTCTGTTGCTCCTTGTGTCATCATGATATAGCGCCATCTCCGCATTGATAGTTGGTGTTTTGAGTCTCCAGCACCCCTTCCTCAGCCCCCTGTATTATATCTTTACGGTACATTAATACCGACTTCTTATAGTCAGTCTCTCTTTATGTAACGTTGTCTTCCTCTTGCACACTTCCCCTCCACACCCATATCCAGTACAACCATTAACAGTGGAGCCGCGGTATCGCTGTAGCTAACAGTCTGCTGGCACGGTGGTCACGCGTTCGAACTCCAAATGAGGCCAATTTTTTTTTTTTTACAATTTACCCTGGCTCTCAGGTCGACCCAGCCTAGAAATGGGTTCCCGGGAAGTAAAGGCTGTCCGGCATGGTATTGATGACCTCGCCTATAGAGTGCTGACTGCTCTACACAGTTGTGGAGCCAGCACATATACCCAAGGCATGTAAACAGATTTTTTACTTGCGAAACGGTTATCCTACGTATCCTTTATAGAACGTTGCAATCAACCTAAGCATTGATTGAGGTTACGAACGCAAATCGCAATCTCGCATACCATGATTCAAACACAACTGCTGGCGATTTGGAAACAGACCGTCTTGCGCTGGTTTTCATACGATGGTATGAGTGTCGGTTGTTCAGAAAGCAATGGCAAACTGGGGTTGACTGCGACGTCCTATAAGGGACATGCAACTAATTGATTTGGTATCTGCTAGGTAACGTTAATTCAGTAGATTGCCAATGTTTTCTGAACGGCCGAAGCCTCATACCACAGAAATCAACGCACAGTGGTCTGTACCAAATCTACCCGAAGCTGATTTGGAAGCCTGAACACGGCATGCTGGGAAGTATACAACTGCGCCCCTCACTGTCCCCTAAGAGGTAGCGCAAGTTTTAAACAAGGAACAATGACTCTTTATTTGAACGAAGTACCTTAATTGTCTGCCGTTGATATCATTCGGCAACGATTTCTTCCACTGAAGATTTATGTAAGTGTGGTTTGTTTAGTTGGCATTCTCTGTCGTGATAGTCGCCCTACTCCTCTATAAAATCATTCTTCAGGTTTCAATTACACCCTCCATACAATAGTCTTTTAAGTGGAACAACGAAAAACCCCTGGGGCGGGCATAGTATCAAAATAATTCTTAGTGTCTTCTTTTCTTCTTTCGTCCTGAATCTGTACTGGAGCCTAGTTCTCCAGACCACTCACTCCAATCCTTTGCTATTTCTCCCAGCTCCGACCATATTCTCCCTATTTTTTCGTTGGCTCGCTTTGAACCCGAGCGTAGTTCACGTTGGACTGAATTCTCTATCTAGGCTAGCTATCCTTGCCTTCGCCATCAGGGGCACCTACTCCGACTTCTGAGGAACAGTACTTGTAATTTACGTCCACAAGTCAAGGACTAGAAGCCAACATTTTAGTCCAACTGATCGGTTTAGGGATTGAACCCACTAGCTTGCCATCAGCACACCGGAAGTTTAAGAGCAAGCGATCTCATCCATCGATCATGCTGGCACGCTCTCTGGGTTTTTTTCCCTATGTAAATGTAACATGCACATTTGATGAATGAAAGATGAGTGATCGAATGGACCGAATGTAAGACGAGCCTGCGTGCCCAATTTGTTACCCTTTTAAAATAAAGTTTGTTCGTTCGTTCGTTCGTTCGTTCATATTATCCACGGTCTGTCTCTAACAATCTGCCCCGTGTTTGCAAGTCCCCCTTTATTTCATGTGTCGTGTGGAGTCCAGAGAAAGAGCTTTCTAGCTACTCTATTATCGGGTATTCTCAGTGTGTGTCCCACCCAGCGCCAGGTTCTTGTCTTCATCTCATGGTTCACTGGTATTTGTCTTGTGTACATGCTCTGTCTGGCCAAAGAGAAGATGGGTGCAGGATGTGGCAGATGATCTCCAGATGGGTGTATCGGACGCGGGACATTTCGCTTTGCACCGAGAAGTTTTCCGGAAGGTTGTTATGGGGGGTGAGATTTTGTAAAGAACATGCTACTGAATGAATTACATGCTCTATCTTTCAGAAAGCAATGGCAAACTACTGAAAGTAAACTTGCCAAGAATTCACAGAAAGAAAAAAAAATAAAACTATACCACGCTGGACACGGCCAAATTACCACAACAGAATATTACAACGTCACCCATCGTAGTCTGTAGCTCAAGATTTGCCCGATCGCCGCGACTGACGTCCCTTCAATCGATGTGGACCTGAACGATCAGGTCTTCTCACTACAAGGCACACCAGGCCGCCTAAAGTCCAGTGAGCAATAATCAAATTGATCTATTTTGTTGTTTCGGGATTTGAGATTTAAATATTGAGCACAAACGCTGATCGTATTCTGGTATGAATCTAAGGCCTATCCACGTCAATGTGGAAGCACTAGACTCGAGTTTCGCTCTCGTTTGAGCTCGTCAGTAGTGCATATCCTTGACCGGTCCTGTAATGGATATGCGACTAACTTTTTTTATGCACAATGGTAAATTATCTCAATCGACAACTAAGCCAATAAACATTCCCATATGTATGACACGTTATACCTTCCTTAGGTATTTATAATGTCTCATGTTAAACATTGCCATAGGTGAGTCATGTATTATTGATGATTTTTCATGCGTTTTAATGGTTATTGTTCTTTTGTTGTTAAAGACTAGCTTCATAAGTGATGTTGAATGAAAGAATGTATGAGAGGAAATAGAGAATAATGGCAGAATGTCAGACAGGCTGCGTGCCCAATTCTAACCCTTTGAAAATAAATATCGTTCGTTCGTTCGTTTGTTCGTTCGTTCATTCGTTCGTTCGTTCGTTCGTTTGTTCTACAGCATGTATGAATCTGTTATATGCACATAGAGAATCTTCACTGATGCTACAGAGTTGGTGCACTGTGTATAGAAATTCTCCTAGCGTGACCAGTATGATAAGACTGACGCACTTTAGGATATGCCTATGTGCAATTAAACTGATCCGTTAAAAACCAGCACAAACACGAAGCCTCTTGTTTGTATCCAGATCTAGCAGTTAGGCAATGTTCCCCGTGTATGGCTGGCATATTGATCTGTGTCTGTCTTTGATTAACCGCCGTCATGCAGCGTAAAGCAATCTCGATTGGCCAGGCAACGTGATATATATTATTTTGTTCTGTGCTGCTGCCAGCAATGTGATAAATTAGTTGTTAATTAAGAATATAGTTTGATCATCTCCGCAAGCACAGAGGGGAAAAAATTCCTAGATTGATGGCCTGCGACATGCCTGCTACAGCTTGTGCTATTCTGGTCCTGTTTGTGTTAATATCTATTATTTATTGTGACACTTCGCCTTTGATGTATACAAGGAGAGAGGTCAGGCTACGATTTAAGGCAAGCTCAGTCCGCCATATTGCTGGCGATGTCTTTGATTGCCAAGAAAATGACATTTGAATGATTCTATTTGCCCCGGAAGCGAAACATGATTCGTGCGTGCAACAAAAGAACAACTTATAACCACATGCAGATTTCATTATAGGAAATTAGGCCGTAGGGCGGACAGCTCAAAAGCCGCAAGATCAATAATAACAACAAACGCTAGATAATAAAATTACTGACAATCGGAATGGCCAGCTAGATTCAAGTCTTTTTTGTATGGCTGTTTCACAGTTTCGTGCTCTTCACCCCCCCCCCCCCCCCCGGCCCCAATTTTTTCTTTTATATATATATATATATATATATATATATATATATATATATATATATATATATGTCATCATCATCATCAAGTGCCGTGCCGGCTGGCGTAGGCGTTCATGGCTCTCCATTGATCTCGGTCTTTGGTTTTCTGGATCAACTCTGCTGCTGATATTCCTCCATGCCACCGTCTCAATCCATCTAGCATCATTTCTCTTGGTCTGCCTCGGCCTCTCTTCCCCTCGATCTTTCCAGTTGTTACGATGTTCTCCAATGCCTCTCTTCTCATCACGTGACCGAAGAAAGATGTTTGTCTCTCTGTTTCAGGCAGTCGTCGTTAGTTACTCTGGCAGTCCAAGGAATTCGCAACATTCGTCTCAGGAACCACATCTCTGTTGCTTCTAATTTCTTCTTAATTTGTTCATTTACATTCCAAGATTCACTGCCATACAGCAAAACTGGTTCTACATAGCATTTCAGCACTGTCTTTCTTACATTCAGTGATAGCGACTTATTGCATAAGACAAATATATAATTTAGGTATATATATATATATATATATATATATATATATATATATATATATATATCAATTTTAAACGTGAAAAACAGCATAAATGTTATTCTCTCTCTCTTTGCCCCTCTCCCCTTCCATCTCTCTCTCTCTCTCTCTCTCTCTCTCTCTCTCTCTCTCTCTCTCTCTCTCTATTCTTTCTTCCGTTAACCCTTCGAAAACCCTTTCTTTCTTTCTTTCTTTCTATTATTTACTTACCTGCCTCTCCACGCCAATTCTACCTTATCTTCTTACACCTACTTACCCACCTACCTTCTTCCCTACCTGTCTACTTCCCTATTTACAAATATCCCTATCTAACTCCCTCCTTACGTATCATTCTGTCTCCCTCTCTACCTCCCTATTTACCTCCCAACCTATCTACCTTCCTACTTACCTATTCACCTAAATCCCTTCCCCTCACTACCTTCTTACCTACCTACTAACTGTTAATAACAGTGTTATATAGAATAGAGCCTACACTTCTTTATGTACGTGATACAAGGACATTTAGCAGAGGTGTTGAGAACCATCCACAAGCAGACAAAATGTTGTTGGCACATTAGGAAAGCGAACCTGTAAGTTATTTAAAACACATATGAAGACCCTATATCAGTCGTTCTCAACCAGTGGGGAATCCCTCGGGGGAGGGGGAATTTTAGTGTTTCGGAAGGGGGGGGGGATTTTCTGTTTTCGGGGGGGGGGGGGGGAGATATTTTAAGATCGTATTAATACAAGAACCAATTACTTGATATTGTTTTTCCCTCCATACTTGACGGTTCTGTACGCACTATTCGCCCTTCTGAAATTCGTTTGATAACGTAAGTAGACCCGCAAATCACATGTTATGTAGACGTCTAGACTTGTTCTAGTATACTATATGTTATTAAATTTAGCTTCCATGTTTACGGATACTGTGTAGGGGCGGGAAGAATTTATAGGGAGGAAATACGAAAAGGGGGGGGGGGGGGGTGACATTCTGAACATATGGTGAAGAGTTGCATGGGCCAAAAAAGGTTGAGAACCACTGCCCTATATTGTTTAAAGAAAGTAGACGTAGACAGACAAAATCTTTCCGGCTGTTGTAATGTGAAAATAAACTTGAGTGAAGTCTTGTGACTTCAAATTTGATAGGAAAACTAAAGAGATCCAAATAATAGATAGTAGATGTAGATAGATGGCTTTGACTGCTTCGTCACATTACACAAGAACCCGACCCCAGACTATCATGGCCCTCGCTTGCCGACATGGCACATAATGACGAATAATTTGTCACAGAAATATACAATGCATAAACTATTTTAGGGGCTATTTCCCTCTGTACCTACGGATCAACTAGTTTTTGATAATCTCTACACATTTTCATGCTGTACTGAACGTAGGGGATGTAGCTCAGTGGTAGAGCGCTCGCTTCGCATGTGAGAGGCCCCGGGTTCAATCCCCGGCATCTCCAGGGTATTTTTTTTTATTTTTTTTTTAAATATTTTTATTTTGGGGTGGATTTTTTAAATTGACTCCAGTCGATCATATCTAAACTAACCCCGGGAAGGTTAACCCGGTCAACAAATGCCCGCAGAAGTCGGATGTGTCGGCCTAACGGCGCAAGAACACAGCTCTGCTGTAAACAGGCACAACGCAATCACATCCGAAAAAAAAACTCCGGATGAACGAAGAAGAAGAAGAAGATATCTAAACTAAAATAAATTTTTAAAAACATTTCGTGTTGATTTTCAAGGTAATTCTACATTCAGGAGAATTTGCTTTGTAACCATTGCTTTCTAAACGAGAACACAGCGTTTGGTTCTAGCCAACCTGTCTTGCTATCGACGTACCGGAAACATAAGAGCTAGAGTGCCATTATTCTGTCGGAAATGTCTTGGTAAGTAAAGACCGCTGGTATAATAATGCTAACCATACCACTGAGTACCGACAGGTCTATACAAATCTGCGTCTAGTGCCAAAGCGTGTGCCCAATGATTCTTTGGGCGTTACTTTTCACGAAACCGACTTTGTGAAGACACATGAAGGGTGTAGCATAGGTGGGAGCGCAAGCGCAATTGAAATACCACTACTTTTATCGTTTCTTTACTTATTCAGTCTCGGTAGAGATTTATCCGCAGCAGACGAACAATTTCTCCGGCGGGCCTGTTCTCGCCGGTCGCGAGATCCGCACAGTGGAAGGATGGGAGATTTGCTCGCAATAGAGCAATATCTCCTGCGGTATCTTCGGCGGGCCTATTCTAAAGTCAGGCGGGGAGTGCACGCTTTACACAGGTCCGGACACTTGTAGTTGTGATTGACAGAAGTACGCGTCCTTATGGTCCAGGCACGTACGAGGCCCTCACCTGTGGGACTTGGCTGAACGCCTCTAAGCCGGGTCCCTTGGGTTCCAGGGTCTGGCCATCACTCGCCACTCGCTCGTGGTGGCGAGGTCTCGGAGGTTTTGACGCCGAGCCGCCAGCGTCTGCAGCCTACCTTGTGCTAGACGTATTGATTACCCATTCCTCTGGAAAACACAAAACTAGGCCGAGAGAGGGAACATGTCGTTTGGGCACCACATGTTTCTCTGAAGCTCTGCCCAGGCATTGGCCACATTCCAACACACATACTTTGGTCTGTCAAGACTGCAAGGTGCCATTCACTTTTCACTAGGGAATTGTGTAGGCTATCCAGCGCCATGCTGCCACCACATTTCCGTGTTATATTTAAACATAATCATGTGACACATTATCCCAAGCGAGCTGGGATAGCGCGTTTGCCTGACGACGCTGTGGGCATGTGTGCTCGAACCCTCATCGAGGTGGATTTTTGACAGTTGAATGGGGTCTCGTGTAGACCCGACTAATACGGTAGTCCGTGGAAGTAATAGTGACCGGAGTGATGATATTCATCACATCGAGTATTGATTGATCTTCTATACAAATATAGGGCTGGCACCTTATACTTAAACCGCCTCAAAGTGTGTAGACGGGAATGATTGCTTGAAATATTCCAGGATCTGTTTTCTATACATAAAGAGGAGTTACAGTCATAATCGGGACAGGGTAAGCGTTGTCGAATGGGTAAGAGCACTCGTTCTTAAACTTCCTGTGTGCTGATGCCGAGGTAGCCGTTTTAACCCCTACATCGGTCAGTTGGACTAAAATATGGCTTCTCGTTCTTGACTTGGGGACGTAAATAATAAGTTCCTCTGAGGTCGGAGTGGGCTCGCCTGATGGCGAGGGACACTGGTATTTGGGGAAGATAATCCACACGCAAAAATCAGTTCATTGCACTAGACAGTAGAAAATATGTGGAGTTCGTTTGAGTTGAAAGCGAGCAAACACCCACCACCACCACCATCTTCAACACCTCCTCCACCACCACCACGACGACTATCACTACAACCACCTTCATGACCACCTCCACCACCACCATTACCAGCACAACCATCACCATTACCAGCACAACCACCACCACAACTACTACCACCACCTCCACCATAACCGGAGCAGTAAACAAGTCGTGGATCTCTGTTTACCACACAATACATATTGAATATATGGTCCTCTTTCGCACAGTATCCCCTCTGGGACACAGGCCCTCAATAAACACATCCCGAGCCGCCCTATCATTTGCTTTCTCATTCGTTCGAACGCGTCGCACAAAGCACGAACTGCGTAGCTCCAGCGACGACCCCCCGGAGTCTCCAAGAAAATTGCACCCGAGAACCGAATATTGTTGTCCGGAAGCGAACCCACGACTGTTGGATCGCCAGAAAGGAGACGTAATCACGACGCCACGGATACTATTATTAACTTATGACTCTAATTCTCCGGCTGTGTGCGTGTTTACGTGTGCATTTAGCCCTCTCTCTGTGTGTTCATGTGTTCATTTAGCTGGCCCTGTGTGTGTTTATGTGTTCATCTAGCCGGCTCTGTGAGTATTTTTATGTGTTCACCTAGCCAGCTCTGTGAGTATGTTTATCTAGTCGGCTCTGTGTGTTTATGTGTTCACCTAGCCAGCTCTGTGAGTATGTTTATGTGCTCACCTAGCCAGCTCTGTGAGTATTTTTATGTGTTCACCTAGCCAGCTCTGTGTGTGTGTTTATCTAGTCGGCTCTGTGTGTTTATGTGTTCATCTAGTCGGCTCTGTGTGTGTGTTTATGTGTTCATCTAGCCGGCTCTGTTCTCTGTTTATGTGTTCACCTAGCCAGCTCTGTGAGTATTTGTATGTGTTCACCTAGCCAGCTTTGTGAGTATTTTTATGTGTTCACCTAGCCAGCTCTGTGTGTGTGTTTATCTAGTCGGCTCTGTGTGTTTATGTGTTCATCTAGCCGGCTCTGTTCTGTTTATGTGTTCACCTAGCCAGCTCTGTGTGTGTGTGTGTTTATCTAGTCGGCTCTGTGTGTTTATGTGTTCATCTAGCCGGCTCTGTTCTGTTTATGTGTTCATCTAGCCGGCTCTGTGTGTGTGTTTATCTAGTCGGCTGTGTGTGTTTATGTGTTCACCTAGCCGGCTCTGTGTGTGTGTTTATCTAGTCGGCTGTGTGTGTTTATGTAGCCGGCTCTGTGTGTGTGTGTTTATCTAGTCGGCTGTGTGTGTTTATGTGTTCATGTAGCCGGCTCTGTGTGTGTGTGTTTATCTAGTCGGCTGTGTGTGTTTATGTGTTCATGTAGCAGACTGTGTGCTTTTAGTTTGATCGGTTCATCTCTAGCCGGCTCAGGTTTAGGTTCCCGCTGACACACCGGTGGGATATATGATGCTATTCCCATAGTTTGGACAATTCAGCACCCGTTGGGTTAGGTAGTCAAACTCACGCCGCCCACTTTTACTCCTCAGAAAATGTCCTAGTACCCATTTTATTTTAAACTGGGTCAACTGGGCAGTCCACAGGAATGGAGCTCAGCGCCTCCTCGCGAATGTGACCATGGGGAAACAACCGTGTCAGTCACTGCTTATACAGGTAAACAAGAATGAGGGGAACTGCAGTAAAGCTTAAAAAGGCAATGAATGAATCACCAAAAAACGAGAAGTAGATTGTGAACTTTACTGAAACACGACTACAAGAGACAAATTGGACGTTGCGGCCAAAGCCTTCGTCAGCACAGGACAAACAAATACAAACCGACACGAAAACTACACAAAACACATGACAATATTAAACTAATTAAAGGAACTTATCTGAATCTGTATCTTGACTCCTTAAACAGGACACTGCAGACTATCTAATGTCGCATGTCTAAAAACACAAATGGTCAACTCTTTTTACTCGAGAGAATTGTTATTATAAATAAAAATGACCAGATGTAGACAATCAGTTCTACATCAACACAATATTACTGCCTTACTTTAGAGTTATTTCTACTTTTGTTTTCTGTCGTTGTGATATATAATATATATTTTATTGTTATTGCCTATGAAGGAATTTACCCGCGACATCTCAGTGTGATCATTCTCAGTCTGCCAAACATTTCCCTCAGCATACATTTTTTTTTTCCATATCCTTTTACAGGACATCGCTGTTAACACCAACATTTTACTGCTGTTGTTGATATCTTGGCAAGTTTACGTTCAGTAGTTTGCCATTGCTTTCTGAACAACCGGCTCCCATACCAACACGTTAAAACCCAGCGCGACACGGTCTGCTGCCAAATCGGTCGCAGCTGTGTTTCGAACGCAGGTAAGCGGAATTACGAACCGCGTCCGTAACGCCTTTGCCACGGAGACCGGCTCATGTCTGGTTAGCACTGCAACATATCTGGTGTCACTAACTTAGCTGCATGTCATATACAGGACCTTGCAGTCAACCCCAGCATATTTTAGTTATTTGTGACTTACTGGGCAATGTTAGTTCAGTAGTTTCCCCATAGCTTTCTGAGCGGCCGATGCCTCAAACCATGGAAATCAACGCAAAGTTGTCTGCTTCCAAATCATCCCACGACTGATTTCATACCCTGTATGTCGGGGAGCTGAGCTACAGTTCTCCCTCCCTTCAGCTGGTGTCACTAGTAATACAAAAAAAAAAAAAAACCACCCACAACAACGATAACAACATAAGAAAAGGGACTTCAACAAGGCTTGAAGTCAGTGGGTATATTATACTGATATACAAAATCTCCAGGAGTTGAAATCACACTACAAAGTGTGCTCAAGCTAGAAGCTATACATGAAGAAGCACATCGTAAAAACACTTACAGTTTACTGATTAAAAAGTGGTTGTCCTTTGAGTAAAAATAATACATCAGACATATGGAGGTTACAGAGCTAGCAGTAGTTTAACACTTTCTGTTTGTACGCTGGGGACATGACAGGGCATATACTGTTCCCTTTCTGCTTGTACGCTGGGGACATGACAGGGCGTATACTGTTCCCTTTCTGCTTGTATGCTGGGGACATGACAGGGCATCATACTGTCCCCTTTCTGCTTGTATGCTGGGGACATGACAGGGCGTATACTGTTCCCTTTCTGCTTGTATGCTGGGGACATGATAGGGCATATACTGTTCCCTTTCTGCTTGTATGCTGGGGACATGACAGGGCATCATACTGTCCCCTTTCTGCTTTATGAGACCGGACTTCCTCGCTGACGCCACAGCATACACCAGTACTTAGGGACACACTACGTGCAGAACAGTGATCCAGTCTGCCATTATTCTGCCCAGCAACATATCTCAGCTATGACTCAGGGTGGACACATGCTGCAACCGTCAGGGATTGAACCTGGCACTATCATGCTGGCTAGTTCAAGTTAAGTGTATAGGTTACACACTGATCCATGTGGCATGTTGCTAGGGCCATGTGGCATGTTGCTAGAACCATGTTTTGAGTCCACCAGCACTAGAAGGATGAAGTCTTCTTCTACTTCTTTGTTCACCTTCAGATGTTAATATGAATAAATGCAGAGAAAGCAAGTCAACTTAAGGGAGCGGGTGTAGGCCACAATACTTTTCCCTGTCCTGCTTATATTAGACACTTCTAAAATAAATATTTAGCCATCATTGAACCAGTTCCACAGTTACATTCATCAGTATCTTCTATCTTTAGTATATTAAACATGTGGTATGTCAGCCTGTTGTTGGTGGTACGTAGTTTTAAAATTGTAGATTGTCCTTTTCGGTTGAGCTGGTATGAGGTCATCTTTCCGATGACCTGGATGCTCTGATTTCTACTTGGTTATAATTTTTTCTTATAAATCTCCTGGCCTCATCCAACGTTGTGTTTATATCAGGCTGAGGTAGTCTTCCACCTCCCTAGGCTAATAGGTCAGCTTCTTCATGTTCAGGTATGTTGCAATGAGAAGGAATCCATTGTAGTACAAGCCTTTTGGATTTCTGGCATAATTCATGTAGTTCTGCCCTTGGGTCTGTCAGTTTTGTACTGTTTCTGCTCCCCAGTATTGAAACAACTGACTTCACATATATAAAGACAGCGATTTGTTTCTCTTTATTTTCTTCATCAACAACATTTCTGGCCTTTAAGTTTTTAAGACTGAATGTGTTTAAACATTGTGTACATCTCCAGAGCTGACACCACCCATCATACCTCTGGCAGGTTATCACACAAGAACTGCCGACAGATGAGCGTGGTCGCCAAGGGAGCTAATTCAGGGTCACATATTTCATGAAAGTAACCACAGAATATATCCAGAATTTAAACATACAGATATTTAATAAAGGTGACAAGGTATACAAACAAGTGCTATCACTAAAAGCATATATTCTTTTTCTATGTGTTTTCTCAGAAAGTTGGACATGAACATGCCAGGGAGTCTAGATTATGAACAAACAAAACTTAATTAACCTGTTTAAAAAAAAATTATCTGGTCATGTTTTCCTGTGATATTTCTGTTCATTTGATTTACAACAATGTTTACATGCATGCTACCAGATGAGAATATGATGTTAGCACACCTGATAGTCATACCTGTCATACACTGTCTTGTTGCACACCAGATGGGAGAAGCATTTCCCTAACACGTTCAGCTAGTGGACACTCTACCAGGTGAGAAGCATGTCTCTAACATGTTCAGCTAGTGGACACTCTACCAGGTGAGAAGCATGTCTCTAACATGTTCAGCTAGTGGACACTCTACCAGGTGAGAAGCATGTCTCTAACATGTTCAGCTAGTGGACACTCCACCAGGTGAGAAGCATGTTCCTAACATGTTCAGCTAGTGGACACTCTACCAGGTGAGAAGCATGTCTCTAACATGTTCAGCTAGTGGACACTCTACCAGGTGAGAAGCATGTCTCTAACATGTTCAGCTAGTGGACACTCTACCAGGTGAGAAGCATGTCTCTAACATGTTCAGCTAGTGGACACTCCACCACGTGAGAAGCATGTTCCTAACATGTTCAGCTAGTGGACACTCTACCAGGTGAGAAGCATGTACCTAACATGTTCAGCTAGTGGACACTCTACCAGGTGAGAAGTATGTCTCTAACATGTTCAGCTAGTGGACACTCCACCAGGTGAGAAGCATGTTCCTAACAGATTCAGCTAGTGGACACTCTACCAGGTGAGAAGCATGTACCTAACAGGTTCAGCTAGTGGACACTCTACCAGGTGAGAAGCATGTCCCTAACATGTTCAACTAGTGGAAACTCTACCAGGTGAGAAGATGTCCCTAACATGTTCAGCTAGTGGACACTCTACCAGGTGAGAAGATGTCCCTAACAGGTTCAGTTAGTGGACACTCTACCAGGTGAGAAGATGTCCCTAACATGTTCAGCTAGAGGACACTCCACCAGGTGAGAAGATGTCCCTAACATGTTCAGCTAGTGGACACTCTACCAGGTGAGAAGCATGTCCCTAACATGTTCAGCTAGTGGACACTCTACCAGGTGAGAAGCATGTCCCTAACAGGTTCAACTAGTGGACACTCCACCAGGTGAGAAGCATGTCCCTAACAGGTTCAGCTAGTGGACACTCCACCAGGTGAGAAGATGTCCCTAACATGTTCAGCTAGTGGACACTCCACCAGGTGAGAAGCATGTCCCTAACAGGTTCAGCTAGTGGACACTCCACCAGGTGAGAAGATGTCCCTAACATGTTCAGCTAGTGGACACTCTACCAGGTGAGAAGATGTCCCTAACAGGTTCAGCTAGTGGACACTCTACCAGGTGAGAAGCATGTCCCTAACATGTTCAGCTAGTGGACACTCTACCAGGTGAGAAGCATGTACCTAACAGGTTCAGCTAGTGGACACTCTACCAGGTGAGAAGATGTCCCTAACATGTTCAGCTAGTGGACACTCTACCAGGTGAGAAGATGTCCCTAACATGTTCAGCTAGTGGACACTCCACCAGGTGAGAAGATGTCCCTAACATGTTCAGCTAGTGGACACTCCACCAGGTGAGAAGATGTCCCTAACATGTTCAGCTAGTGGACACTCTACCAGGTGAGAAGCATGTCCCTAACAGGTTCAGCTAGTGGACACTCTACCAGGTGAGAAGCATGTCCCTAACATGTTCAGCTAGTGGACACTCTACCAGGTGAGAAGCATGTACCTAACAGGTTCAGCTAGTGGACACTCCACCAGGTGAGAAGCATGTCTCTAACATGTTCAGCTAGTGGACACTCTACCAGGTGAGAAGCATGTCTCTAACATGTTCAGCTAGTGGACACTCTACCAGGTGAGAAGCATGTACCTAACAGGTTCAGCTAGTCGACACTCTACCAGGTGAGAAGCATGTACCTAACAGGTTCAGCTAGTGGACACTCTACCAGGTGAGAAGCAAGAGCTGCTGAAGAATGTGCCCACAGCTGACATGTGTGGTGTGCTGGGCTTGGATGACTCCATTGAGGTGCCAATCAAGGAGGTAATTGTTAAAGCAGCTAGCACAATGTTTTATGTCCACAGGACAGCTTCTCTCTGGGCACTGGGTTGCAGTCTGGTGACAATGAGATACCCACAAACTGGACAGTGGGTTGCTGTCCGGTGACAATGAGATACCCACAACCTGGACAGTGGGTTGCAGTCTGTTGACAATGAGATACCCACAAACTGGACAGTGGGTTGCTGTCCGGTGACAATGAGATACCCACAACCTGGACAGTGGGTTGCAGTCTGTTGACAATGAGATACCCACAAACTGGACAGTGGGTTGCTGTCCGGTGACAATGAGATACCCACAACCTGGGCAGTGGGTTGCAGTCTGTTGACAATGAGATACCCACAAACTGGACAGTGAGTTCCTGTCTAGTGACAATGAGATACCCACAACCTGGGCAGTGGGTTGCAGTCTGTTGACAATGAGATACCCACAAACTGGACAGTGAGTTCCTGTCTGGTGACAATGAGATACCCACAACCTGGGCAGTGGATTGCAGTCTGTTGACAATGAGATACCCACAAACTGGACAGTGGGTTGCTGTCCGGTGACAATGAGATACCCACAACCTGGGCAGTGGGTTGCAGTCTGTTGACAATGAGATACCCACAAACTGGACAGTGAGTTCCTGTCTGGTGACAATGAGATACCCACAACCTGGGCAGTGGGTTGCAGTTTGGTGACAATGAGATACCCACAACATGGGCAATTGGTTGCAATCTGGTGACAGTGAGATACCTACAACCTGGGCACTGGGTTGCTGTCTGCTGATAATGAGATATTCACAACCTGGGCATGGGTTGCAGTCTGGCGACAATGAAATACCCACAACCCATGAAGGAAACATGATCAGCTGAGGCCTAATGCCCAGGCAGTGCTGTGCTGAATAATGATCTAATATGCCCTCCTCAGATATGAAGTTCCAGTGCCAGTAGAGGTTTCTGAGTTTGGAGAGGGGAAGAGAATTCTGCATGGAGAAGGTACCTGGTTAGGTGGAAAGTCTCTAAATCAACCTCATACACAGTCTCTATGGAGATGGTACTTGGGTACTTGGTCAGGCGGAAAGTCTCTATACCAACCTCACATACAGACTCCATGGAGATGGTACTTGGATACTTGGTCATGCAGAAAGTCTCTATACCAACCTCACACACTTGACCAGGCGAAAAGTCTCTACACCAACCTCACACACTTGGTCAGGCGGAAAGCCTCTACACAAAACTCACACAGTCTCCATGGAGATGGTACTTGGGTACCTGGTCAGGTGGAAAGTCTCTATATCAACCTCACACACAGTCTCCATGGAGATGGTACTTGGATACTTGGTCATGCGGAAAGTCTCTATACCAACCTCACATACAGTCTCATGGTACTTGGGTCAAGCAGAAAGTCTCCATAGCAACCTCACACACACAGCTGCAAGTCCTTTTTAAGTCTCAAATAACGGAAGCGTTAATGCATCGTCTTCACAGTTACAACTCAGCCTTCTAAAGGATCCACCAATGAATCAACCAACCAGCCCAAGACAGCTAAACACTGACTCTCGTTCTCTCTCTCAAATTATTTCAACAAGTGCACACAGACTACATGTTCAATCTTTGTTCATTGGTGCTGTTTATCAATTTACGTGCTCATTTAATATAAACCCGGTCTATTCAACTATCTCAAGTTTGTTTTCCCATGACTCCTCATCAACTGTTACAATTTTCCACAGTATCTGTTCACATCACAAAAATATATATATAAAAGTAGTTACCTAAATGCATACAAGAGATAAGAATCTAGTCTACGCGAAAAGACAAAATCATTCTACTAAAACTAACATGGTATATATATTCTTGCAAGCATAAAATGTCCCCATAATACGAGAACGATGTGAATGGTGACGACAAATGTAGTTAAAATGTAAAACTAAACACAATAATCGTCACATTCTGTCATCTTGTTATACTTTAGACTAACAGCTATGTACAGTTAAGCTCTGGGATAATACTCGTACACACACATATAATACATGAGTACACAAAACATGCAGTGGCTCATGCAATGCTGGGATAGACAAGTCACACAACTATTATATATTACACTAGTGGTTCAACATTCTTTGTCATCACAAATATCGACCAGGCATATGTCCAAGATTCTGCTGTGACTCAAATCTTCAGGGTCTCTCTGTCTGTTGTCACTAAATGCAACAAGTCCAGTTCCTGCAACTTCTCTAAGTGCCGAAAGAACATGACCTTTGACCACCAGCAGATGCTCCGCAGAATCTGCAAACACTGCAACGACCAGTTAACCAATCTTGCTACAGATTTCGCCAAGTATAACAGCCTCTCCTGCATATATCAGACCAGTCACTCCAACACTGGAAGTTCTCTGTACACATCCGACTCCACAATAAATCCATCTTATAACTGCCCATTAATTATCCTTGGGAAATTCATATGATGATTTCTCTTAACCTTCCATATTTCTGCACCATAAATCTAACTTTATGACTGACTGCCCATACATTATCCTTGGGACATTCATGTGGTATCTTCCTTTTGCCTTCCATGTCCATTCAGAAATTATTCTACTGTGGGTAGGATTAGCAATTTTTCTAAATTCTGGTATGTCCACACATAGCCAGTTATTTGATAAAATACAGCTGGGTGTCTTATGAAGACATTACATGACACATGAAACTGCCCCAATGATTTATTGTAGCATACATGATTGGGTGTTTCGTCAGACCATGATGCTGAAGATGACACAAAGACCCATTACGACATTCCATCAAACATCACAGACTCTCCTCCTCAATTATTCAGTACAAGACAAGTTCTGGCATTAAGACATATTATCAAACATGGCAGAAAGTACCCTACATCATCATTAAGATGTTTTATCAAACAAGTCAGACTCCCATAGTAAAACATTTAAACCAGGCAAGAGTTATGGTTCTATTCAGCATTACTCAGTAATTACTGGTTACTCCGTACAAGGTGTACTTTTCTTAACTCTTTCTACAAATTTATTCCGTACAAGGTGTACTTTTCTTAACTCTTTCTACAAATTTATTTGTACATGAAGTCACTCTATTCAAAATAAGGAGCATCTGACCAAGTGGATAGAATGCTGAGCTCCCATTTGGGAGACCCAGGTTCAAATCCTCATTAAGATCATCAGTTTTTTCTGTCAGGGGCAAAAAAAAGAAAAAGAAACCCTAACTCGCAGTTTGCGGTGAATGCACTAACCAGGCAGCCTTAATTTCTCAGGCTCAAGACACCTTCGCCTCTCCCCTGTCCTGCACCGCAAAGTGCTATAGACAGTAATGACAGTGACAGGTTTGATCCTATACAAATTGTTACATTAACTTACTATATCCCAATTGTTACATTAATCCGCTCTATCCCAACTGTTACAAAAGTTACTCTTTTCCAACTGTTATTGTACCTTAAATGCTACTGTAAGTCACTCCATCGGTTTGAGGTTTGATCCTATACAAATTGTTACATTAACTTACTATATCCCAATTGTTACATTAATCCGCTCTATCCCAACTGTTACAAAAGTTACTCTTTTCCAACTGTTATTGTACCTTAAATGCTACTGTAAGTCACTCCATCCTAACTGTTATATACATTCATTCACTCTATCTCAATTATTCTTTAACAAATTCTGCCCCATAATTTTACACCAAAACAAATGGGACAGAGAGATAACAAGACATGCAAATCTATAAACAAACTAAACTATACAATATAAATCTATAAATGTTTCTGTGTCTTAACCCCATATGTGCACTGTAGGAGTATCATAACAAATGTAATAGTAGACAAGATCATGAAACAAAATAAAACACACACAGAAAAGAAATGTGACAGCAATTCGCTTGTTATATTCTCCAGAATATTTACCCGAGATACAGGTATCTATAGCATGAAAATCAAAGCAAAAAGATAGATACTGTCAGAGGAGTTGTGAAATCACATAACTTTACATATACCAGATCATGTGTACTATGAGATGGGGTGACCAGGTGACTTTCTTGTCATACTTCCTTCACAGAGAAACATTTTAAAACTCTATTTATATGTCTGGGTTAATACCTAGTACATTTAATATGTATTGATCTGAATATGTTGTGAATAACACAGCAGTCGTCATGTGCACGTATGTTTACATGTATGTATGTTTCTATGTATGTATGTAAGCAGTGTTGGCTCAAGTGGTGACTAAAACATCGCTGTGTTTATATGTCAATGCTCAACCCATTATGGTACCTCACTCCTTATAGAACAGAAGTTGAACAGAGAAAAGCAAAACAAAAACATTGAAGAATTTGAACAATTGTACTGAAGACATGAACTCAGCTATGTGAATAATGCCAACAAATATCTGCAAAAATAATGATTATTTCCAGAAAACAAACTAATGGCTGATTAAAAGATATCAATTGGAAAAAATCACTGTTTAAAACTGGACAATATCACATTCTCTAAAACTGGAAGATATCACTTTGTTTGAAATTAGGATATATGACATTCTCTAAACTGGAATATATCACTTCAAATGAAATTAGGAAATATCACATTCTCCAAAGCTGAAATATTTGATCAATCGCTGGCCAGAATATGATTTCACATTCTCCAAAGCTGAAATATGTGATCAATCACTGGCCAGAATATGATTTCACATTCTCCAAAGCTGAAATATGTGATCAATCACTGGCCAGAATATGATTTCACATTCTCCAAAGCTGAAATATGTGATCAATCGCTGGCTAGAATATGATTCTCAAGGCCAGATATGTTGCCTTTGTTGTTTCATTTCTGTGTTTGTTTAGTGTTCACTTAAGCTTGTCTGTCAATGATTTTCTTGGTCTACTTCCAGCTCTATATCTGTGTCTTTCTTTGGTTGTATCTTCTCATCGGTGACTGGGTTACACTCTCACCTGGTGTCCAAACCATTTTATTTGTTGTCCCTCGGTCAATTCCTGCACGATGCTACATTTGTAATATTTCTCATGTTTGTTTTTACGCTCGCTCGCTTTGAACTCAATGCAGTCCATATACTGGACTGAGTTTTGCCAGTGGATTAGTCTTCCCTATTACCAATGTCCATCGCCATCAGACGAACCCACTCCGACTACTGATGTACTTGTAATTTACGTCCCCAAGTCAAGGATGAGAAGTCACCATTTTAGTTCAACTGTCCGATGTAGGGGTCGAACCCCTTATCTTGGCATCAGCACACAGCATGTTTAAGAAGGCATGTTCTTATCCATTCAGCCATGCTGACCTCCTGTTTATCTTTTCACGTGTCTCTTCTGGAAACCCCGGCTGACATTCACAAGCATTTCATCTCCCACATGACGAGGTTTGTCTGATGGAATGTTGACAGCGACCAAGTGTTGGAAGAACAATACTACTCATCATAGGTTGATCTGTGTCCTGTCATTTTCCAGAATTTCATGCATTGGACAAAGGAATCTTATGGTACATTAGTTCTATGCCTCAGGAAAGACATACGACTCTGTAAGGTACCTCTACATTCCAGACTAGAAGAAGAAATATTACACAAGTCTTAAAGTATCCCTACATTCAAGGGTATTACTTGAAAGACTGCATGAGCAAATATGTTAAAGTAACATACATGGGGAAACTATAAGAGCTTACAACGTATTAGGTACTTGCACACACATACAATTATGCTGTAAACAACTTCATATATTTTCTAACTGAAACAATGTGAATTGTTACAGAATGTATAGAGCTTAAAAGAATGTGATTCACTGGTTCAGAAACCAAACATTTAACAGTGTTTACGATACATGCTACTTCTGTAGTCTTCTGTCTGTTTCTGTATATTTGAGTGCATGTGCAAATACAACAATGATATAACTTGATCAAGAAAATAACACAAAGAAGAGGTATGGAATAATGCAGATTTATAATGATTGTAATGTAAAAGTAATTGAGAACATGTTCAATGATTTCTGTAAGTTGCACGCATATGTTATCGGATCACTGCAGTAGCATGCAATGTGATGATGCCATTACGGTAGCTGTCAAATGTAGGTTTGCTCATAATTTTAATATATTTAGCTTACAAAGTAAACTTTTTGCTTACAACTGTAATGTATGTAGCTTATGAAGTAAACTTTTTGCTTACAACTGTAGTATATGTAGCTTACAAAGTAAACGTTTTGCTTACAACTATAATGTATGTAGCTTACGAAGTAAATGTTTTACTTACAACTGTAATGTATGATGCTTACAAAGTAAACTTTTCACTGACAACTGTAATGTATGTGGCTCATTGAGTAGACTTTTGCTGACAACTGTAATTATGAGGCTCATTGAGTAGACTTTTGCTGACAACTGTAATGTATGTAGCTCATTAAGTAGACTTTTGCTGACAACTGTAATGTATGTAGCTCATTGAGTAGACTTTTGCTGACAACTGTAATGTATGTGGCTCATTGAGTAGACTTTTGCTGACAACTGTAATGTATGTGGCTCATTGAGTAGACTTTTGCTGACACCTGTAATGTATGTAGCTCATGAACCAGACTTCATCTCCACAGCTTAGAGACAGCATTGATGTGCTCTAGAGATCATGTTCTTGGTGTGCAGCAGATGGTCTTGTAGCTGGTGTGCTCTATATGAATGTGTTCTTTGTGTGCTCTAGATGAATTTATTCGTTGTGCCCAGATAAATGGTTCTGTTCTTTGTGAGCTCAAGATGAATGCATTCTTGTTGTGCCCAGATGAATGTGTTCTTTGTGTGCCCTGAATGAATGTGTTCTTAGTGTGCCCTAAATGATCATGTTCTTGGTTTGCCCTATGTGGTTGTGTTCTTGGTGGGCTCTAGGTAGTCACATTCTTGGTGTGCTCTGAATAATCATGTTCTTGGTGTGCTGCAGATGGTCATATTGTTGGTGTTTCTTAGACTGACATGTTCTGTGTGTGCTCTAGATTGACATATCCTTGATGTGCTCCATGTGGTTATGTTCCTGGTGTGCCTTAGGTAGTCATGTTCTTTGTGTGCTCTAGGTAGTCATGTTCTTGGTGTGCTCTAGGTAGTCATGTCCCTGGTGTGCCCAGACAAGACAAAATTCTTTTATGTTTTCCGTGGTATCACTCAAGAAAATAATTCACAAATTAAAATGACTTGGTATTATTCTTTAATATGCCAGTTAGTTCTTGAACAAACAAATGTAAATGTGCAGTTCTGTAAAAGCCAAAATTAATACACTATAAAGCCAGCTAAGCAGAATGAGGCAAAACTAAAATAAAATCAACGACATCACAAAGGTTATAATTCTGAAATATACAAAAGTGAATATATATATTTATATATAATGAAAATTTGAAGTTTTGGAACACAAATGCAGATTTATCACATATAAACTAATTAGGCCTTAATAAAAGAAAACCTTGTCAAGTTAAAAAACCTTGCAGGTTACAGAACTGTTAACATTTAGCCTTTGTAAGACATAAATCTGGCTGATGGCAATATAAGTACGGTAAGGTGACATTGTGGTCAAGTTTAAATAAGCAAACACATAAAAAAACAAAGGGTACACATAAATGGTATTTAGGAAAGACAATAAGAATGTAATGCTGTTTTACATTTGATCTACTGCAGTCTGTTGGTGTTAGCCAGTTGGAAACACTCAGGGTATGTTAACTATTGTGTTGTTAAATTTTAAGGGCGTACTGTCTGACTACTGCAATGTTAACTTTGTGGCAGGGTTTAAATTAGTCAATAGAATTGTTCCAATGTACTGAGTCATGAAATAGGCATCTGAATGCTTGAAGTTAGGGAAGCAACAGGCAGTGAAAACAGGAACTTGATCAATTTACATTAGTTGATCATTTCAAGCATTGGCACAGTATATGCTACATGCTGATCATGTCCCACGCCTACATAGTTATCAAGAGTGTTGTTAGTGGCACACAGTAAACACAACGTAACTGAACTATACATGTTTCATTATTCAAATGAGAAGATTTATGTTATTACTTACTTCGGTGTTATTGTTCTCATATTTCTGTGATATTGTGCCTTGTACAGTACAGTTTAGTCTATTGTATTTCTATGTGCTTTGGGCCAGGTTTGTTGTTGTCTTGAGGACAATGCTTTTATATTGTCAGTGAAAAGTTTTTACATCAACATGCTGTTATATATCTCCTAGCTGTCTCTCATTCTTCTCCCATTTTCTGTAATCATATATGTTTGATTATATCTACACATACATCTAAGTTGTCTTCACTATGGAGCAGCTAGAATGCCGGGTTCTCCTTCGGGAGACCTGGGTTCAAATCCTCAATAAGGTGTGGATTTTTTTCTGTCGGGGGCAAAAAATAAAACTCAAACCTGCACAGTTCACGATGACTGCACTAACCAGGTGGCCTTAATTCCTCAGGCTCAAGACCCCCACCCCCTTTCATACACCACAAAGTACTATAGATAGTAGATGACAGGTTTTGTTACAGTCTTCATCATTACTTTGAAATCTTCACATCAGTTGAGATTAGACCACATGCATATGAAGAATTCTTCTGTCCGTGATTCAAACAAATGGAATACTGTTGGCTGTTTGCTGTGTAAGAACTACTCTGTCTGCTAATTTCATAATTGACACCAGGTTAAGAAAAAGTCTGGAGTGTTAACAGTTGAAACTGCATACTAATACTAAATTGTGTAAGCAATAAATAAAAGATGGCACCATTATGAGGGTTTGAAACAGAATTAAAACAGAAAAGCAAACTGGAATTTCAAGAACGACAACCAATGATTCTTTACAGCTTAACCCATGAGTGCAATGGTGTTTAATCTGAGGAAGATATGACGACATTTACCAGTTGTATGTTATTGATTCAAGACAATGAACAATGTGTATTTGTTGTCGGACTGAAAGCCCAGGCTGGAGAAACTCAAACTGAACTTATTTCAAATCTCAAATGATTGAAATAACAAGTAACTAAAATTCTCAAGTCAGTGAAATCAGAAACCAGTGAAATAAAATATCAATGCCATCAGAAGTCATTGAAACAATATCACTAAAATCAGAAAACTAGTAAAATAATAAATCACAGAAACGTGTAGAAATAAACAATTAAAAAGAAAGTAATGAATGTGTTAAGCAAACACAGGATTACAAGAAGGTGTAGATATATTAAAAATTATGTCAACATAAACCGCTAAAAAAACTACAGTAATTCTTCACACAAATAACCCTATCAAATGTCGTTCAGTCGAGTAACACATGTACAAAACATGAACCATTACAACAATTTAGACTGACAGAGAACTGCTCTATCACTGAGTACAAATACAAAAATGTATGAATGGAGCAACTGGGCTAGTGCATAACATCTATGCCTACAACGCTATAGCCTCCTTCTTGCCTTTATAGCAACATTGCGGCACAGGCCCTCAACCAAACCATGCCAAGCCGTCCTTACTATTGCTAACTCATCTCTGCCTGTAATTCTCTTCTTGTTTTTAAGTCTCCCACTATTTCAATTGCCTTGTGGGTTCCAGTCAACAGAGTGAGATCTACGGTAGGCTTGGCCAAAATTATACCAATTGTACAGATTATTTTTTTGGCTGTTCAACTTTGAAAATAGTACTGAGCAAATGAAAACAGTAACTTTTTTATGTCTACGTTGAGAATGGATATTCTAACTGAGGCTTCCTGTCATCATATGTTGACATTTAAGTTCTAATTCAGACTTCTTGTCATCACATGGTGACATTTATATTCTAATTCAGACTTCTTGTCATCACATGGTGACATTTGTGTTCTAATTCAGACTTCTTGTCATAACAAGATTATATTTATGGACAAACTTCACAAACATTAAACCTGTGAGTATTTAAATCCCATATAATATTCATTGCTGTATATGTGTCAGTAACTGTAGTTCCAATATTACATCTCAAATTCAGCAGGTATCATGAACCCATTTCTAATATTACCTTCTCTAATTCTGAAGATATTATCAACCTAATTCCAATATTACCTTCTCCTAGTCTTGATACCGTTACAAATTGTAGTTCTAATATTACGAATCTGCATTCCAAAGGTGTTACCAACAAAGTTCTAATTCTGAAGGTATTATAAACCAATTTCTAATATTACCATCTTCCATTCGGAAGGTACTTGAATTACCAACCCACTATCAATATTTCCACCACTTATTCTAAAGGTATAACCACTCCAGCATTAAATATGACCATCTCTCATTACCAAGCAAAGTTCTAACATTATGAAACCTCATTCCAGAGGTGTTATCACCCAGGATACATAGTCCAGAGTAGAAAAGTCTGTGTTATTGAAGGTTACTTGAAATATAATCTTTATTTCTTGGACCTGTAAATAGATGCAGGTAATGTAGTTTGTATGTTTTGTTGTTGTTGTTTTTTTTTGCATTTCCTCAATTTGAACTTGCTATCTCTCATTCTAGAAGGTGTTACCAAGTTCTAATATAACCCCCACTTTCTCAAGAAGGTGTCACCAAGGTCTAATATAACCCTCGCTTTCTCAGGAAAGTGTAAGCAAATTCTAATGTAACTCTCACTTTCTCAGGAAGGTGTTAACTTTAATTCTAACATCACCATCTCTGATTCTAATGGTGTTTATCGAACCCAGCTTCCATGTTACCAACTTGTCACCTGATGGTGATACAGAAAAGCTGCAAACAATGTGCTACAATCACCCCCAGCCTCTAGTTCTGTGATTTACTAGGCAATTTTACATTCAGAAGTTACAGCAAACTAACCATATAAAACATTATGCTTACTCTATACAATTCCTATTCATTGTCATGAGTCAAATTTGAGATAGAAAAACACAAACAATACCATACTAAATGCAAGTCACCCTCACAAAGAAACTCATAATTTCATGAGTCATGCCACATGTGAAAAGAAATGGGTAAGAGTTAGTCACAGAAACTACAGTTGTTGAAGAAAGGTTTCTTTAATTCTCCTTGGCAGATCCCTTGTCTGCAGGGTTTGGCAGCTTGACCAGTGATGGCTCCATACCCCAGATCTCCTTGGCATACTCGCTGATAGTCCTGTCACTGGAGAATTTCCCAGATGCAGCCACGTTGAGGGTGGCTTTCACAGCCCACTTCATGGGGTCCTGAAAGAGAAAGGGTACACATCCATATTATAAACAGTGGCTCACTTCATGGGGTCCTGAAAGAGAAAGGGTACACATTCATGTTATAAACAGTGGCTCACTTCGTAGGGTCCTGAAAGAGAAAGGGTACACATTCATGTTATAAACAGTGGCTCACTTCGTAGGGTCCTGAAAGAGAAAGGGTACACATTCATGTTATAAACAGTGGCTCACTTCATAGGGTCCTGAAAGAGAAAGGGTACACATCCATATTATAAACAGTGGCTCACTTCATGGGGTCCTGAAAGAGAAAGGGTACACATCCATATTATAAACAGTGGCTCACTTCATGGGGTCCTGAAAGAGAAAGGGTACACATTCATATTATAAACAATGGCCCACTTCATGGGATCCTGAAAGTGAAAGTGTACAAATTCACATTAAAAATGGTGGCAAAATGAAAACTGGTGTAGAGGTATTCATATTCTCAGCATAGGTCTCAGTCCTTTGTCTTGTGGATCAATGCTAATGATGATATGCTATGATGATTCAAGTAGTAGATTGCGTGGGTCTTTGCAAAATAAGAAAAGTGTGATATACTCCCCCTGATAATGGGGTAGTGGATTGGACGTCCAGCTACTCACACAAGAGTGAAAAGCTAAATTTAACATTCGGAAATGAGATCACAAATGAATATTTGTAGTATGTGTGATTCTAGTATCTATAGGAAATTATAGACATTTCGTGCAATAAGTCGTGGTCCTTAAAAGCTATAAAAAGAGTTCTTGCATGTTACATAGAACCAGTTTTAACATACAGTTGTGAATACTGGACAATAGTAAACAGGCAAATAAATCCCTAGAAGACTTGGAAATGTGGTTTTACAGAAAAATGCTGAAAATTAATTGGACAGCCAAAATGAGCAATATGGGCATTTTAAGGGAAGCTGAGTCATAAAGACGACTTATCTCAAACATCAGAAAGAGGCAGTCATTGTTATTTGGCCACGTTATGAGAAGACAAAACCTGGGACATGTTGCGACAACAGGAAAGAGAGATAGAGGAAGACAGCATGAGAAGATTCATGACGGTCTTGTGTCATGGGTGGAAGGGTGTCAACACATGAATTGATCCATGACGTCGGAGATTGTAATTTGTGAAGAGGCGTTTGCCAGCCGGCAAGGCACTGGATGATGATGATCATGCAATTCTTGTTAGGCACACACTTGGATCCTCATCAGTATTTGTGCACTCCTTGTGTGGTCTATGGGAGGAGTATGAAGCACCTTTGGAGGTATCCACATGCAACACATGTGATTCTTAACAAACCGAACAACCTGGAATCAATTACTCCTCAAAACAATACCAATTAACCCAGCAAGACATTATGGATATTATCTTCTCAAAAAGTTAAAGAACAAATTAGGAAGCCACTATTTATAAATCAAAAGAACACAAAGAGGAAATCAAGAAATTATTTATACTTTACAAATGCATACAGAAATTCACAGTACTTAAAACAGTTAGTGATAAATAATTACATTTCATATAAATGAAAAAAAACATACAACATGCAGTATAAAAAACTTAAAACAGTTAAATGAAGAAATAAAGCAGATACTACTTAAACTTTGAAACAATTCACGAACAAAGATATAAAAGACAAAATTAACTTATAAACAGCATTAAAAGTTACAAAACAGACAGATTTAGTAAACAAATATAAAGACATAACGTGATGTGAAATTAGGAGCACATGTGAATGCAATGTGTACTACCTTGAACAGTTCAGACACCTGTTCCTGGCAATCAATGTAAGCCCTGAAGTCAGCACAGAGAGCAAACCTGCAGAGAAAAACATTAAACAAGCATCAGAAGTGACTGACTTTCTTTTCATAACAATATTCTCTCTGGCTCCAAGAAGAAGATAAACAGTCAACAAATTCAAATCTTGACCATCTACACACATATGTAAATGCACACTCATAGACACACACAAGCAAGCACAAAATCAGATAGGCTAGTATACAGGTAGGTGCGTATGCACATACACACACACACACACACACAAGCATATCTCGTGCATGTGTGTGTATAGAGGTAGCCATACACACAGCCAGATAAGCATGCAGGCAGACACCTACTATATAAATATTGTGCTGCATATTTTGATGTAATTATGTCTGGCCTATAGTAGGTGTGTTAGTGTAGCTGATGGCTGGGCTAAGCTGATAATGCCATAAGCACGGCCAGAAAGGTTCACTGTCTGCATTTGCCACTCACTAACAGCGGAGAAGAGTGGCCATCTATTCCTAAGTGCACGCAGGCCTAGCAAATGTGATGGCTCCATCATATCATAGATTTGTAGGAGGTTTCTGCTTGGGACTTGTTTTGTTTTGTATTTTTTGTCTTTAGTCTTTCCTTTTACAAAGATATCTTGTAATCTTGTATTTCCATACAAACATATCCTTCTCTTTAACACTGACTTTATAGACAAATATCTAGCACTTAGCACTGACTTTTATATACACATGTATAGAAATTTAGCAGTGACTTTTATACACACATAGTTATAATACACACACATTCAGTTATACACAGACATACAATCCACATCTCTGGCCTTGATTTAATACAAACATGCTGACACAGGCATTCTACAAAGATCAGAAGAAGACACCAAGAACATCTGTACCTGTCATTGGTGAGAAGACCTTGGTAGAGATCAGAGAAGAGGTTGGGGTCTTCAGGGGAGAAGTAGCCACCATTGACCTGGTCTAGAGCTTGCTTCAGTTCTGCATCGTTCTCATAGAAGGTTCGTGGATTGTAGCTAGAAAACACGTGCAGAAAGCATCAAAGTGTTAATGTGACCACAATAACTATGTAAATACAGAAAATACTGCAGTACATGAAACACACACACAGACACACTAGCTACAGATCTCAATAGATCAGTGTTTTGTTTTCTTCTGTGCCCTTGATATTCTCAACATTCTTCTCACAGACCACATCTCCATTGCCACCAGTTTCTTCATTTTATGACTCTCTGTCCAGCATTACATCCATATAGAAAAACAGGCCACATACAACCTTTCAGTAAACTGTTGTATTTGTCCTTACACAGTAGTCAGAAACTGATAAAATACATGAAGTTAGTCACCTTAGAGAAGCAGTGAATGGCAGCCTCTATCTCCATTCACATATGTCAAGTCATTCTATGTTATGCTCCACTGTGCTGTAGACAAATACCAGCATTGTGTGTCGGCTGCACAAATACCAGCATTGTGTGTCGGCTGCACAAATACCAGCATTGTGTGTTGGCTGCACAAATACCAGCAAACTGCAGAAATAGCCACAAGAACATTCTTTCCTGTGATTTCCTAACCTGCATGGTTGTTTGCTGAGGACAGCATTGTTTATACCAAAGATGCCTAGGTGTTGATTCATAACAATCCAACACCAATCTTATGAAGGGGCAGGTCGTCTGTAGCTGTTGAGTGAGTAAATGTTAGAACCAGATGTGGGTAAGAGAGCATTCAAAACTGACATCAAGCAATAAAAAGAACAGCGGATACATCTGAAATAAGGCATAAGGACAATAACCAACCCTTTACGGAAGAGCTCCTCCACTTCGTCGACTGTCATGCCGAAGATGAAGATGTTCTCCTTGCCCATCTCTTCCATCATTTCCACATTGGCACCATCCAGGGTTCCAATGGTCAATGCTCCATTCAACTACAATAATAAACAGGGATCTACTGCAGAATAATGCATAAACATAGTCAAGGAAAACAACAATGATCAATTGTAACAGCTACAGTCATTTGCAAAAGCCATGGTTTTTTGTAAGAGCTATAATAATTTGTAAGTTATAGTCATTTGTAACAGCCATATATATAAAACAGAAAGTACTAATATTAAATTTTGATCTTTTTCTGGGGGAAAAAAAACAACTGGTCATTTGTAAGACAACTGTAGCCATTTGTAACCCAACTGTAGCCAGTTACAACACAACTGTGGTTATATTTGCAGAACAACTATGCTATTTGTAGGACTACAGTGCTTGATTGTAACACAAATGTGGTAATTTGTAACACAACAGTGTTTGCATCAAGAATCTAAGGAACATTGTATAGTCAGTCTCTACTAATTACTAAGTCATGTAAATGTTACAAGATGAGATGAGTACAGAAGATACTTGGAATGAATCATGTAAAGAAGTCCTTTGAAAAATGAAACAAAAATATAAAGTATGGATAATGCCCCAAACCCTTAAAAAAATGAAAGATAAAATTAAAACTGCTGATTTAAACAACAGTAAAACCTGACCTGCTAAACCCAGAGCCCATTAACATTAAACACAAGACACTAATACAGTTAGGAATGTGTATAAGGGTTGATAAAAGTCCCTGTGTAGATGACACAGGAGAAGGAGACACGATGTAGCAGCAGTGACAGGAAACCTCACAGTCAACAAGGAAAACAATCATCCAAGTGAACTGATACACAATAGTAATGGTTCTCACCTACACTACACATGAAATGAACAGATGAGCTGTAAGATTTGAGGAACTAAGTTCTCACCTACACTACAGATGAAATGAACAGATGAGATGTAAGATTTGAGGAACTAAGTTCTCACCAACACTAAAGATCATTGACTAGATGAGCTGTAAGCTTTGAGGAACTAAGTTCTCACCTACACTACAGATGACATGATCTGATGAGCTGTAAACTCTGAGGAACTAAGTTCTCACCTTTACTACAAATGAAATGAACTGATGAGCTGTAAACTTTGAGGAACTAAGTTCTGAGATGTAAACTTTGAGGAACAAAGTTCTCACTAACATTAAAGATCATTGAACTGATGAGATGTAAACTTTGAGGAACTAAGTTCTGACCAACACTAAAGATCATAGAACTGATGAGCTGTAAACTTTGAGGAGCTAAGTTCTCACCAACACTAAAGATCATTGAACTGATGAGCTGTAAACTTTGAGGAGCTAAGTTCTCACCAACACTAAAGATCATTGAACAAATGAGCTGTAAACTCTGAGTAACAAAGTTCTCAACAACACTAAAGATCATTGAACAGATGAACTGTAAACTTTCAGGAGCTACATTCTCACCAACACTAACGATCATTGAACAGGTGAGCTGTAAACTCTGAGGAACTAAGTTCTCACCAACATTACAGATGAAATGAACAGATGAGCTATAAACTTCGAGGAACAAAGTTCTCACCTACACTACAGATAAAATGAACTGATGAGATGTAAACTTTGAGGAACTAAGTTCTCACCTACACTACAAATAAAATGAGATGAGATGTAAACTTTGAGGAACTAAGTTCTCACCTACACTACAGATAAAATGGACTGATGAAATGTAAACTTTGAGGAACTAAGTTCTCACCTACACTACAGATAAAATGAACTGATGAGATGTAAACTTTGAGGAACTAAGTTCTCACCTACACTACAAATAAAATGAGATGAGATGTAAACTTTGAGGAACAAAGTTCTCACCTACACTACAGATAAAATGGACTGATGAAATGTAAACTTTGAGGAACTAAGTTCTCACCTACACTACAGATAAAATGAACTGATGAGATGTAAACTTTGAGGAACTAAGTTCTCACCTACACTACAGATGAAATGATCAAATGAGCTATAAACTAGAGGAACTAGGTTCTCACCTACAATACAGATGAAATGATCAGATGACCTGTAAATTTTGAGGAACTAAGTTCTCACCTACACTACAGATGAAATAAACAAATGAACTGTAAACCTTGAGGAGCTAAGTTCTCACCAACACTAAAGATCATTGAACTGATGAGCTGTAAACTTTGAGGAACAAAGTTCTCACCTACACTACAAATGAAATGAACTGATGAGCTGTAAACTTTGAGGAGCTAAGTTATCACTAACATTAAAGATCATTGAATAGATGAGCTGTAAACTCTGAGGAACAAAGTTCTCACCTACACTACAGATGAAATGAACTGATGAGCTGTAAACTTTGAGGAACTAAGTTCTCACCAACACCAAAGATCATTGAACAGTATGAAAGAATCACTAATGTAGAGCTGAAAGAGAGAGAAACCAGACACATTCCAGTGAACCAAGAGGTGACAAAAAGATGCTGGTACTGAACAGGACAGATATTGAAAAAAACTTAAAATGTAACTACAGAGTCCTTTCTGTGGAAAACACAGAGCAAAAGAAAAAGGAGACATAAAACACATGGAGAGGAGTATTAGAGACAGAGATCAATAACATGGGGTGGACATGAAGGGATATACCGGAAAGGATATAAGATAAGAGGGTTTTATACGAGTTGACTGAGGGCTTATGCTCCATTGGGTGATCAATGGCAGAAGAAGTCTGACAGTTTCTTGATACTTCAATCCTGTCTCCCTTCATATGCTGGGTATCTCTTTCCCAGCCTCAAATATTCTCACTTGACAAAAGCTTTAGTAATTGTTAAACAAGCATATACACCCTTACTGTAAACAAATGTATCATTAAATTCACATCACTGTCTAGAATGAGAGACTTGGGAGTAAGAATTGGCATGGTCAAACACAAGACTCACATCGGCAAAATGAGGGGCCTTGTCTACTAACACAGAACTGGCACTATTAGCCACATATTTTGGGTGGGGGGAGGATCTGGACACCCAAAGACATGCCCGGAGTGCAAGAATGATACCCTAACAGATACCTAACTAACTAACTAACCAACCAACCAACCGACTAGCTAACTAACTCACTAACTAACTAACTCACTACTTAACTAATTACCTAACTAATGATCTACTAACTAACTAGCTAACTAACTAGTTAACTAACTCACTACTTAACTAATGACCTAACTAATGATCTACTAACTAACTAACTGACTAGCTAACTAACTCACTAACTAACTACTTAACTAATTACCTAACTAATGATCTACTAACTAACTAATGAACTAACTAGCTAGCTAACTAATTACCTAACTAACTAACGATCTACTAACTAACCAACCAACCAATGAACTAGCTAACTAAGGATCTACTAACTACTAACTAACTAACAAACGATCTAACTACTAACCAACAAACTGACTGACCGACTAACTGATGACTAACGAACTAACTAACTAATTACCTAACTAACTAACTGATCTACTAACTAACTAACTAACCAACACCAACTAACTAACTAACGAATCAACTAGCTAACTAACTAACTAATTACCTAACTAACGATCTACTAACTACTAACTAACCAACCAACCAACAAACACACGAACAAACAAACAAACTAACGAACGAACCAACTAGCTAACTAATTACCTAACTAACTAATGATCTACTAACTACTAACTAACTACTAACCTAACCAACCGACCAATGACTAACAAATAAACTAACTAACAAACTAACACACACACTGACCATGAACTTCATGTTTCCTGTGCCAGAGGCTTCAGTTCCAGCCAGGGAGATCTGCTCACTGAGATCTGCGGCAGGAATGATCTTCTCTGCCAAAGACACACGGTAGTTCTCCAGATAGATCACCTTGAGCCGGTCGCCGATGATGGGGTCATTGTTGACCACTCTCCCCACATTGTTGATGAGTTTAATGATCATCTTGGCAGTATGGTAGCCTGGAGCTGCCTGCAAGGACAGCCAGAAGTTATCACTGACAACATCTCAAACACATCAGCAAGACACATTTGAAGTTGAATACAATAACTAGGTGCTGCTGTTGGAGTTGAAGTTTGTCCTTTCCTCACTAAGAGTGCCAAAGAATACCTATGAATTCATTTATTTCTTCTTCTTCATTCCTCTTTCAAGGAGAGTGTGTTACACCTAGTTATGCATCTCAGAGATCAGTGTATCTGACTTAGGCATACATTTGTGTAAGGTTTACTTCCTCGAGACAGATTTCATCCAAAGCTAAAGATCTATCTACCCATGGATAAGTTTATTTTTCCTAACAAGTTTTCCAGGGCTGCAGCCTTACGGCTTACTCGTTGTGATTTCCAACTGCCATGGGATTTTTATTATGCGCAACTTGCACACAAAACCTTATTTTCTGACCTTATCTGAGAATACTTAGTATTCAATCTCACTACCCAAGGGATCAAGGAGACATGTTATCAAACCAGCTACCTTCTGAGCCTGAGGCAGACACTGTAACCTCTCAACCATGGCTCCCCCATGCCTCTTGATATTTCTGAGTTCCTTGCCAATTTCTGTTTCTGAGTATCACAAAAACACCACACAACCATCCAAACATATAATACAACAGAATCACATACACATATAACACAAAAGAACCACCAACACTTATAGCACAACAGAAACTATCCACACATATAACACAACAGAACCATCCACACGTATAACACAACAAACTATCCACATATAACACAACAGAACCACCCACACATATAACACAACAGAAACTACCCAGACATATAACACAACAGAAACTATCCACACATATAACACAACAGAACATCCAACGCTCATACCATTAAGAAAATCAATGCAAAGTAACCTCTTCCAAAATTGAAGGTGTCTTACTTCAAACCCAGTCTGTCAGGATTGTGAGACTACATTCACTATCCCTAGGTCATAGATGCCGATTGTAATATACCAGAGCCAGTATAAGGGTCCCATGCGTTTGTGTGTCTGCTATTTGACCTATCGTTGGTTCATATAATCTCTGAAACCAGTCAGTTGGACTAAAATATTGACTTCTCATCCTTGACTTGAGGACATAAATTATAAGCACCTTAGAAGTCGGAGTGGGTTTGCCTGATGGTGAGGGACACTGGTAATAGAGAAGCCAATCCTCATGCAAAAATTCAGTCCAGTGCACTAAGTAGTAGCACATGTATGGACTACGCTTGGGTTCAAGTGAGCAAAGGCAAAACCAAATGTTACCTATAACAAAATACCTTTCCTTCAATCATGATTGTCCTGGGGACATATGTTATTACAACATACCTTTCCTCCAACCATGATTGTCCTGGGAACAAAAGGAGCCTGTGGATTCTTCTTGAGCCTGTTGTAGAGGGTTATAATGTGCAGACAGTTCATCAGCTGCCTCTTGTACTCATGGATTCTCTTCACCTGCATGTCGAACATGGAGGCAGGGTTCACCTTGATATGGTAGTTGGCCTGTAGGTACTCAGCAAGCTTCATCTTGTTTTCCTGGAGAACCACAAGGCAGGAATGGATCAACAAAACAAGAACACTAAACCCAGATGATAGAATCCTTACCTACTAAAAGTCATAAGATTACAGAAGCTCTGTTAAGAATACAAAAGTTACTCATTCATCAGTGTAGGAAGTCTTTTACAGAATATCACTCTCGTCCACGGCCCTGTGAAATACATCTCAATCTCTTTCCATTTCTCATACTCAAGGTGTCTGCAAGGTCCTGTGTCCATCTTCAGTACTGCCTCTACTTCCAGGAACCATGCCTTCCATTTCGCAAGCCACTGTGACACTTAGTATGGCCAAAGTATTTTATTTCCCAATCATAATACTGTTTATCATCATCAATCAGGTGCCGTCTCCACAATGAAGGTTGGCTGCAATGGATCTCCAACACTGTCTGTCTCTTGCCTTGATTGCTACATTCCTATCAGGATGGTTCGTCCATCTCTTGATGTTATCTTCCCACTTGTATCATTGTCTACCTCTTCCTCGCTTGATTTCAACCTTACCCTCCAGTATGGTTTTATAAGAGTATTTATGTCTTTTAACATGGCTAAAATATTTCATTTGCCTCTTTTTTAATTTCTTTCAACTCTTTTCATTCCCAGTTTTTCTAGAACCTCTGTATGCGATTGTTTTTTTCCCCATGAAATATAACATATTTGTCTGTATATTCACATCTCCAGGGCTTCTATTCAACTTTCTAGTTACTTGTTCAATGTCCAAGCTTCCGCGCCATATAGTAGTGTTGAATATACATAACATTTGACAATTCTCATTTTTAATGCGCTGTTAATCTTTCTAGATGTTAATACTGATGCCATTCTGTTTATAAGCCAGTGTTATTAGCAAATTGAAGTTCATGATTGTAGACAGAGGATCTCTTTATAGAGACAACAGCTATGGATACTGACCAGTATGATCACTGTCAATAAGAACAATGACAGACTACCTTCTTTATAGACGCCCAGTAAACTACAGTCGTAAAGATATTATGGAGAAATACTATTGGGGGGAAAGTCCTGTCAGACGACGCCCAGTAAACTACAGTCAAGATATTATGGAGAAATACTATTGGGAGGAAAAGTCCTGTACAGACAACTCCCAGTAAACTACAGTTGTCAAGATATTATGGAGAAATACTACCCCCCAATACTACTGGGGGGAAAGTCCTGTACAGACGCCCAGTAAACTATAGTGGTCAAGATATTATACAGAAATACCATTGGAGGGAAAGTCCTGCACAGGGAAAGCCAGGGATGATGATTTTGCTAACACTATTGTTTGTTTCCCAGATGTTTAAGCTTTCCACATACACCTTTCTGTGTCTTTCTCCGCTTCTCTTGCCTAGTGTTTCTCACAAACCACATTAGCTACTGAATATTTAATACAACGTAACTTTATACTGAACAGAAACACACCCATGAAAACCGACCTGCTTCACTTTCATGAAGTTTCGGAGGAATGCTTCCTCTTTCGACAGAGGGGTGAGTTTTCTCAGCTCAGATAGGTTAGTAACCCAAGTTTCGCCAATTTTCTGTGAAGTATCAAGAACAATGTATACATAACTTTCCACAAAACAGAAAAACAGGCTGCTAACAATAAATAAAAGCAATGAAATATTTAGCCATGAAACCAAGTGTTTAATGTTAGTTTACAGCAGCAGCCTAAAAGCAAGCCTGTCTACATTAAAGGCAACCAACACATCCATAAGAATGGCTCTGGGCTGCTAAGAATAGACAATTGTTGGGTCAACAATAAACACTCTAATATAAGACAAACATGAATTTGTCGTATATAATGCATGCATGATACTGATATTCAATACTGGGAAACTATTAGCTAAGGCTTCCTTTAAACCATATTTTAAGGACAACTCCAAAAATGGTTTACTTTGTAAAATAAAACTACTACCACAAACAGTAAATATAAGAGTACTGTTTACACACCATAAGAATATTTGGTGATTTGGTCCACATTTGTCATGATGATCATGACTATATTACGCCTGTAGCTATTACACTGTTCTATGGCGGCAGCTCTCTTGTAATTACCAGTATCAACATGTAATCATGGCATGTTACATGTGTAAACCAAAGCATTCATTAATTCAAGGCAACATTAATAATAATACAGAAAGATACTTACATGAAATCAACATGAATTCATCATAAATAATAAAAATAGAGCATTCTTTCTGACTCTAAAATCTACCCTGAGCACTGGGGCGGAGTCTGCTAACAATGAAATACCAACAACCCATGGAGGAAACACGACCAGCCTAGGCCTAAACTCAGCCAGTCTGTATGGGCTGTGCTGAATCCTGATCATCCACATGCTAATGCAAAGAATACCATGGAAAAACTAATGAGCAAGAGCTACAAAAAACAGATGAAAACCGTAAACTGATTAGAGAAGTTAGACGTAGATAGGACACCATATTTTAGATACGTTATGAGAAGAAATAAACTAGAGAACTTGGTGATAACTTTTCACGATTGAGGGGAAAAGAACAAGGAGAAGGCAGAAAAGTAAATATCTGGATAGCTTGGCCACATGACAGGTCAAGACAAGAATACAGAGCTGATCCATGACTCTGGTGATCATATAAGATGGCAAAACATGACAGCCCACGTTTATCAGTGTGACACAAGATGATGATGAGATTTTAATATGGATCTCCATAGCTGGTTCCAGAGCTGGTCTTGCACACCAGACTGGCTTCTGAGCTTGCAGAGGGGGGAGGAAGGGAGGATCATTCTGCAATACAGTTGCCATGGAAACTACTGGGTCAGGGACAAGTCTCAACATCAATCTCATTCTAATAGGTGCAAGCTCTTTTCAGAACTTAGAAGACCTGAATGCTGGTGCACTGACTGGACTTCGTGAGTTAAAATTCTTCCTAAAAGTCTTCCACAAGATTTATAACCAACCAAGCAACACACCTGATATCATCCAAATAACCAACCATCTATCCAACCAACACACCAAGCTGACTACAGCAAATGTGTGACTGGACAGGCCAGATCATGAACTATATTTACAGAGAGTATATGGTTGCAGAGGTCACGAGATCAGGCTAAAGGCTACACACAGACCTCAGGGGACCACTTCAGAGTGTGACCTACCCAAGAACTGGATCTCCAGCCTGGCCAACATTTCAAGGATATGACATGACTCTCTGAAGGTGTAAACTTCAAGTACTATTCTTGCATACAACTCTAGTTTCTGAACTTGCAGAGGGGAAAGATTCACAGTGAGATGGTACTTCTGTAATGTGTCAGGAAAAGGTGGTTGCAGCCTCTACACCCCAATAGATGCGAGCCCAGTTCAGGGTCTAGTCAACGAACAAAAATGTAATGGACAATAATTACAACACAAACTCACAACCTACCAACATTAAGAGAGCACTAGTTCATAATAAGTTAGTTAGTTAGTTAGTCGACAGATCATCCTCACTGCACATCAAACCATTCAGTCCATAAGTGCTCAGATCCCCTCCTCAGTAAATTCCGCAGAGTGTAGCGGCTCACTTGGTTCTCAATACTAAACAAGTTGAAGGTTTTATAGTATCACCCTCATTAGACATGTAACCTTCACAATTGCTCCAGTGTCCTCCCACAGCTCAGACCAGCAGCCTCTCTGGACAGTTCACCAAAACAGCTGGCTTAGATCGTAATGTATGTCAGCCAGAATTCACACATACTGTACACACCCTGTGTGGACAAGCTAGTCTCTCTCTCACTGGGGCATGAGGCCTACACATATTCTAGACCACATGATCATGAGGTGGGGTGCTCAGTTCCCTATCCTGCCATCTCCCCCCCCCCCCCCCCCCCAGAAAATTATTAAAACTATCTGGTACCCATTTTGTGAGGATGGGTTGACCCAAGAGAGGGCTTTAGTCAGAGAAACATAAACCTGCCACTGACAAGCATTGGCAACAGATCACTATCTTGGCAAGTAGGAACACTAGCCACTACACCCTTACAGCTCCTATATTGAGAGCACTACTGGTGAGGTTTGTAAATGACTACCTGCTCTTGACAACTGCTTCAATCTCCTCCCAAAGATCATATTAGAAGCACCTCAATCCTGTTAATGAAAACTGATTACTTGGATCTCAATGTACGTTAAGTAAACACCACATGAAGGGCCCCTTTACAAGTCTTGAAGGCAGTGCTACCTGCTTTCTGTTAGAGCCGAATGTTGGCAGCACCTACAAAACTCAACACCCCACATTGTGCCACCAGCTTCGGGCAGAGGAGTGCAATTGGGAGGGTACAAGCCTTATCCCGGTGTGAGGAAATGCAACCTAAATGTCATGGCAGAGCGGACTAAGCCTTGGTTGGCAACTTGTTTTTGGATGGAAGCTCTGACAGGCTGACCGAGTATTGCTTCACTGATCTGGCAGCTTCTGCAGCTTCTTGTTCCAGACGTATTGGTATTACCTTTCCTCTGGAGTAAACTAGGCAGGCCGAGAGAGGGATCATGGTGCATGGGCAACACATGGTCTCTACAATTCAGCCCAGGCTTTGTGCTATGGAGAAGTATAACTCCATCCCTGGTCTACTGCCATGGGTTGTAGTTATTATACCTTAGCTTGAAGCACAATGTACCAAACTATCATCAGTCAAGATGGCCAGGTGCCAGTATAGTACATGTCTTGAAGCATGTCAGACACATGGTGCTAACCCGATATCTTTGTAGAGCAACAAGTACTCGCTGGACAATGTGCTATATATCACTCCAGCAACAAGTACTCGCTGGACATGCTATATATCACTCCAGCAACAAGTACTCGCTGGACATGCTATATATCACTCAAGCAACAAGTATTCGCTGGACATGTGCTATATATCACTCCAGCAACAAGTACTCGATGGACAATGTGCTATATATCACTCCAGCAACAAGTACTCGCTGGACGTGCTATATATCACTCCAGCAACAAGTACTCACTGGACATGTGCTATATATCACTCCAGCAACAAGTACTCGCTGGACATGTGCTATATATCACTCCAGCAACAAGTACTCGCTGGACAATGTGCTATATATCACTCCAGCAACAAGTGCTCACTGGACAATGTGCTATATATCACTCCAGCAACAAGTACTCGCTGGACATGTGCTATAAATCACACCAGCAACAAGTACTCGCTGGACAATGTGCTTTATTTCACTCCAGCATCAAGTACTCACTGGACAATGTGCTATATATCACTCCAGCAACAAGTACTCGCTGGACAATGTGCTATATATCACTCCAGCAACAAGTACTCGCTGGACAATATGCTATATATCACTCCAGCAACACGTACTCACTGGACAATGTGCTATATATCACTCCTGCAACAAGTACTCACTGGACAATGTGCTATATATCACTCCTGCAACAAGTACTCACTGGATATGTGCTATATATCACTCCAGCAACAAGTACTCGCTGGACATGTGCTATAAATCACACCAGCAACAAGTACTCGCTGGACAATGTGCTATATATCACTCCAGCAACAAGTACTCACTGGACAATGTACTATATATCACTCCTGCAACAAGTACTCACTGGACAATGTGCTATATATCACTCCAGCAACACGTACTCACTGGACATGTGCTATAAATCACACCAGCAACAAGTACTCGCTGGACATGTGCTATAAATCACACCAGCAACAAGTACTCGCTGGACAATGTGCTATATATCACTCCAGCAACAAGTACTCACTGGACAATGTGCTATATATCACTCCTGCAACAAGTACTCACTGGACAATGTGCTATATATCACTCCTGCAACAAGTACTTACTGGACAATGTGCTATATATCACTCCAGCAACACGTACTCACTGGACATGTGCTATATATCACTCCTGCAACAAGTACTCGCTGGACATGTGCTATAAATCACACCAGCAACAAGTACTCGCTGGACAATGTGCTATATATCACTCCAGCAACAAGTACTCACTGGACAATGTGCTATATATCACTCCAGCAACACGTACTCACTGGACAATGTGCTATATATCACTCCAGCAACAAGTACTCACTGGACAATGTGCTATATATCACTCCAGCAACAAGTACTCACTAGACAATGTGCTATATATCACTCCAGCAACATGTACTCGCTGGACAATGTGCTATATATCACTCCAGCAACAAGTACTCGCTGGACAATGTGCTATATATCACTCCAGCAACAAGTACTCACTGGGCAATGTGCTATATATCACTCCTGCAACAAGTACTCACTGGACAATGTGCTATATATCACTCCTGCAACAAGTACTCACTGGACAATGTGCTATATATCACTCCAGCAACACGTACTCACTGGACATGTGCTATATATCACTCCTGCAACAAGTACTCGCTGGACATGTGCTATAAATCACACCAGCAACAAGTACTCGCTGGACAATGTGCTATATATCACTCCAGCAACAAGTACTCACTGGACAATGTGCTATATATCACTCCAGCAACAAGTACTCGCTGGACAATGTGCTATATATCACTCCAGCAACAAGTACTCACTGGACAATGTGCTATATATCACTCCAGCAACAAGTACTCGCTGGACAATGTGCTATATATCACTCCAGCAACAAGTACTCGCTGGACAATGTGCTATATATCACTCCAACAACAAGTACTCGCTGGACAATGTGCTATATATCACTCCAGCAACAAGTACTCGCTGGACAATGTGCTATATATCACTCCAGCAACAAGTACTCGCTGACAATGTGCTATATATCACTCCAGCAACAAGTACTCACTGGACAATGTGCTATATATCACTCCAGCAACAAGTACTCGCTGGACAATGTGCTATATACCACTCCAGCAACAAGTACTTGCTGGACAATGTGCTATATATCACTCTTGCAACAAGTACTCGCTGGACAATGTGGTTAATATCATTCCAGCGACTTTTATGAGGGCAAGTCAATAAGTAAGTCACACAGTTCTGTGGGATGGCAAGTAAATGTAGTTGGTGTTTTCTACAGGTGTCATTAGGTGACAGCGACATCAAACTTTATATTCCCGTTTGTCAGGTGGTGCTAGGTGTCTCATGTGCATGCGCAGCGCATAAACAAAATGACGACTGTGCTTACGGAGTATACAAGCAAAAAGCAATGTGCTGTTGCGCATTTTTTGTGGGCAGAAAGACTGCCTGCAAAGAACATTCATAAGGAAATGCTTCCTGTTTATGCTGACGAATGTTTGTCCTGTAAAGCGGTGCACAGCTAGATAGAATAATTTTCTCAAGGACGCTCTAAAATTGTTGATGAAATCTGATATGGGAAAGTTATGCTAACAGTGTTCTCGGATTGTCAAGGAGTGCTTTTAACCAATTTCAAGAAGAAAGGTGACAATGTGAATTCTTAATTGTACTGTGAAGTTCTATCGATGCTTCATGATGCAATTCGAAGAAAGTGTCCAGGACTGCTGACTACAGGAGTGTTGCTTCTTCATGACAATGTCAGACCACACACAGCTCGATTAACTCAGGAGAAAATTAATGAACTAAGGTGGGAATTTCTCGAACATCCATCTTACAGCCCCGACTTAGCCCCTAGCGATTTCCACCTTTTTGGTCCACTGAAAACCCACCTTGGAGGGAGAAATTTCGCAAATGCTGCCGAAGTTGAATGTGAAGTGAAAACGTGGTTTAGAAAACAAAGCATGCAGTTCTATGCAGCCGGTTTGGGAGGACTGATAAAATGATGGGATAAGTGCATCAATGTTGGTTGGAAATTATGTTGAGACATAAAGGGACAATGTATGTATAAAAATAAATTGGTTTCAAATTGTTATCATATTTAGTTATTTTTCTACAGCCATTTGTGACTTACTTATTGGTCTTCCCATTGTACTTGCCGGGACATTTTCTGGCACCCATATTACACTGGGTCAACCTGGTAGGCCAGGTACATTTTCTGTATCCACCTGCACTGGGATTCAAACACATGCCAGTGGGCTGGCAGGCAAGCTTGCTGGCCACTGCACTACTGATGCTCCATAAAAGAAAACCATATAACAATTCTGTTGTGGACAGATTGTCTTGTTTTGATATTTTCTGCCAGAGCTGTAAGCTACGATACAAAAGAAAACAACTCAACGAAAAATAACCAGTCACCTCAGCAATGGTGTCAGAAAGTCCAGGATTGCACAACAGAAGCCAACGTCGTGGAGTGATGCCATTGGTTTTATTCTGGAACTTCTTGGGAAACATCTCGTAGAAGTCTTTGAAGCTTTACACAAATATAGACATCACATATAAGTCATTACAGCTTTACACAAATATAGACATCACATATAAGTCATTAAAGCTTCACACAAATACAAACATATTGTATAAGTGTTTACAAACACATGAACATCTTAAATACATTTTTGAAGCTTCATACAAACATCTCATAGAATTATTTGAGATTTCCCATAAATATAAATATCACATAAGCCTGGAGGTCAGTACGTGAGACTGGATAAGAGAGATTGCCCTTAAACGTCCAGTGTGCTGATGCTGAGGTAGCGGATCAAACCCGGTCAGTTGGACTAAAATTCTGACTTCTCGTCCTTGATTTGGGGTCGTAAATTATAAGTGCCTCAGAAGTTGGAGTGCGTTCAACTGATGATGAGGGACACTGGTATTAGGGAAAGCTAATCCACAAAACAAACATCAGCCTGGTGCTCTAGAAGTAGTAGCACATGTGGCGTGTGTATGGGGCACACAGACAGACATCTCGTGTGTATGGGGCACAGAGACAGACATCTCGTGTGTATGGGGCACAGAGACAGACATCTCGTGTGTATGGGGCACAGAGACAGACATCTCGTGTGTATGGGGCACAGAGACAGACATCTCGTGTGTATGGGGCACAGAGACAGACATCTCGTGTGTATGGGGCACAGAGACAGACATCTCCAGAGGTTGCCGACTACTAAAGGGAAACTAGAAATGGCTGGTGAGGTTCCTAAGTGAACTGGACTAGACAGGTCTTGATGATTTACACTAAAGAATCAAGGGCGGTTTCCTTATATAAGGCTAAAAGAGCACAGGAAGGCACTGCTGTCAGAGAGGAGAATGCTCACTCTTATATGAAACTGAAGACTAGTTATATTCCACACAGCTCCCCTGATAACAAATTTATAAATCGCCCACCCAGTGTCTGACCACTACCACACTAATATGTAACACAGTTACACACATATGAAGATTATAAAAGAGTAAATTAACTCTTATGTAAGAAGTTCTTATGATTATATTGGATGGTTTAGATGATAAGAAATAATATATGTAACGAAAACAACAAAGGAACCAACAAATCTTTGAATAAAACTGTCAATTCTAATTGTTTTTCCTTTTGTTTTTCCGGGTACGCCAGTGGACTTTGTGCAAGAAATATTGGAACAATAATCTGCCCCAATATGTCATTTTGCGTGGAAGCCTATTTTGCCAACATATCATACACTACAGTGCAATTTAGCGCAACATATGCAAGTGTGCATCCAACCCTGCGGAAGCCATTCGGAGCATATTTTGGAAAGAAGATAACCTTTATGCACAGTGACCGAGGTAACTGAAACTTTTGGAAATGATTGTACACAGACTGAAGTTTATGTTCACCAAATTTCAAGAAATTTGCTTGACCTTTGTAGGATTTAATAAACTTTTTATGGGTTCTGTCTATTGTGTGTCACCTTTTATGATAATGGATGACATGACTGTCTGTATCTACAACATCAGCAGCAAGATAATGTATCAAGCCTAGGAGGATTGATGGTATAGTCTACTGACTCTAAGGTTCTTTTTCTCTAGGCTTTCAAAATGTCAAGTCAACTAATTGGAAAAATGTCTTGGCACAGAAAGAAACCAAGCTTAAACTAGGTCATAAGAAAGAAAACATTACAGAATAAGACCAAGGTGAAATACAATACTATCAGCATGTAAACAGTCACAACTCCTTGATGGGGCAGATGACACCAGATGATGATGAATAGGAAGACAGTGGTGTGTGTTAGTTTATGCGTATGTCAGGAATGAAAGATATGGTGCAGAAGGCATGAGAGTAGCAGCACAAATAAGTTAAAGAATCACTGCAATGTTCAATCACTAAGGTAAAATGAATACAAAAGTGAAGATTAGATTAAGTAATACAAGCTTACGTGTTTTTCTTGATGATCTCAGAGTGAATGGCTGCCACTCCGTTGACTGCCTTGCTTCCAACAATGCAAACGTTAGCCATGTTGATTTTCTTCTCATGACCCTCCTCAACCAAGGACATCCGTGCGAGTCTACCAAAATCTCCTGGCCAGCGCCTGCTCACTTCCTGCAAATTGACAGTGGAGGTGGACTTATACAATCAGAAATGTTGGTGGGACCAGAGACCCTTCACTGAGGACATATGTGACATTGAAGCCAGCAGCAAAGGTCGGACATCGTTCTTTTTCTTCTTCTTCTTCTGCGTTTTATCTCCCAGTGGAGCATAGGGCTTCGATCACCTTATATCAAGCACTTTCTATGGGATGAGTTAGCCAGTTTGACACCAATCCTTCAATGACATACATCTAGGCATCATTTGTGAAAACATTACTACAGGTCCAGGTGGCCCCCATGGCAGATACTGCCACTGAAGTGTGAAGCCTTAGACTTTCAAATATTCCAGGGCATGGCTTAAAGTGAGGTGGCCAGCTACCCTCCATGCTGCATTATCCTGCCAGACAATTCTCAGAAAATCCTGAAAATTGACTGGCACCTTTTCATGAGACAAAATTTACCTTAGAGCTGTAGTCAGAACAAATATCCGGTAATTTCTGGGGTTTGAACCCAAAGCACTGTCTTGGCAGGCTGTACATGGTAACCACCATAGTTAGAAGCATGATTAGAAGGCCCTGAGACTGAACAATTTAAGGGCAACACCCTAAGATAGAAGAGGAGAGACAACGTAAAGCACTGTAAAGTAAAGATGACATTTTGGTACCATTGTTGGCGACTTTCTAAGAATTATAGATCACTTGGCATGGCAGATACCTAATAGAATACAGTCTCAGTATTCTTATCTACTTCTTATACTAATTGGGATTCTTCAAGATGTGAACATTGAAGAAATCTGGCACATAAACATCATTATGCCTCAGAAACTGAAATGCTTTGGGGATGTTTTAAACATCACAGTCGCTTAGGAAGAATAGTCATGGAAAGCATGGTCATTAGAAGTAGAGGCAGGGGTGACCAGCATGAAGATGGACACAGAACACTGAAATCACCTTATGCATTAAAATGACAAAGGATCAAGAATCTTTTTCAGGGAGCCATGATGAGAGCAAAGTGATGATGATTGCTGACAGATGCAAATCCTTTGTCTTTCTAGAGGCTAGAACCTAGGCCACGTCTGTCCCCACCTTGAAGTGGTAAAGGGGCTTATGTGTTCAATGACCCCAAAAGCCAGCCAAATGGTAGCACAGCATGGTACGGTCTTCCATGTCAGACAAGTCAAGGGGTAGGGACCAGATGAAGAGAGACACAAACCTGCTACTTTCTAGGTAGACAGGGTACAGTTAAAGGCTAGTGAAAGCAAACATGAAAATAGAAGTTGGATGTACCAAGACAAAGGCTTGATGAAAAAGTGCAGTGAGATTCACTTAATGATGTTGAACCAAGGTCTCCAGACAGTCAAGGCCAGATACAGCTAACCACACAGCCACCTTATTGTGACTGTTGGTAGCATCATTCACAACCTGCTCAACTTTCATGCAATGTTTTCATCCAACTTCTCACACAACCACCAGGCAGATAGATACAGCAAATTTCTGTTTGGTCACTGCACTCTGATGACAAACAAACACCAAGTGCTCAGTCATCCTAGGATATGTAACGTGTGAATGCACATTTTCTGCATGACTGCCTAATTTGTATTCAAGAAATCTGAATTGATATTTGATTGCAACAAAGGCAGGATTACCCATACCAGATTGCAACAAAGGTAGGATTTCATATTCCAGACTGCTTAAAGTGCTACTTTACTACTGATGCTACCTGCAGGAACTTGGAGTTGATCTCATACAAAATTGCCAAATGACGAGGCAGGACATGACCAAGGAGTCCCACAGGCCAGCGCTCCAGAGCTTCAGGGAGAACAGTGTGGTTGGTGTATGCACATGTTCTTGTAGTGATGTCCCAGGCCTGTCAGGGGAAGAGCAAATTTGATATATTGTTGTTGTAGTTAGGTAAAGTTATATATCATATTATAATTTAGTTATACATCATATTTTTATTACGTTTTATTTCACATGATTATTGGTAAGCAAAGTTATACATCATGTTTTCTTTGTTTAGTAAAGTTATATATCATGTTATCACTGGTAAGTAAAGTTATACATCATGTTTTCTTTGTTAAGCAGGTGTAAATCATGCTACCTGTGGTAGACAGAATGATATTAAGGGTGTTACAAGGTAACAAGAACCAAAGGTCTACACACAACAGAACAAGTTCTAGATGAACAACTGCACATAAACAACTAGCTTTTAAAAGAAATGGCTACTACAAGAAGCTGATCAAGAAAAGCTATGGAAGACAAAATGTGAGTTGCAATTGACCGAAAATGGATTATAAACGCAGTCCTTGTACTTAACAGTAAGACTTTGACAGAATAACTAAAACAAAAATGTTACAAATATGAGCACATTCATAGTGGAAACATCCAGCTTGGAACAACAGCACCTGCCTGAGATGATGGAAAACATTCCTGGCATTAAGAAAAAGAACATTCAGAATAAATCAGAAAGAAGAAAAACAACAATAAACTACATAGAAGAACATACACAGGCAGCACCTAGACTCATGCATATACAGAGGGATCAGCAAACAAGTCAACAGACAATGGAGGGAGAGGGATTCTCATGAATCTACCAGATGGAGCAAAGAAGACACAGTCACTAGCTACTGGAAAGTTCTCAAGTAACTTCAGAACAGAGATAGAGGCTTTAAAAACTTGCAGAAATGTTGATAGATACAAAATCAAGAGAAACAAATCACTCTTTTTACATATGCAAAATCAATTGTTTCAATACTGAAGAGTAGAAACAGTACAAAACTTGCAGACCTGAGGGCAGAACTACATGAATTATGCCAGAAATCTAAAAGTGTTTATACAATTGATTCTTTCTCATTGCAGCATACCTGGAAATGAAGAAGTCAATCGATTAGTAAAGGAAGGTGGAAGACTACCTCTTCTTGATGTAGACACAATGTAGGATGAGGCCAGGAGATTTATAAGACGCAATTATAACCACGTAGAAATCAAAGCATCCAGGTCCAAACCGCCGGCATAGAACTGCGTGCTCTGTTTTCTAAACCACGTTTTCACTTCACATTCAATTTCGGCATCATTTGTGAAGTCTCCCACCTAGGTGGGTTTCCTGTTTATGCTGACAAATGTTTGTCCCGTAAAGTGGTGCATAGCTGGGTAGAAAATGTTATGAGTGAGTCAATAAGTAAGTCACACAGTTTTGTGGGGATGGTAAGTCAATGAAAACAAAGCATACAGTTCTATGCAGCCGGTTTGGGAGGACTGATAAAACGATGGGATAAGTGCACCAATGTTGGTGGAAATTATGTTGAGAAATAAAGGGACAATGTATGTACAATAATAAACTGTTTCAAGTTATCATCTTTAGTTATTTTTCTACAGCTATTTGTGATTTACTTATTAACCTACCCTCGTATTTATTCATATTGACCTCTGAAGGTGAATGAGGAAGAAGAAACAAGTAGCACAGATACAAATGAAAGAGACTCATTAAAGTTGTACCTAGAGAACTGAAAGGAGTGCACCAAGACATTGTCTACTTCTCACGATGTTCTTAATGAGAACCGAGTGAGATGGTCGTTGTCTAGGTTACAATGCTCCTTGTATGTCACTATGGAGTGCAAGTTGAGTTAGCCACCTGTCTCACAATATAACTCACCCCCACAGTACACATCTGCCAGTCAGTGAACAAGATTGAGTTGGCGCACATAATCTTTTAATGCAGAAGAAACACAAACACACGTAACATATTTCCATATCCAGAAAACAATATAATCCACCGAATATCCTCCTCCTCACAACTTACTCAGCACACGTCACTGCCTTCTCAAGGCCTGCTGAATCTAAAATTCACAAGACAGTTATCCAGCTACTATCCACGGCTGGACCTCACACAATACAACCCACACACTGGGTCTAGGCCTGCACTAACTATTCAACCCACTCTGGGTTAGGCCTCCATTCAAAAACTAGGAGAACAACACAGGACGGAGATCTCTATCTAACTCCGCTCCTCTCCTTAGACTCCCGACCAGTTCGGAGTCAAAACCTCCACTGACCAAAAGTGATCCGACCCGCAGTCGGTCTCAGCCCCAACTCCCCTTCAAGTCTCCTGACTTCACACAAAACTAAACTGGCTCTCACCCCATCTACCCTGGGGGTCTGCACCCACTCTCACCATTATTTCTCAGGCTGGTTGTATTTCTCGTAGTCCCGCTACAAAGGTCACTCACCTCAATGTCAATGACTCAGGCATATGTCACTACTCTATTTCACAGTTACCTTGTAAAAATGTATGCAACTGTGAAACAAGTCACACATTAGAAACAAGTCCTTTAGATTCCAGAGAATATAAAGGGGTGATGTGGCCAAATATTGCCTTTCATGTCTCAAATCATGCAAACCTCATTTTGAGAACTCGGAAAATGGGCATAGAAACAAATATGTGCAAGAGCATACTTTTCTCTCTTCTGCATTGGGTGGGGGGGCTGAGTGGTATCGAGGTATGGTGTCCGCCTTGAGTGCTGTAGGTCCTGAGTTCAAGCCTCAATGAGGGCCGGGATTTTTTCACGTGGACTTGTAGTAAAAAAATTTCCCCTTTGTCTCTAGGCTGTGAGATCAGACGTGTTGCGCATGTAAAAAAAATCCCTTGGCAGTTGGAAATCGAAAAAGAGTAGCCTAACAGCGCTGCCTGGGCAAAATTTTGAGTTAAAAATCTACCCAAAGTATTTCAGGATCCTCGCCAGTGCTGAGGAGTTCATACACTGAGCTGAGATTCTCAGGACTCAGGCTTGAGTTAGGAGTAGAACGGAGCACTTATGGGTTCCACCCGTGTGCTGTGATGTTGATCCGTCGATTAAACTATGTGCAAGAGCAAATAAACAAACAATCAATAGAAATGGAGAGGATAGGCCAGCTCCACCATCTGGTGAGTGTAGCTCATGGTTGGGTGAGTGCCGCTCATGGTTGGGTAAGTGTAGCTCATGGCTGGGTGAGTGCAGCTCATGGTTGGGTGAGCACAACTCACTATTTACCTTTCAACTCTTCCAAATGACATGTTAATGGAAGATCCCTTTGGATACTTCAGATTACGTGGCCAGGTGTGATACTAAATGGTGCATTATGGGTGATGAATCAACAACTAGCATAGTGCAAATGCAGATGTTTGTTGTTGCATCCGCTCACTTTGAACCTGTACGTAATCCATACACTTGCTACTACTATTAGTGGTTGCCACTACTGGAAAGTGCGCTGGACTGATTTTTGTTTGTGTATTAGCTTTCCCTATTACCAGTGTCTCTTGCCATCAGGCAAATTCACCCTGATTTCTGAGGTACTTGTAATTTACGCACCCAAGTCAAGATTTTAGCCCAACTGACTGATGTAGAGGTTGAACCAGCTACCTCAACATCAGCATACTGGAAGATCTTGAGCGAATGCTCTTATCCATTTGGTGAAAATAAAGATAATTAAAACAAAATTAAGTATAGGGCAGCATTTAAAAAAACAATTGTGGAAAACAGAGGATGTTGCAGTGATAAGCCTTCATAAGCAAACAAACACAACACAAAGACCACAGAGAAGACACAACAGGGACTATATTAGGACATAAAAGAATAAGAAGAATGGAAAAAATGAAAAACAATGAAAACAAAATTGTGTGCTACTTACCTCAGAATTCCATAATGTGAAAAACACATGGATAATGATAGTGGTAGCTTATGTAGCATGCAGTGAGGGTGTGTGGTCGCACAGGGGAAGGGTATGTGAGGAAGGAAATAGTCAAATGAAGACTCCAGGTAAATGTATATAAAATATGCATGAAAATACAGATAAATTGGGGATAAAATTACTTGGGAAAAAGGAGAAAAACAGCATTGAAAATCAATGAGGGAAGGGAATAATATGTGGAGTAAACAACATGGCAGAGAACTAAGAAGAAATAATTGCAAGAAGTTATCTGGACTGAATGAGAATCATAGAAAGAATAAACAACCTGGCAAAGAATCTTAAAAGATGGTTCATATATTGGAGTAACACAAGCAGTTACACATGGCATAACAGGTAACAGAGGCTGCTGGACAGCAACTGTTGCAGTACCATGCTCCACAGGAAGTCTACACTGATATACATGAAAACATTGGTTTAACTAGACACTGGACTGACCTTGTCCCATGGAACATTCTCAATGTCAATAAGGATCCTCATCAGCTCAGGTATAGCTAGAGATGGGTGAGTGTCATTCAGTTGGATGGCCACCTAGGTGTCATATGAACATTGACATGAATAATTTACATGTTGATAGAAACATTATACAAAAATATGATACATATATAGATGATAGTAACCAGGTTTACACATCATTAAGGCACATTGGGGAATTTGCTGTTAACCTCAATGTTTTAGTGGCTGAGCTAGAAATAGAAGGGTGGCATGGTCTGTAACAGAAATCAAGGATGGGATCTGGGCTTAAATCAATGATGAGATCTGGGCTGTCAAAAGTGCATTACAGCCATCAATGATGAAATCTGGGTATTCATAGGTGCAAACTGTCCATCAATGATGAGATCTGGGCCTTCATAGGTGCATTACAGCCATCAATGATGAGATATGGGCTTTCATAGGTGCATTACAGCCATCAATGATGAGATATGGGCTTTCATAGGTGCATTACAGCCATCAATGATGAGATATGGGCTTTCATAGGTGCATTACAGCCATCAATGATGAGATATGGGCTTTCATAGGTGCATTACAGCCATCAATGATGATATATGGGCTTTCATAGGTGCATTACAGCCATCAATGATGAGATCTGGGCTTTCATAGGTGCATTACAGCCATCAATGATGAGATCTGGGCTTTCATAGGTGCATTACAGCCATCAATGATGAGATCTGGGCTTTTATAGGCGCAATATGGCCATCAATGATGAGATATGGGCTTTCATAGGTGCAATACGGCCATCAATGATGAAATCTGGGTTTTCTTAGGTGTAAACCGTCCATCAATGATGAGATCTTGGCCTTCATAGTTGCATTACAGCCATCAATAATGAGATATGGGCTTTCATAGGTGTAATATGGCCATCAATGATGAGATCTGGGCCTTCATAGGTGTAATATGGCCATCAATGATGAGATCTGGGCTTTTATAGGCGCAATATGGTCATCAATGATGAGATCTGGGCCTTCATAGGTGCATTATAGCCATCAATGATGAAATCTGGGCTTTCAAATGTGTATTACAGCCATCAATGATGAGATTTGGGTATTCATAGTTGCAATACGGCCATCAATGATGAGATATGGGCTTTTATAGGCGCAATATGGCCATCAATGATGAGATATGGGCTTTCATAGGTGCAATACGGCCATCAATGATGAGATATGGGCTTTTATAGGTGCAATACGGCCATCAATAATGAGATCTGGGTTTTCTTAGGTGTAAACCGTCATCAATGATGAGATCTTGGCCTTCATAGGTGCATTACAGCCATCAATGATGAGATTTGGGTATTCATAGTTGCAATACGGCCATCAATGATGAGATATGGGCTTTCATAGGTGTAATATGGCCATCAATGATGAGATATGGGCTTTCATAGGTGTAATATGGCCATCAATGATGAGATATGTGCCTTCATAGTTGCAATATGGCCATCAATGATGAGATATGGGCTTTCATAGGTGTAATATGGCCATCAATGATGAGATCTGGGCTTTTATAGGCGCAATATGGCCATCAATGATGAGATCTGGGCTTTCATAGGTGCAATACGGCCATCAATGATGAGATCTGGGTTTTCTTAGGTGTAAACCGTCCATCAATGATGAGATCTTGGCCTTCATAGGTGCATTACAGCCATCAATAATGAGATATGGGCTTTCATAGGTGCATTACAGCCATCAATGATGAGATTTGGGTATTCATAGTTGCAATACGGCCATCAATGATGAGATATGGGCTTTCATAGGTGTAATATGGCCATCAATGATGAGATATGGGCTTTCATAGGTGTAATATGGCCATCAATGATGAGATCTGGGCTTTTATAGGCGCAATATGGCCATCAATGATGAGATCTGGGCTTTTATAGGTGTAATATGGCCATCAATGATGAGATCTGGGCTTTTATAGGCGCAATACGGCCATCAATGATGAGATCTGGGCTTTCATAGGTGTAATATGGCCATCAATGATGAGATCTGGGCTTTTATAGGCGCAATATGGCCATCAATGATGAGATCTGGGCCTTCATAGGTGCATTATAGCCATCAATGATGAAATCTGGGCTTTCAAATGTGTATTACAGCCATCAATAATGAGATATGGGTATTCATAGGTGCATTACAGCCATCAATGATGATATATGGGCTTTCATAGGTGCATTACAGCCATCAATGATGATATATGGGCTTTCATAGGTGCATTACAGCCATCAATGATGATATATGGGCTTTCATAGGTGCATTACAGCCATCAATAATGAGATATGGGTATTCATAGGTGCATTACAGCCATCAATGATGAGATATGGGCCTTCATAGGTGCATTACAGCCATCAATAATGAGATATGGGTATTCATAGGTGCATTACAGCCATCAATGATGAGATCTGGCCTTCATGAGGTGCATTACAGGCATCAATAATGAGATATGGGTATTCATAGGTGCATTACAGCCATCAATGATGAGATATGGGCCTTCATAGGTGCATTACAGCCATCAATAATGAGATATGGGTATTCATAGGTGCATTACAGCCATCAATGATGAGATCTGGGCTTTCATAGGTGCATTACAGCCATCAATGATGATATATGGGCTTTCATAGGTGCATTACAGCCATCAATAATGAAGATATTGGGGTATTCATAGGTGCATTACAGCCATCAATGATGAGATATGGCCTTCATAGGTGCAGTTACAGCCATCAATAATGAGATATGGGTATTCATAGGTGCATTACAGCCATCAATGATGAGATCTGGGCCTTCATAGGTGCATTACAGCCATCAATAATGAGATATGGGTATTCATAGGTGTAATATGGCCATCAATGATGAGATCTGGGCCTTCATAGGTGTAATATGGCCATCAATGATGAGATCTGGGCTTTTATAGGTGCAATATGGCCATCAATGATGAGATCTGGGCCTTCATAGGTGCATTATAGCCATCAATGATGAGATCTGGGCTTTCAAATGTGTATTACAGCCATCAATGATGAGATGTAAAGAAGCCAGGTTGTCAAAGGTGCATTACTACCATCAAGGACAGAGAAATGTGTAAACTGCATATATGTCCTTGTTAAAAATGTCCTGCAAGCTCCAGAAGATGCTTGGGGTGAAGACCTTCACTGAGACTAGGAAATCTAATAGTAATGTTATTTCAGTCCATGATTAAATGGTCATTGTATGCTCACCTTGTCTGGGAAAGTGTCAAATGAAGTTCTCACTGGCTTAGCTTGCCCAAAGGAGGAAGACTTGAATCTACGAATGAGATCCTGTAGAGAGGCTGTCACCATGAAATACTCCTGCTTTAAACGCAACTCCTTGCCTTCAAAGACCTGTAAGAAACAAAGAGTTGAAGTGATACCAAAATCCGCAACCAGAGAGAATAACTACTCAGATATTTGGCTTAAGTATGATTGTCCTCACACTCATCAAACTATGAGCAATATTTACAACAGCACAATATCTCCACCTAACATAAACTTAAGACATGTGGAAGAGAATTCAGGCCTATTTAGTCACAATGAAATAAACATTTTAAAATATCTCTTATGCAGTTGCAATAAACAGTTATGGTGCTGTCATAATCATCTCAATTTAGAACATTTAGACTGGCTATATACAGACACAGCTTTTAGTATTAAGAAAAAAATATTCATAACACAAGACCTCTGGGAATTACAAGCAGTGTGACTAACTTGCCACACTTACAGCAGGTGTTCATGGGGGTTGGCTGATGTTCCCAAAAACATGTTTTAAGCAATTTTGGGAACTTTATACAAACAAATGGGTAAAAATAAAATTTAAAACAAAAACCTGCAAAACAATGAAAATGCAAACATGAATAGCAGGAATTGAATCTCTCCTGTCACAATTAACATGTATGCTGCAGACAGTCATCGGAGCAGACTTAATGTGAGAAACAAAAGGATGAAACTACTAGATGCAGCTGTATAATGAGGAATATCATCAAGTAAATACTAGCATATAGGGGACCTGGACAAACATACATGTGGCCTTTCAAATAACTACATATTAACTATGGTAATCCTCACCATATAGAGATGAGTCACTTGTCATAAAAACGACCAGAAAAATAATAGTTGATGAACAATGGAACAAAGAACAAACAACAGCTGGAGACATATGAACGAGTAATAATATTCTCACTGAGAACAGATCACTGTTGGCTTGTGAGTGACTTTTTCTCACATTTCATATTGGAGCAAACTCGTTATTCAAAATGTCTATCTAAAATTACAGTTGATCATCCACTTCACGAATGTGTTATCCACACACATTTGGGATCTCAAATATGGCCTTCCATGATAAACCATGTGCAGACTTTACACCCAAAGATTATAGTACACGTTATATCTGAAGCTGGATAGACCCCAGAGAAAGAATGCAAGAAGAAAAAGAAGAATTATTCATTTAACATTCATTCATTCATCATGTGCCATGCCGATAAGTGTGAGTGTTCATAATTTGCCATCTCACTCGATCACCAGAGTTGTGGATCAGCTCAGTGTTCTTGTCTCGACCATACCATGTGGCTAAGCCATCCAGGTATTTACGTCTCTGTCTTTCCCTTGGTCTTTTTCCCTCAATCTTGCCAGTTGTCATTAAGTTCTCTAATTTATTTATTCTCATAACGTGACCAACAAATTTTGACTGTTTATGTCTAATTTCTTTAATCAGTGTACAATTTTCATTTGTTTCTTGTAGGACTTGTTCATTGGTTTTTTTCTGTCTTTCCATGGTAGTCTTTGTATTTTCCTCAGAAACCACATTTCCACAGCTATCAGATGCTTTTCAGCATGTCTGCTCATTGTCCACGCTTCACACCCATACAAAAGTACAGTTTCTATGTAGCACCTCAACACTCTTTTTCTTGTTGAAATTGACATCTTTTTATTGGCCAGTATGTTTTTCATCTTGCAAAAGGCTACCTTCACCATGGTGATTCTTGTTCTAATCTCTTTAAGGCATCTCCCATAAGATGTTACGACTGTTCCGAGATAATTGTACCAATTCATTTGTTTAATAATATTCCCATTTACTTGTATATAAAATTTTGCTATTTCCCTCTTCCTAGTGACGACCATAATCTGTCTCCTTACAATGTAATTCTAACCCTAGTTGTTCACTGTGTGCAACAACAGCATCTACATACTGTTGCAGTTGCTGCTCATTGTCAGCAATCAATACTGTATCATCCGCATATCTAACGTTATTGATGATCCCCCCCCCCCCCCCCAATGATGATTCTTTTCATATCTTGTACATTTCTGAAAATATTTTCACTGTACAGGGAAGAAAACAGATTTGGAGATATTACACATCCCTGTCTCACACCTCTCTTAATAGGCTGATATTGACCTACTTCATTATCAATCCTTATGGCAGCTTGTTGTTTCTAATACATTTTTTTTACAAGTCTAAAGTCTTTCCCATCAATTTATATATCTGCAAGCATCTCTATCATGTTGTCATATCTTACTTTATTGAAAGCCATTGTGTTATCAAATAAATAAAATTTAATATTACATTCAACATTAAAGAGGAATATATAAACATAGAAGTATTTGTCTTGAGTATATAATTTAGTATCCATGTAAGCGGATAATGAGGGCTATTCACAAATAAAGTGTGTTAGAAGATCAACTCAACTTACATTGTCATTGGGATAGAGAACTCTGGAGATATTTTCTGCATTGTTTCTTTCACAGACAGCATTGATGTACTCTCCATTGTTAACTGAAATAACAAAGCGGGACACAATGAACAGAAGACCATCAGCCTGTATCCCTTCATCACAGATGATCTAAATGCATTCCAGTCTTGGGCAAGTCATCATAGATCTGCCAATGACATATACCAGACTAACTGTGATGTTCTATGTCCATGGTTGTCAGGGGCATCAAAGGAACACACCTTCCATTTCTAGTCACTTCAGATTGTCTTTTTATATACCCAAAATGAAAGGACAAAATATTATTAAAAATGAATATGGTTTTATAATTGTACTTCATCCTCACAAACAACCAACAAGCTAATATATTCTACCTGTCCTTACAGAGATATAGATCAACACACAAAACTCAATGTGCTGAACTAAATGCACAACAAAGCCTGTGAATAATGTATACACAGTAGTTATGTAAACAGAACAAGCTACATCTGTGGCCAGGACTTACAGAAGTGTAGTTGGAAGCTGTTTGGTGCTTTGCAAGACCAGAGCCGAAGTGTGTTCACGGTGTTGTTACCATACCCTGGTACAGGGGTATCATACGGCATAGCAAACAGCACCTGGCAGGAATAAAATACAGGTCAGGAGAGAAATGTCAGGTAAAGAATCCCAATAACTGAAATGAAGATAACTGAAAATGACACTTCACCAAAAATCTAGCTTTGTGATGTTCCACTTGTTCTTTTGAAATTAATATTGTGGTTTCCCCTTGTCTTTCCATCTACAAATGAGATTTACATATTCTATTGCAGAAAATGAAACATATCTTATGCAATAAATCATTATCATTGAATGTAAGAAGGAGAGTGCTGAAATGCTATACAGAGTCTGTTTCTGTATGGAAGTGAATCTTGAAATGTAAATGAACAAGTTAGAAAAACCTTGGCAGCAATGGAGGTGTGGTTCCTGAGATGAATGTTGTGTGTTCCTTGGATTGCCAGATTAACTAACAACAAGTGTCTGAGAGAGGCTAATGAAACTATAACATTATACACAACAATAAGAAAGAGACAAACAGCTTTCTTTGGTCATGTGATGAGAAGAGAGGCATTGCAGAACATTGTGACAACTGGAAAGATCAAGGGGAAAGAGAGGCAGACCAAGAGAAATGATGCTGAATGGACTGAGACAGTGGTATGGTGGAAAATCATCAACAGAGTTGATCCAGAACACCCGGAATCGTGATCTATGGAGAGACATGAACGCCTATGCCAGCTGACAGGGCACTTAATACTGATGATTGCAGGTAGCTTTTCTCAACATAACAGTTGTACCAGATCGGTGACAAATCATGGCATGATCTTTATGATTTCTCACTGCTGAGGGTTCTTTAACATGCAAGTAGGGTCTCCTACTGTTTGCCATTATCTAAGAAGTTTCTCTGAGACAAAGAGATCCAAAACTCAAAATACTGGTGGGATATCCAGGGGGAAGGGAAAATATGTCACCCAAGACACAACAGTATCACACTGGCACCAAGAGTACTGGGGTTAAATCAACAACTGTCATGTAGCAGTTTCCTGCCAGGGGTCTGTGATGTTACAGCTACATCACATTGTGTAGGTCTAGAGCAAGGAGGAAGAGGGGTGGCCAGCCTTTCCCTGGCTGTGACATGACGAGCATAGGCCGTGCTCATGGCATTACCAGTGGAGTTCACTATCAATGTCACTAGCGGCCTGTCACTGGGGTTTAGACTAATGTGAAACATACAAAGATGTAAAGCAAAGGACCATTTTCAATGGCTTGAGATGTATGGTGCCATTACATATTTTAAAAGACCAATCGGCACTCGATGGGTTATGTTGAATTGCCATTATCATGATGTAGCAACACTTTACAAAACATTGCTCTCAACTCAGCCTGCAGGAAAGACTCTTGATAATTTGTCCATCCTCCTGCTTTATGCACATTTGTGCTCAGGGTGTCTTTAATATTATGTGTCCACCATTGTGTTGATTAGCCCATCTTTTTTTTGTTTGCAGCAACCATGTATAACTTTACTGTTTGTTCTAAACCACTGTAATGTTTAACATGGTCAGAGTGTTACAGTTTCAAAGACAAGTGATGTTATCATGGACAGAGTGTTACAGTTTCAAAGACAGGTGATGTTATCATGGACAGAGTGTTACAGTTTCAGAGACAGGTCGTGTTTATCATGGAACAGAGTGTTACAGTTTCAAAGACAGGTGATGTTTATCATGGACAGAGTGTTACAGTTCAAAGACAGGTGATGTTTATCATGGACAGAGTGTTACAGTTTCAGAGACAGATGATGTTTAACACAGTAGAGTGTTACAGTTTCAGAGACAGATGATGTGTAACACAGTCAGAGTGTTACAGTTTCAGAGACAGATGATTTTTAACATGGTCAGAGTGTTACAGTTTCAGAGGCAGGTGGTGTTTATGAGCCAGTTTTCTTCAATATTAAGATCTTGTAAAATGTCTGTATGTTTATTCTTTTTAGGTATGTTAAGAATTGTACTTGAACATTAAGTTCAAAAGCTGCAGTTGTCTTCTGTACTGATTGTGCAATGGTCTATGGCTCACATGTATATGCTGTCACAGAAATGGTTCATGTTCTCAAATGTTTTACTTGAACTAGCTGGCTGGTGCTGTGCCACAAGCTCTTAATACTGTTGAACTACTGCACTGCTATGGCCAATCACTGTGTGTCTTCTTGTGAACAGTCCCATGGTTATTGATTAAAGATTCCAGATATTCAGTTTGTGATATTTTCAACTGCATCCTTGTTCAATGTGATTTTTGGGCGACAGTTTTGTCTGTGGACATTATTTTTTTTTAATTCAGAAAAAGATGTTAATCTTCATGGTATCTTTAGACAGAAGGATCCGTTAGCTCCATTTGAGAAGAGGATAGTGTCCCTGATATATAAGTTCTGAAATATTTAAATAACAATATTTTAATAAATTAATTTAACATACATTTTGATTGGTACAAAATAGACAAGGAGCACAATGAGAGACAGACTATGATAGAATTCTGTGATACTGACCTGAGTGTCCACCCACTTGTCTTGGTCATTGACCTTCTCAACTCGGCCGTAAAAGTTGACAGGCAAGCAATACTCAGGTCGGGATTTTTCCCAGGGGTTTCCAAATCGCAGCCAGTCATCAGGTTCCTCAACCTAAACATATACAGTAAATGCAACTGACAACAACAAAAACAACCAGAAAATGAAAACATGACCAATAAACACAGAACAGAAAACTTCTGTCTCATGCACTGCCAATCATTTCTGTTCTTCCTTGCCATGATATCAAAATGTCCAGCATCTTATCTTGTGATCTTCCCATGCCTCTCTTCCCCTCCAGCCTTGCGACAACATACTCCAGATTTTCCCTTCTTGTGACATGCCCAAAGAATGTGGACTGTCTTCTTCTGATGCGAATACCATGTGACTTCTTTCAAGATATCTTCATTACACTTTCTGTCCATCCACAGTGTTCTCATATCTCCTCTGTTGCAACCTTCTTCCTGAACAAACCCCCAGAAACTGAAATCATCCCATTTCAGTATCATTGGTTTTCTTGGTTTTGGTAAAAAATCTCCACGTGTTCACATGCACCCACTGTGAACGGACATTTACAGTGCGAATTGGCCTTATCAGTCACATTCGCTACCACCATAGGGAAAAGTTATGCCTTTTTAAAGCACAAACTATCGTCTGTCAAGACGACAAGGTGCACTATCATCTGTCAAGACGGCAAGGTGCCAATGTGTGGTAAAAAATCATTATCATTGCATACAGATTTCTCCATAAGTGCCCCATCTCCTCCCACAGATTACATAAGGAGAATCACCAGTTTAATTATGCATTTCCATAACATAATAAATCCACAACTTCTGGACAATTTATTATTATTGTTATTTTTCTAACTGCATTGTGACTATGCTGGTGTTTTGCAAGGCACTATTTCTGTGTAATTGTTTAATGAACATCTTCCCTCACACATGTGCTGAACTCTGAGACTTACATTTGATATAAAAACATCAAGATTTTGCACATCTGCTATCACTTGGATTAACCTTAATCTTTTTGATTAACTCCAGTGTAAACTGCTTAGTTTCCACACACAAACACAACAGGTGACTCTCATAATGTACAATGTTTGTCACAGTATCTATTATATGATTGCAAGCAATAAAGCTTCTATGATTATTACATTCTGCAGAAACGTTAATGTACTTTAACAAAAAAGAAGTAACAGATTACAAGAAAAGAAAGAATTGAGAAGTAGTTTTGCATAATAAATGAGAATAGTCTTTGATATGTCTCTTACCTGCCACCCGTTTTCAATTTTCTGTGTGAAAATGCCATAGTCATAACGAATGCCATAGCCATAGGCAGCCAAGCCAAGCGAGGCCATGGAGTCCAGAAAACATGCTGCAAGGCGTCCTAGGCCACCATTGCCGAGGCCAGCATCTTGCTCGATCTCTTCCAGTTCCTCTATGTCCAAGCCCAGCTGGGAATCAATGTGTGGAGATCAAGAATATAAGAATGTGTGAGATGTATTCAGATTGTGTGAATGTTAGCAAACATACAGCTAGGAATCAATGTGTGGATATCAAGTGTATGTGAATGTGTGAGATGTGTTAAGTTTGTGTAAATGTTTGTAAACATACAGCTGAGATGTATGTGAGGTAAATGTGAATATGAACATATTTGTGAGATGCATTATGTAGATGTATGTGTAAGATAAGTATATGCAAATGTATTCATGAGATTTTTTAAGTATGAGGGGGCTTCAAATGAAAACCTTAAATGTTGTTTGATGAATATATTCTGAATAAGTAAAGAACAAATGTATCATTTTTTGATAGTCACCACCGTGTTCAATGCAAGTCATCCAGCGCCGATAAAATGCTTGGATCCCTGTGGAAACAAATTCTTTTGGTTGCGTGTGTTACCACTCATGTACCACCTGCTGCACCTCTTCAACAGACCAAAACAGCCTTTCCTCTCAATGACTCTTTAGTTGTCCAAACAGGTGGAAATTACTTGGGGCTAGGTTAAGTGAGTATGGTAGATGTAGTACACACTGAAAGTTGGGGTCACCAACTGTTGCACGAGCAGTACGGGGTCAAGCATGATCATGTTGCAAAAGTACACCTTTACTCAGAAGCCCACGTCAAAACTTCCTACTCCACTCATACACTTGCTGGACTGACAGGCATACATCACTAGTACTAGACATTCATTCGCTGATGAATTTCTACAGGTTTCACCACTTCACTGATCAAAAGACGGATAACAGATCACTGCTCCTCTTTGGTGTGTGTCAAACTGTCGTTATGATGTCACAATATTCACCTGCACCCTGATGCCACGTGCTAATCACTCTTGACATCCTTAACAACAATATTGACATGTTACATGGTAATAGCAGGGTTATTGTAATATCTATCACACTTTTAAGATTTTCATGTGAAGCCCCCTTATATACCAAGATGTACGAGTGGGAGCATTCATGAATGCATATGTAAAACATTTATCAATGTGTGTTCTGTGTCAGCAATCTGTGACTGTATGAGACAAATATTTTAACTGTGTGACTGTGTGTGAGAGATATGTTAGTTATATGTGAGTTTATGTGAGAGATATGCTAAATGGTAAGTGTCAGTCATTATTTGTAAATGTGTGTGTGTGAGTGTTACATACATATGCACATTTATAAATGTTTGTGTAAGTTTGTATTATGAGGGTCATCTAGTAAGTACCCAGATTTTGTTAGGAAATCCCAAAGACAAAGATGATTATGTTTAGTAACTACTCCAAAGTGAACAGTATACATCTGACACTTGGTGGTGGAATGGGAAACTATCAGCAGTTTTCCAGCACCTTGTGTTTCAAAATGGCGTCGGACGAGTAAATTCCAGCGCAGAAAGAGCGTGTTGTTATGAAATTTTGGTGTAAGAATGTTCAAAACCTGCTGAAATTTATTGTAAACCTTTGTGTGTGTCTGGAGAAGAGACTGTAGCATGTTCATCAGTGTTGAATGGTGTAAATGCTTTCGTAAAGGCCATGAACCCACCTAGGATGAGCCCTGTGAAGGACAGTCGAAAAGTGTCATTATGAGTGAAGTTTTTAAAAGTTTGTTTAAGATGATCAACGAGTTACTGTACGTGAAGTCGCAAAGGCTACTGACATAAGTACAAGTTCTGTGGACATTACCACCAGGGATTACCTCAATTTTCATAAAGTTTCAACTGACTTTTGACGAAATAACAAGAGTAGCAAACTGTGCCAGGTTCTCCAATGACTCATGGACAGCAAAAAGAATGTTATGCTACCAGAATACAGAAGCTTGTAGCCCGATGACAAAAATGTGTTGCAGTGGACAGATGATGTCCAAAGATAGTACTTGTCATTTCAATTCATTTCTGGGACGCAGAGGTGTTTCCAAGGCACCAGGGCCGGGTTATATACTGGCCAAGACCTATTGACGCGTCCTCGTCGAGCGTCCTGGGCAACAGGTCCCTTCGGGGTCCTGGCTAAAGTCAGTAGGATCGCCGATTCCTCCGAAGTCGGAGAGTGTCTGCCTGTACGGCGAGGAACCACCAGTCTGCACACCAATAAGCCAGACATGGGACAACAGATACTCACGCAAAACTCAAGTCCTGTATGACATCACACTGATGTTGGACAACAGGATGCCTTCATCCGACATACAGGACTTCGCGTTGGAGCTCAAGCCAACGAACACAAGCAAGCAAGCAAGCAATTCATTTTTCATAGTTATCTAGAGATTACATTCAGTCCTGGACGACCCTTATATATATCCTTCAATGTTTTTGAATGTATGTGAGTGCATATATGTATGTATGTGAATGTATATTATGCAAGAATGTATGTTGACCTGCAAGTTATGCATGTAAGAATGCATCATATGTGAATGTATGATGTTGGATCTATTTCTGGTTAGCTATGTACATGTCCATGACTGTTATATATGTAGAAGTTTATGAATCCATGTATGCGTGCTCGTGAATGTACATTAAAATGAATGGCTTATGTAATTGAATGCATGAACTGATTAATAAATTCCATGTAACCAATTGAACAGGACAAATACATTCTTCTTCTTTTCCTCCTTCTCCATCTTCTTTTTCTTGTTGTCCTCCTCTCCTCCTCCATGTTCTTTCCCTCCAGCTGCTGCTGCTAAATCTGCTAGCTCTAGAGCAAGTAGAGATCATAACTCTCCACTTCTCACTCATCTGAAATGTTAATGAAGTTAATGTTGCTTATATCATCACTTGTTACCCTCATGTTTAACCTGTTCACATACATCTTCCTCTGCCTCTCTTGCCCAGTATTGTGTCCCAAGGTCAATTGTGGACATTATGTACCCAAACACACACACACACACACATTTTAACAGGGTATAGCTTGTTCTAGCCATACAGAAAATGCAGTCTACCTGATACATGGCTTCATCACAGGAGCTCTGGATACCCAAGTTAACCATGGTGTTCGACAGTGTCCGGCCCATGTAGAACTCCAGTGACAGATAGTACACTCTCTGTGAAGGAGAAATAAATGACCATTGTTGAAGTTGACCAAAGGTTCCATAACAATTCTGTGTTCTGCTACAGTAATGCTGAGATCTGTAATGTGCACTTGTAGAGTGTAATTGATGGATAGGTGCAATAACAGTTCTGTGTTCTTCTGCAGTAATGTTGAGATCTGTTATGTGCACTTGTAGAGTTAGATGATCCACTGGGTTTGGTGAGGGGAAATATGATTTTAAACTGTGAGGACGATAAGGAAAAGATAAACTTAGGATGGGAAGATCATGGGGAGGGAACTGGGGATAAAATGAGGTAGAGAAATAGAGCAATAAAGAAGATACTGAGAAGGGAGTGGGCAAGAGGTGGAGAAGCAGCAATCGAAGGTATACTGAGCAGGAGAAGACAGAGAAGAAGAAGAATGAATTGGTGAGGAGTCAAAGATAAATCTGAGAAAAAGAGGGTGGTGCTAGAGGAGAAGTGTAGGAGGGAGAGGAAAAGAAGTAGAAACTGAGAAGAAGGATATGAAGAAATAAACCACAGGAGCAGAAAAGAAGGAAGTTTCTGAAACAAGAGAGACAAGAAGGTGAAATTTAAAAGGTAGGGACAAGAAAAAAAAAAAAAAGAAGAAAACTAAAGAGATGGAGAAGAAAATGAAAAGGATTTGGAGGAAGATGAGAACAAGGAGGAGGCGAAGCATAATTAACTTTCTGAAGTGTTGCGACAGCTGAACTACTGAGGAGATTGTCATCTACTGTAACAGTGCTAACACACTTAGAATGATATAATCGCCTGGATGAGCTTAACTGTAGCTAATTATGACAGTTCAGTGACAGTGCATTAAAGAATTCTTATCTGCAGACGCTCAAGCACTAATAGCAAAAGCAGAAGCTGAATTACAAGACCACATGAATAGTCTAAACGAAATGTGTAAGGAACATAACATGAAAATTAGCACAAGTAAAACAGAGGTAAAGACATATAACTAAAGAAGAAGAAAAAATTCACCTAAACGAACACCCCTTGAAACAAGTAAAGAGCTTAAAGTACCAAGGAAGTATAATATCATCAAATGGCAAATCAGAAGGCGAGATCGAAAACAGATGCAATAAGGCAAACCAACTTATTGGACAAATGGCACCAGTACTAAAGAACAAACATGTATCAATAGTTACTAAAAAAAGAACTATACAATGCAATCTTCCTACCAACTCTATGCTACCAATGCCAAACCTGGACAATGAACAATGATAGAAAAAGTGAAAGGAAAAATCACAACAGAAATGAGATTCCTGAGAAGAGTACTCAATGTGTCAAGAAGAGAGATGATCAGAAATGAAGAAATCAGGACTAAAGTGGGGCTTATAGCAGCGCTAGATTTTATTAAAAGGCAGCAAGTCAAATGGTTTGGCCATGCAAGTAGGTTACCAACTAACAGTATACCACAACAAGCAATGATGTACAGACCAGATGGAAGCAGAAGAAGAGGCCGACCACGTAAACGATGGACGCAGGGAATAGCAGAGTCCATGGGAATATCGATATATGAAGCCCATAAACGGGTACTCTCCCGCTGTTTATACTTCACCTCAACACCGCAAGGCACAAGAGGAACATGATGAGATGAGGCGAGTGACTGGCACATGTAGTCACAATGAGATACACTCAATGTTAGCTAAGTTTTAGTGCATCTCACTAGTGACAATTCTGCTTCACACAAACTAAACTGTAAACATACACCAGTATGTGGCTTTGATTTGTGAGAGGATAATAATGCAATGATAAAAACAAATCACACCATCTAAAAAGTTATGGCCTTTGAGCTCCGTAAAGAACAATAGCCAGTTCGTTTCATGTAGGTAACTCGTGCAATTTACATGAAGCTTTCTGGTTTAAATCATTTGTCATGATGACAATGGCCATCGGCATCAAAAATGTAAGACAATCTCGATATGGTTTATATTTTGTCGGTCTCTGTGGCTAAGGGCTTGCGAACGCGGTTTGTGAGCCCGTATACCCGGGTTCAAAACACAGCAGTGCTGGTTATTTCGAAAAAGGTATAGGAGCCGGTCGTTCAGAAAGCAATGGCAAACTACTGAAAGTAAAATTTGCCCAGGAATCATGAACAGCGAAAATACTGGGGTTGACTGCTACGTCCTTTGAAGGACATGCAACTTAAATTTTTTTTTTTACAAACAAGCAATAGAAGGCAGGAGTTGACAAAAACATGCTAAAATGCAACCATGCTCAGATGACTGCAGTTTTGAAATATGTAACCATCAATGTATAACATGGACTAGAAATATGGTATCAGAGTGTGGGCTGTATGTGTGGAGGCAATACAAACAACAAATGACAGGTTACCTGGGTTAGTTGACATGTTATACAAAAGAAATTAATAAGGAGGAAGAGGTTGAAGGAGAAAAAAACAAAGAAGAGAAGGAGTAGGAGGGCTAAGCAACCCTTGCATAAAAGAAAGCAGCAATTGTAGAAAAACAGCAACATCAAGAATTAAAACTGCCAAAAAAATACAGCACTTGTTGTCAATAGGGTAACATCCTGGTTCACACAACCAATAGGAAACAACATATTAAAGCACTTCACATTTCTGCTGACATGTGAAACTACTTTCTAGATCCTAGACACCAACATAACAACCTTCATACACCCTTGCAATATTATTACATTACAACAGCAGGGAAACACATTATGGTTTTGCAGAAATAAGTGGAAAGTAAACAAACTCCACATCAAAGTCTATTGTAAAGCCATGCTGTGCTAAAAATACATCACATGCTAAATGAGATATTTTCACTATCAGATCTCATTGTCTTGGTCGAGCCTCATACAATGAGCAACAGCAAATGTTCTGGTCAGTCAGGCAGGAGAAGTGACTCCAACTCAAGTACCATGTGATTCAGACAGTATATATATATATATATATATATATATATATATATATATATATATATATATATATATATATATATATCATACCCCCTACATGCCAAAATGATGTTTAATATGGCCGAAGTGATTAAAGTCATGTTTTTGCACCAGTTTTCGTCTATGTTCAGTAAAGTGTCAGTATTTTGTTCTTCTTGATCACTAGTGTTCTAAGAGTGTTTCTGTAGCATTTAAGTTCAAAATCATTTCGTTACTTAAGTCACTGAGAATGATCCATGATTCATGCCTGTATGGTATCACAAGAAAGATGCATTTGGTTTGCATGCTTGCTACACTTTCTTACTATATTGTGTAGTTTTGGAGCTGTGGTGACATGGTGGCTAGTGCACTTGTCTGCCAAGATAGTGGAACTGGATTCAAGTCCCAGCGGAGGTAGAGTTATGTTTCCTCACCAGTATGGATCTGGTGTCGACCTATGCCACATAGAAAGTGCCCCACAGCACACCATACAGAGGATGGAAGGAAAATCCCGAAATGAACAGTGCACCAAAACCATGAGATACGAAGATATGTCACACCAACGCCAGCATGACAACAAAGGCATACGTTGTACGACAAGCAAGGTGAACGGGCGTGTGCTCGATTTGGAGACCAACTTGATGTGGCTATTCGATCGTTGGGAAGCTAGCAGTGGAATCACTCAAAGATAAGGACAGCTAGCATATTTAAGAACACCATGGATTTGCAAACGACGGGCAAATTCTAGACAGACAGATTTGGAGGAAGATGACATCAAGGACGACCTGAATGAAAAGAGGGAAATGGAAGTTAATGACCGAAGATGTAGGACGGATTAGAATACAGACAGTCAGTGTACGCTAAATTAGTTGCCCTCCTGGTCATAATGGGACGCTAATGGTGCATGACAAATGTATGACAAATCTTGTTAACTCCAGAATTAAACGGTGTTACATTGTTCCTGAACTTCAACATTGTTCTTCATTCCTAGTTCATCAGTGAATTCATAAAGTTATCATTCCAACGTTTCTTTTGATGAGCCAGTTCCTTGTCGTGAGTTCAATTAGATGATATTCTCCATGGCATGGCACAGAAGGGAGGACTTACGACATGGCAACCTAGCCTACAAAACATGGGCACCAGACAATTCAACTCTCAGCGGAGGCACCAGACAATTCAACTCTCAGCGGAGGCACCAGACAATTCAACTCTCAGCGGAGGCACCAGACAATTCAACTCTCAGTGGAGGCACCAGACAATTCAACTCTCAGTGGAGGCACCAGACAATTCAACTCTCAGCGGAGGCACCAGACAATTCAACTCTCAGCGGAGGGACCAGACAATTCAACTCTCAGCGGAGGCACCAGACAATTCAACTCCCAGCGGAGGTAGGGTTATGTTTCCTTACCAGTATGGCTCTGGTGTCGACCTAGCCTACAAAACATGGGCACAAGACAATTCAACTCTCAGCGGAGGCACCAGACAATTCAACTCTCAGCGGAGGCACCAGACAATTCAACTCTCAGCGGAGGCACCAGACAATTCAACTCTCAGCGGAGGCACCAGACAATTCAACTCTCAGCGGAGGCACCAGACAATTCAACTCTCAGCGGAGGCACCAGACAATTCAACTCTCAGCGGAGGCACCAGACAATTCAACTCTCAGCGGAGGCACCAGACAATTCAACTCTCAGCGGAGGCACCAGACAATTCAACTCCCAGCGGAGGTAGGGTTATGTTTCCTTACCAGTATGGCTCTGGTGTCGACCTAGCCTACAAAACATGGGCACCAGACAATTTAACTCTCAGCGGAGGCACCAGACAATTCAACTCTCAGCGGAGGCACCAGACAATTCAACTCTCAGCGGAGGCACCAGACAATTCAACTCTCAGCGGAGGCACCGGCCAATTCAACTCTCAGCGGAGGCACCAGACAATTCAACTCTCAGCGGAGGCACCAGACAATTCAACTCTCAGCGGAGGCACCAGACAATTCAACTCCCAGCGGAGGTAGGGTTATGTTTCCTTACCAGTATGGCTCTGGTGTCGACCTAGCCTACAAAACATGGGCACCAGACAATGTTCAGACATTTCTGGCAATTGTTCTTGGAAGGAAAGGTGATGAGAACTGGAACTAGCCACCTCACTTATTATCCATTCACTATTGATGAACGAAAGATGAGTGATTGGAAGGGCCGAATGTACGACGGGCCTGCGTGCCCAATTTGAAACCCTTCGAAAATAAAGTACCAATTAATTGATCAATCAATCATGGCCTAGAATATGTGAGATCTAATACTTCACACTGCAATGGCAATATCTATGATGGGACTAACTTTACTTTATGTGTAGTTTATTTTCCTCAATTCTGTTTTACTGTTGAAAGTGATATAATTTATCCAGTGTCCTGTCCTCTATAATTACATTTATGTTGCTGTCATATATGGCTAATCCCACTTTGTTGCTTTCTAAGACTATCTATTTTGTCCTGTACATCCTTGGTTGGGTTAAAGAGGGATAATAAATAACAGAAACAAGAAGCAGCAGTGTGAAACAACCTACTTCCCAATACTTAAATTGAAAACACCATAACGGCTCAAAAAGGAGTAAAAGACAAGATTGACTTCCATGCTGCAGGATCTATCCCATGCGGCACATTCTTCTTTGCACAGCGTGGACTGCTGAAAGCATTGCACAGCGCATGAACTCCATAGCTTCAGTGGTGACACCCATATGAGAGAGAGAGAGAGAGAGGAGAGAGAGAGATATGGAGAAAAGAGAGAGTATGTATGTATGTATAAGTAAACGTTTATTAGCGAGTTTGTGATTGTGAGTTAGTATATGAGTATGCGAGAGAGAGTGTATTTCTGTGTTATTGAGTGGGTGCACAACTGTGACAGTTATGTAAATGATTAAGTATGTATGTAGGTATGTATGTATGTATGCGTTTATGCATGTACTTATGTATTATGTATGTGTGTCTGGTAACCTGCCTGTCTCATAACATGATAATATGCATTGTTTATGTTCAAAACATTCATCTGACAATGTTTTTTTCCCTTATGCGAATGTAACATGCACAACAGATAATGATGTAAGAAGATGAGTGATTGGAAGGGCTGAATGTAATACAACCTGTGTGCCCGATTTGTGACCCTTTGAAAATAAAGTTCATTGGTGCTCATGAACAACTCCTTAATGACATACCTATTGAGGGCTTCTGAAAATACAATCTTCACAGGAAGGGGAAGGCGGTCTGACCAATTTGTCCCAGAGACCCCTAACCTTAGCTTAAACACCATCAAGTTGAATAAGCAGGGCCAACATAAAAAAGCAAACCAGGCATTCACTTATAAAATCAATGCACCATTTTTGAAAGTCAGCTTGTGTTAGTGGAGGAAAAACAGGTATGATAAGTAGGCCAAGAACACACAGTGATAACCACATGTATTTGCCCACAATGACATCATCAGCCTGGAGTGTAGTGTACACTCAGAATCACTAGCCGGCTGTGTGGCAGTGTCATGTTACATGTGTTGGTTTGTACGCTGCACCTGCAGGAGTTCACACTGGCTTATCATTGCCTTGTTAAAAGATCATTTGTATGACAACGAGAAAAGACAGGCAATAGAAACAGTTTAGTCAAAAAAGAAACCGTTATACAGACATGGAAGATAATAGGGAAGCAAAACTCGCTTACACTCAGGAAATAAATGACCAGTAGACCACGAGGTAGACCAAGCAGACGGTGGAGAGATAATATACATACAGACCTACAAGCACTTGGAATCAACGACTGGCAAGAGAAGGTCAACCAGAGAGATGAATGGAGACGGATTGTATCTGCAGCAAAGAACCTCAATGGCTCAGAATGCTGAAGAAGAAGAATACAGACATCACCAAGGAAGATTTAAAAAAAAGAAACTACACAATTTAGACACAACAATTTTTAACAATTATAAGTCCCAAAGAAGAAATCTGCTATAGGTCTGTGACGTGCGAGGATCATCACAATTTGAGGCCTGAATGCGCGAAAGAAATCGGTGACCAGTCCTTCCCCTTACATAGTGGGCAATGATAGCAGGCGTTGAACCCTCACCTGATCATGCTCCTGGCATTACCAGGGCAACTCCCTAGCAACTACACTAACACACCCTCTAGACATCACTAGGATAGGCTAATGTATCAACATAAATATTTATCAATAAAGAAACATAAATGTGATCACAAAAATTATTAGAAGATAAACGTTGACCAGCAAAAAGTCAAGTAATTATGCCATTTATGGATTGGAACAACAAAATTTGGAGTACTATGAGCACATGCTGTGGTGATATATAGATGTTAAATTTGGACAGTAACAAATCAGTTGACAAGCACATATCTACCATTAAATATAAGTGTTACACAACAGTACTAAACATTAATGGGATGGAAAAAAGAACAAACAGATCTATCCAACAAGAACTCAAAATAACTTTGAAAATAGACCGATAGTGTAGATATCGCATAGTTAATACAGATCAACAGCACTCTGGTGGATAAGAAAACAGAGGGGGTTTCACAGACAATAGTAGTCAAGGAAAACAGACAATTCAGACACTTTCAAGCAAAGATGAAAAAAACAGCACAGACATGATACTACTCATCTATGAAACTATATCTATCAACACTGATAGGCAAACAAAACCAAAAAAAACTTACAGACAAAATACATGTCATGATACCATACAAATAAAACAAGATACATAGCAAACTAATAACTGAGTCACATCAATAATGACTACATAGGCTCAATCAAGTGGCAGCACACATTACGCAAAATTGTCACTAGTGAGATCAAAAACAAATTCAAATGAGTGGAGGGGTCAGATTAACAAACAAAAAAAAAAAGCAACCTGTACTTAAATTACAGTTGTATATTCAAACATTTAAACACTGGCAAGAAAAAAAAATTATGTCTAAACTTATTATGTTGATATGCAAAACTGAAGATACACAATAATGTTTTTATCAAGCAGACTACACATTATTTCAAGGTTTCTACTTTGAAGAAAAATAAGTGTTCAAATTATTTTTTACATGAAGTGTTCTTTTCTTGGACTGGTCGTTGGGTCAGAGTCCTGTTGACAATGAAATAGGCTAATACCCTGTGGAGGAAACATGACCAGCCTAGGCCAAATCCCAGCCACCTAGGCCTAATCTCAGCCACCTAAGCCTAATCTCAGCCACCTAGGCCTAATCCCAGTCAGTCTGTATGGGCTGAGCTGAATCCTGACCTGGTTACACTGTATTATGCCTCTCCACAGATGTAAAGTTCCAGTACCAGCCATGTGCACCCTGCTGGTTTCAGAGCTAGAAGAGGTGATGAAAGAGTTCTGCAACACAGTTCCCACAGAGCATGATACTTTGGTACCAGGTTAGGATACAAGTCTCAACACTAATCTCAATCTGACAGATGCAAGTCCTTTACATAGCTCCAACAACCTGAACATCAACGTATGAGTCTTAAAGATTTCAAACTCAGGTTGGAAGAAATTCCTTAAAAAGATTTGAAACTCAGGTTAGAAGAAATTCACCAATCAACCAACCAAATATACTAATACTGAAGAAGGTCAGCACAAATATATCTAAAAGGTAACAAAAGAAAACCTCAATTGTCTTCTGTGTGAAACAGCATCTGAATTCCATAATATATTTCCTGGCTTTCAAAACAGCCACACCACTTAATTATTTAATAATCCTCCAATGTGTTTTAACATTTATTTTACAATGCTATTAAAGATTATTGCCATCCTTTAAACATTTTAGAGAATGTGGACATGTTGCGATTCTACATGTACATAATTAGTTTTGTTATTTAAAAATTTTCTTTTTAAATTTAATTATTTTTTTTATACCCATCAATTCACAGACCATCATCATCATCATCAAGTGCCGAGCCGGCTGGCGTAGGCGTTCATGGCTCTCCATAGATCTCGGTCTTTGGTTTTCTGGATCAACTCTGCTGCTGATATTCCTGACTGTCCCTACCGGACGAGGATGTCCTAAGACAGCCATTAACGTCGTTCACTAACACTGATATCTGTTTTGCCATGAAGTCTTGGGAAGATAATGTGGTGGTTTCCTCTTGCCTTCCACATCCACATGGTGGTCTTTTTACCTCTGCCTTTGACAGCCATTTCCGACTGTAAGGACAAGTGAGTGCCCTGCTCTGCTCAGCTGCAGAGTTGTCCACTTATTCCGGTGGATACTCGGTCCCCAGAGCTGTGTTAGCCACACCGTGGTGTGTTTCCATCCTCTACCACGGGGAGGTGCAGTTGGGATTTTCCATTCCTAAAGTTATGGTCTATGACCAAAACAAATATATATATGTTGCATCATTAAAAACATATCCTTTTCCTGAATTTTTGCATGTGCCGCACTATTAGTATACAAAGAACACACACTTAAAATCACTTTTCAAAATGTGTGCAACAACAGTATTTATATTAGTTAGTTAGTTAGTTAGTCGACAGATCATCCTCATTGCACATCGAACCATTCAGTCCATAAGTGCTCGGATCCCCTCCTCAGCAAATGCCGCAGCGTGTAGTGGCTCACGACACCAGTTCTGTGTTGGTTAATCAATCGTCTTTGGCTTTCTAAATAGTGTTCTTGTTTGGCCACACCTCTTTTAATTTGCAGTTATCGCAGTCTGACCATGGTTGTAGATTCAGTCATCGCTTGGTTCTCGCAACAGTCTTACTTCTCGTAGAGCATTCAGAATGTCAGCTTGGTCCATGTCGCGTCCGCCCTCCACAGTAGCCTTACCTGCGAGCTCGTCAGCCCGCTCATTTCCTTGTACTCCCGCATGCCCTGGCATGAAGATGAAACTAATGTTTACCAGTTAAGACCGCTCAAGAGACAGCAACCACTCTCTTCAGATCCACCCCATCTCTATCCTCTTGAGCATGCTCATTGAGTCACTAAGGAAACATGCCCTATTGAATGTCTGTGTCTCGAGCCATGTTATTGCTTTACTTACTGCCATGACTTCCAGTCAGGCTACTTGTGGTCTCAGCAAAAGCACCAGAGTCCTTCACAATTCTCCCTCCGGCCAGAGCCGTAAAGGCCCATGAGCTTCTCACGGACGACCGACCCATCTGTGTAGATGACAGCATCATCGTCTACCGAATTCTCGAAAATCAACACTTGTACTTCCGCCTCCACAGCAGCCGGATTTTCTTGTCTGCATTTTCTGTCTAGTTGGATGCAGACTGAAAGAGACGTACAGAAATCTGTAGGCCCTTGTACCCACTCCTCACCAGGTTCTAATTCCTCAAGTGAACATACCTGTCGAAGAATGTCCTCGGCTTGACCCATCCACGACCTTACTCTTTTTAACCTGCTGCCCTTCACCTTCCTAATTTCACTATGCAGTGGATGTTGTGTGTTTGCGTTAACTTTGAGGTAGGCACGTGCTCTGCAAATTTGTATTCTGTCTTCAATGGTTGGAAGATCAAGAAGGTAGCGCATTGCCCTACATGCTGTATCTCTTGTACATCCAAGAATAATGCGCATAGCTTCATTCTGTATCCTTTCCATCCTTTCTATCTGCTTACGGCTGAGAGTCAGGATTGCCATTGCATACTTCAAAACAGACATGACCAGCCCCTCGTACAGAAGACATAGATGGCGCTGCTCACAGTTTGCTGCCGCCATCACCCGCATCGCAGCCAAACCCCGCTGGCAGTATTTATGTTACACTGCAGAAATGCTGCCAGTTAATTAGAATGCATTGCTCAAGTTTCTGTGATGTTTTTGCAATTGGTCAACAAATCTCCCTGCTGGTGGCAGGCAACAATGTGGGTGAACATGTGCAGTAAAATGTCTGCTTTTCAAATTAGGTGTATGTGGTACCTGTAGGTGTATGTGGTACCTGTAGGTGTATGTGGTACCTGTAGGTGTATGTGGTACCTGTAGGTGTATTGTGGTACCTGTAGGTGTATGTGGGTACCTGTAGGTGTATGTGGTACCTGTAGGTGTATGTGGTACCTGTAGGTGTATGTGGTACCTGTAGGTGTATGTGGTACCTGTAGGTGTATGTGGTACCTGTAGGTGTATGTGGTACCTGTAGGTGTATGTGGTACCTGTAGGTGTATGTGGTACCTGTAGGTGTATGTGGTACCTGTAGGTGTATGTGGTACCTGTAGGTGTATGTGGTACCTGTAGGTGTATGTGGTACCTGTAGGTGTATGTGGTACCTGATAAGTTCCTGTTTTCCAGAAAAGAAACCTAGAAATATAACAATACATAATATATGTTTCTGTTTGTGTGCAAGAGACTAATCTTCTTCTTCTTCTTCAGCGTTCCGAGCCATTGAGGTTCTTTGCTGCAAATACAATCCGTCTCCATTCGTCTCTCTGGTGGACCTTCTCTTGCCAGTCGTTGATTCCAAGTGCTTGTAGGTCTGTACATGTATTATCTCTCCACCGCCTTCTTGGTCTACCTCGGGGTCTGCGGTCATTTATTTCCTGAGTGTAAGCGAGTTTTGTTTCCCTATTATCTTCCATTCTTTCTATATGCCCCAGCCATTGTAGTCTATTAGCCTTCATGATACCAGTGATTAGCGGGGACTTAAACAGATCATAAATGTCTTTGTTACTTCTTCTTTTCCACTCTCCACTATGTGTATCCCTAATGGGTCCAAAGATGCGTCTTAAAATTTTGTTCTCAAAGGTTTGTAACAAGGCTTCGTCTCTTTTCGTTGTACTCCAGGTTTCAGAGCCATACAGCACAACTGGTCTGATCAGTGTTTTGTATATTGTGATTTTGGTGTTACGAGATAGCGCCTTTGATTTTAGTAGATGTTGTAGTGCATAGTATATCTTATTTCCAGAGTTGATTCTAGTTTGTATTTCTTCCCTTATGATGTTGGAGCAGTTGAAGATTGTACCCAGGTATTTGTATGTTTCCGTTCTTTTAATGGTCATATTATCTATTTGTATGTGGCCAGAGTTTTTAGCCATTCCGTCTCTTGAAATTACCATATATTATGTCTTATCTTGGTTGATAACCAGCCCCATCTGTTAGGCTTTTTCCTTTAATTGAGTCAATAATTCCAATGTCTTTTGTTCACTTTGCCCTATAATATCTATATCATCTGCATAACCAAACAGCTTGGATGTTCCTCCAATATCACATTCCTCCTTTACCTTCCTTACAACTTTCTCTAGAGCCAGATTGAAGAGTAGCGGCGATAGTGCATCACCCTGTTTCAAGCCAGATGTTATTTGGAAGGGGTCTGATTTCCTGCCTTTATATGTTACTATATTATAAGTATCTTCCATGCATAGTCTGGTCATGTTGATTAACTTCCTTGGTATTCCAAATTCCTGCATAGCATTCCATAGACTATTCCTATGGACACTATCATAAGCCTTTTTAAAATCCACAAAAATGTTATGGAGATCTCTTTTATATTCCCAATGTTTCTCGGCTATTTGTCGTAAGATAAATATCTGATCTATTGTTGATCTGTTTTGTCTAAAACCCGCCTGGTAGTCACCTAATATGTCTTCTGAATATGGTTTTAGTCTATTTAGTAATACTGCGGATAGTATCTTATAGCTTGTGGACAGTAGTGATATTCCTCTATAATTTCCACATTGGAACTTGTCTCCTTTCTTAAAGATAGGTATCAATAATGACTCTTTCCAGTCATGGGGTAATTCTTCTGTCCTCCAGATCTTTATTATTAGTTCGTATAGCTTTAGATGTAATGCATGGCCACCTGCCTTTATAAATTCAGCAGCAATTCCATCAGTCCCAGTTGCCTTATTGTTTTTAAGTCGTGTGATTACATATAGGATTTCTTCAAATGTAGTTTCTTCAATTTGTGGTTCGCATGTTAGAACCTCTTCCTGTGGGAAAATGTTACTTGGAGCTTCACAATTTAGTAATTCAATAAAATATTCTTTCCATGTGTTGCACATTTCCTCATTGGTATTTATCATATTCCCATTTTTGTCTTTTAAAACCATATGTGTTTTGTTGGTGCCCTCGTTTCATTGACTTCAGTTCTTTAAAAAAATTTTCTGGATTCATTTTTCTGGTGATTAGTTTCCATATCTTTGATTATATTACTCATATATTCTCGCTTCTGCTGTCTGACTATTTTTGTAGCCTCTTTACATTCATTTCTATAATGCTCTTCCTTTTGGATGTTATTGATGTCATTTAACCATACATGTCTGGCATTCTTCTTCCTAATGACTGCTTCTTCACATTTTTGATTGAACCATCTGTTCTTTCTATGCGTGGTTAACACACTGAGACATTCTTCTGCGGTAGATTGAATTGTATTCTTGATGTTCAACCAAGTTTGGTCAACGCTTTCCTCCAAAGGGTTTTGCAGAGTTTCAAGTTTACATTTTATTTCATCTGTAAATTTCTCTTTGACTGTAATGTCTTGTAGTTTTTCTCTGTTATATGTTGGGTGTAATCTTTGTAATTTAGTATAGAAAGCTCTCTTAAGTTTTATTTTAAATTTTGCTCCAACGAGGAAGTGGTCACTGTTGTTAATTAAAATGTGATCTATTTGATTATAGGTTCTCTTGTCACATGATTTCCAAGTTTGTTTGTGTATATCCTTTCTTTGTCTGGTACTGCTAATCTGCAGTCCTTTGGCTTCTGCCAGGTTGATGACTCTCCATCCATTATCATTTGAAGTTGTATGTAGCCTTTCCATACCGGCCGCTTTTTTTATTAGTTTGCTCTCTACCTATTTTTGCATTGAAGTCTCCCAGCACAATCAGGATGTCCTGTTTGGGGGTTTCTTCTATGATTTAAGAGACTAATACAATTTTAAAAAAATTCTCCAAGCTTTATGTAAGGACTGATATTGGAGACAGATGCAAATGTCCACACAAAAAAAGGGTAAGCATTACAAGTTGTCCTGGAAACTGCATTCAGCAAAACAAATAATATTGGTAGCAGTTATTTGCTACAGATATGAACTGAATGTTAACCAACACCAGACCCTCACTACCATGATCAGGCAATGCATTAGACTATATAAATGGAACACATACAATCTAAATTATGTATGCTTTTGTTTTTCTTATTTTATTCTACATGAAATGGCTTCCCATATAACCTGTGTTTCAATTAAGTAGTAGCAATTGTACATCACTCTGACAGTCATATAAAACACATACAATGTAGACACTAGCCTGGGGACTTCAAAGACAAGGCGTTGGGAGTACAGCAGAGTGACCATCTACATGGCATTGTGCTGCTGCCAAAAATGTGAAGGACTGGACATTACAAATCAAAATTCGCAATTCAGTTACCTCACAGGAGAAAGGAAAAGAAATAATCAGTCTCCGGTCAAAGTCCTTGTCAACAAACAAAATACAGAAAACATGAATACTTAGCAGGAATACAGAAGTATCTTAACCCTTTACAAGGCGTATCGTCCGTTACCGGCCGGTCTCTAAATACGAGCGTAGCGTCCGATTCCGGCCGATACTATTATGCATTGTAAAAACGCGATCTCTCGGTTTTCCGACACTTCCGTCTGCTACTTTCACTTTCGCCCATAGCTTGACAACGTGGCCGCCATTTGTAGACGCGCTACAATGACTTTGAACAGACTTTTACGGACTTGTTTTGATAGTTTTTGGGAGTTTTACGCTGTTTTTCAAAATGGATTTAGGCGATTCTTCAAGTGATAGCCGAGATTTCGCTCTGTTCAATTTAAATGACATTAAAGGGCACGAAGTTGATTATTAATCGGAGCTAGATATCAGTGCAAAGCGTTACTTTGCATTAGCAGTCGTGAGTCGGACTTTAAAGAAAGTGATTATGATTCTGAAAATGTGTTTGTAAATTGCCGTATAGATGACGGAAAATCACAAACAACATGCCGTATTTCGTAAATATTTGTGTTCATATATGGATTACCGGCAACAATCACGTGAGTAACATATTCTGCATGCTTTTCCCTTCATTGTGTTGATTTATTTAACTAAAATCGGTTGACTAACACCTTATTTGTGATGTTTTTACTAACGCGACCCGAAATTTTTACAGAACCTGAAAAAATCTTGCCCGTTCAGGGCTACAAAACGGACAAGCGTCTGCCCTGTAAAGGGTTAATATATTCATATATGGTTATTTGAGATTACAAAAGACATGGCAAAAGAAAAAACAGACTATGAAGAATTGAAAGAATGGTAGGAAGAAGAGCTAGATGAAACAAGCCGATATTTAGGAAGTGATTTAGATGCTGCATGTTATAAGGTGTGAGCTGTGGCAGTGCAGTGGCTAGCACGCTCTCCTGTCAGCCCTGTGGCCATGGATTTGAATCTGCATTGAGGCAGATCTTGAAAATTCACCTGGTCTTCCTGGCGGTGGACTCAGGCTAAAATAGGTATCAGAAAATATCTCAGGAAGTAAAGGTGGCTGGCAAGATACTGACCCCATATGGGGCTAGAACCATATGCCAAATATGCCTCACCCCTGGTAATATGGACCCATAATAACATGTAATAAGGTAGACTCTACAGCCTGAATGTCATACTGTCTGGATTGTCTGCTGTGGACCAGACAGCATCTTAGCATTTTGCTGAACCACTGAGAATTTGCACAGGATCACATTAGAGTTCTCAGGGAAGAATAATGCTACAGTGAAAACAAATTATGGTAAAATTTCCAAAAAGAAAATGAAAAATGACTGCTGTGCAAAACAGTAATTGATATCGTGCCCCTAAAATTAATTAAATTTTAAATAAAATGTGATGCCACTAAACACAAGAAATAGCATATGACAGGTCAGTAGATGCATACACATTGGTACTTAATTTAGAATTTGTGAACTGTTATCCACTGTAAATAAATACATGGCAGACAGAGTGAAATAAGACCACATGAGTCAAAACAGAAGAAAAAAAAATAAACACTACAATGAATTAATGATATTGAGAGAGCTGCGACAAATGGAATCATGAATCTAATCTAGTGACAGTGACTAGGCAAGTGGGGCAATTAACATAATAATTAATATAGAATGAGAATGTCCTGAGAGAATCAATAAGCACTTATAGATTTCTCAGACTCAATCAGACTGTTAACAGGCTCAGTTAGTAAATAATATACCCGTAACTATTGTTTGTTTATCTTGTCAACTTCTGACCTTGCAATTCTGATCTCATTATTGACAGCTGACCGAATTTCAAAACAACAACCTGGCAAAAATTAGATTATGTATGCAATGTTAAGAGTTTTCCACGGATAGTCTTAAGCTGCAACATTTCTTACAACATAATTAAACATATTGTGCAATTTAGTTTGGTTATTAGTTTAACAATAATAAAGCAAACTTGGAAATGCAATTCAGAAATCGACAATATGGAAATGCATTTCATTTAAATGATGGATAATTTTGAGAATACGAAATTTATCATTATCAATATCATTGATAACAAATGGAAACAACCAAGGTGAAACGCGCTAATTGAACTAATTCTGTTCATCAAAGAATATCGCATCTTACCTTTGGATCAACCTCATAATAATACTGTTGGGTTCGAATCCACCTTGAAACCAAGTGGTCGCGAACTGTGTAAGCCAACGAAAAATAGTAGTCCCTCGGGGTGGCAACATTTCGGTCCTTCACCAGCGTATAGTGGAGATGCCGATTGAACGATTTCTTGATCGTTGCAATATTTTCCACCGGGGCGATGCCTCTGATACTGATTTGCTTACGTCTTTCAACCTCTGAAGTCATTCTGTCCGGTTAAAAGACAGACGGAGGGGTATTAGAACTGAGAAACTGGAAAGATTGAGAACTTGTTGAAGTAAATATTTCCTAGTCACCTCGTCCCATTGGCAGACGATCGGTTCCAAGGGCCTTAACCTTTGTCGGCTTTCTCTTCACCTTGACCCGTCAAGGTCGGTCATAGCAAGTATGGAGTAGCAGTGCAAGCTGGCAAGTCGCTGGTGTTGTGCTGTGTACTACCAGAGATTTCTACAGTTTGCGACCTTAACTGAACTCACAGGTTGCTGGTGTACTACCAGAGATTTCTACAGTTTGCGACCTTAACTGAACTCACAGGTTGCTGCTGTACTACCAGAGATTTCTACAGCTTGCGTCCTCCAATGAACTTCCAGAGATTTCTACAACTTGCGACCTCGCCTGAATTCACCGGTTGCTGGCGTAATACCAGAGATTTCTACAGTTTGCGGCCTTAACTGAACTCACAGGTTGCTGGTGTACTACAGAGATTTCTACAGCTTGCGACCTCGCCTGAATTCACCGGTTGCTGGCGTAATACCAGAGATTTCTACAGCTTGCTTTCTCACCTGAAATCACAGGTTTCTGGCGTAATACCAGAGATTTCTACAGCTTGCGACCTCACCTGAAATCACAGGTTGCTGGTATGCTACCAGAGATTTCTACAGCTTGCGGCCTTGCCTGAACCCCCAGCGATTTATTTCTACAGCTTGCGGCCTCACCTGAACCCCCACATATTCCTACAGCTTGCGGCCTCACCTGAACCCCCAGATATTTATTTCTACAGCTTGCGGCTTCACCTGAACCCCCAGATATTTATTTCTACAGCTTGCAGCCTCGCCTGAACTCCCAGAGATTTCTACAGCTTGTGGCCTAGCCTGAAATCCCAGATATTTATTTCTACAAGCTTGCGGCCTCACCTGAACCCCAGAGATTTATTTATACAGCTTGCGGCCTTATCTGAATCCCTAGATACTTATTTGTACAGCTTGCCGCCTCACCTGAACTCCCAGAGATGTCTACAGCTTGCGGCCTCACCTGAATTCACAGAGATTTCTACAATTTGCGGCCTCGCCTGAACTCCCAGATATTTATTTCTACATCTTGCGGCCTCATCTGAACCCCTAGATACTTATTTGTACAGCTTGCGGCCTCGCCTTAACTCCCAGAGATTTCTACAGCTTGCGGCCTCACCTGAACTCACAGAGATTTCTACAGCTTGTGGCCTAGCCTGAACTCCCAGACATTTATTTCTACATCTAGCGGCCTCATCTGAACCCCTAGATACTTATTTGTACAGCTTGCCGCCTCGCCTGAACTCCCAGAGATTTTTACAGCTTGTGGCCTAGCCTGAACTCCCAGATATTTATTTCTACATCTTGCGGCCTCATCTGAAACCCTAGATACTTATTTGTACAGCTTGCGGCCTCGCCTGAACTCCCAGAGATTTCTACAGCTTGCGGCCTCACCTGAACTCACAGAGATTTCTACAGCTTGTTTCCTAGCCTGAACTCCCAGATATTTATTTCTACATCTTGCGGCCTCATCTGAACCCCTAGATACTTATTTGTACAGCTTGCGGCCTCGCCTGAACTCCCAGAGATTTCTACAGCTTGTGGCCTAGCCTGAACTCCCAGATATTTATTTCTACATCTTGCGGCCTCATCTGAACCCCTAGATACTTATTTGTACAGCTTGCGGCCTCGCCTGAACTCCCAGAGATTTCTACAACTTGCGCCCTCACCCGAGCTTCCAGAGATTTCTACAGCTTGTGGCCTAGCCTGAACCCCCAGGTTGCTGCCAACATGTAAATTGTCGATACACACTGCGAGATTTACTGAGGAGGGGATCTGAGCACTTATGGAGTGAATGGTTCGATGTGCAATGAAGATGATCTCTCGACTAACTAACTAACTAACTAACTGACTGACTGACTGACTGACTGACTGACTGACTGACTGACTGACTATGTAAATTACCAATACAGATATTGCAGAAATCACACAGCATAAGCTAAAACAATCAGATAAATCGTTCAAGCTGAAATATAAAACACAGGTATTCGATATCTGTGCAGTAATTCGAATTGTCTACATAAGCCAACTTTGTGCAAACAAAAAAGACATGATATCCAGTGTAAAATGACAGCGGTAGACAATTCAAATTATTGTGAGAATATGGGTGTTTTCTATTTCTGCTTGAAGAATGTATCTCATTGTTTTAATCCATGTTGTGTGATTTCTGCATCTCTGACGAAATGCTGCGAAAAATGCCAGGCAATACATTGTACCATCTATTGCGTCTATCTTCATTATTAGAATTGTAGGTCGACATAGCCGAATGGATAAGAACATGTTTTCATAAACATCCGGTGTGCTGATGCCGAGGTAAGGCGTTCAGTCTCTACACCGGACAGTTGGACTAAAATGTTGACCTATCGTCCTTGACTTGAAGTAGTTTGTGAAGACTACGCTTGCGTTCATAGCGAGCGAGCGCCAAAAGAAAAGAAAAAAAAAACAACATTAAAATTCATTACGAAAGAACATTATTTTGAAATGTAGATTATTAACATTCTTGACAGATGTACATCTATGTTTATTGTAGCTCTTGAAGAAATCAGGAGCCTTGGAGTATGATCAACACTGAACATTGATCGTAATGATCTCACAAAGATATTACTGAAAACCATCATGCTAAAGTGTAGGAAGAAAATGCAATCCGACATAGGGAAAGAACAATGTGGGTTTGTTGGAGGCAGAACAGAAAATGTTGCATGGCCTCTGCAATTTTACGTTCATTTCTGAACGAGAAGTGAATGTTCAAATCCAACTAACATGTATAGGGAATAAACCCACTACGCCGCCGTCAGCACACAGGAGGTTTAAAAGGTACAACAAATGCTGTGTACTTGAGTAGTTATAAATGTAGGATTCGGTTAGTATTTGCCGGAGCCTCCGGCAATTGACCTTGACCTCGGCTGATTTTCACTCCCCCTCGGTCATGAAGTTGGGTAAGGGGTGGGTAAGGGGTGGTATGTAGGGGAGATATTTAACTCTTATATTTTGGGTTGTGTAGTAAACATGTGTGTACCACATAATCAACATGAAGAAACTTCTTGGAGTGGTCAACAAGAAAAATCATTCATACCACTAAAAAACCAAACAAAAGTTCGTTTTTCATAACTTTTATTTTTTCATCAAATTTTCAATAGTGTGTAGCAGAGTCAAATCATTGACAAAGTACATTCATTTTTATTGGTCGTGACAAACGTGACATTGAGTCTTTTATATAGCCATTTCATACATATGACCACTTTAATAGAACATATAGACACCAAACAGTAGAAAACATATAGCGGCATTATCTAACAATTTCATTGTTTCTGCCGTAATACTCTCAGCTGGATTGTTATCCCCTTGGCGACGGGCATTAGAGACTGTTTCCCCAAATTGTTTAAAACAACTAACCGGTCGATACTCTATTGTCTGGTGTAACCACCAACCCATGGGCTAGATACCACTTTAAAAGAGGGGTGGCTAATAATATTTTCTTCCCGAAATAACTACCAATCAATGTCCGTCGTGAGGTACTCATAAATACTTCATAAATACGCCAATATCATCCCTCGACACTTCTGTGTTCTTAAAAAATAGGGGGCATTTCGACAAAGGACTCTTGTAAAAGCAGTCGGGGTCTCTATATCACATTCCACCAATCCGAAAAAATGTATCACTTTTTACAACCTCAATTATCTGGTTTTCACTCAACCCCAAGGAAGTTGTGTGGGTTCCCGTAAGAAACGATTTAATCAACTCAATTATTGACAGATTTGTCTGTTGTACTCTGTTTTATTAAACTTATCAACATGGTAAAATGTACCACGTTTGGTCACGCCCACCGACATGGCACACGATGACTGAAGAATTACTGCCCTACACAAAAATCTAATTTATTTAAAATTAATAACTAAGCTGGTAGTGTTATGTCTTTTCGTTACAAACTTGAGTCAGAAGTCTTATCGACAACAACGTTAAATTTATACAAGAGACAATATCACAATCATAGACACATTTCAAGCGAACGAAAGAAGAAGCGACACATGATAATGATAGACCCAGAGCGGTTACCGACATGAAACATAATGTATTCTTTTTTCGGCGTTACAAAGTGTCTATCTTCTTATCTGTGGGCGTAAGCGAAAGAGATACCAAAAAGAAAAATAGTAGACAACGGTATATTGATGAACAGCGGTTTAAAGCGTGCGAAAGAATTATAAAATTAAAAAAAAAAAAAATTTACACTTTGAGGATCGAACCACTGCCACCCGAACACAAGCCAAGTGCGCTATCAACTAAGCTATTACTTCTGGTAACACTGGTCTTACAAAGCAAAGATACAACAGCAACCTTGCAAGTGTGACTGTCGGAGATGATAAAAATAAGAATTACAGCGATAGACAAAACATATTTCTAGAACAGACATTTATAAACATATTAGACAAAAAATTACTCCGCTATTATGTTTAAACACCAATAAAGTATGGTTTTCAGTTGTATAAAAAGTAACATAATTTATAGGTACAACTGTGCTATGCCCGCTTCCGAAAAAGTCAGATTTAGACAAAATTATTCAAATATCAGAAAAAGGAACCGTGTAATATTTAATAATACCAAGTTTTAAGTATTTTAAAAAGCAATATAGCATAATAAACCATTCTTATATATTTAAAAAAATTATTTATGTATGCAAACTCGGAACAGGCACGCGTCGTATGACGCCTTAAATGTGTAATAAAATAACTTTTTGATAGGTCAAAGTAATAAAACTTATAATCAAATGAAAGATTATGATGTCGTTGATTTAAAAAAACCAAGTTTGATGGTGTTTTACGAAATATATCAAGAGATATTGATATTATAAACTCAGCGTGTTGCACATTTGTGGCTAATTTAGTTCCGTTGCGAATTTTGTCCAGAAGACGTGTTGGCAAGCTTTCTCGGATGACCGCGCACGTTAACAAAACACGGGTCACACTGCAGTGTGGTTATTCGCCAGCCCAGACGAACACTGAGGCTCGCCTTGTAAGTGTTTTACTAACACGATAATTAGATTTAATTTTGATATCATCAGAATAAATCTAAATTTCGCCATGTTCTGAGTGAACGAATGGTTATATTTTTTTCGTTTCGCTCTGTACAAAAGTCACACTTCTTTATTTCTTTCGCACCACACAACACATAGCTGTCTTTGGTGTTCTGAAACCAACTTGGCTGACACTATCATCATCAAATGATATAGGCCTTCATACTGCTGTCTTTGGTGTTCTGAAATCAACTTGGCTGACACTATCATCATCAAATGATATAGGCCTTCATGACGCTGTCTTTGGTGTTCTGAAAGCAACTTGGCTGACACTATCATCATCAAGTTCCGTGTTGTAGGCCTTCATACTGCTGTCTTTGGTGTTCTGAAACCAATTTGGCTGACACTATCATCATCAAATGATTGTAGGCCTTCATGACTCTGTCTTTGGTGTTCTGAAAGCAACTTGGCTGACACTATCATCATCAAGTTCCGTGTTGTAGGCCTTCATACTGCTGTCTTTGGTGTTCTGAAACCAACTTGGCTGACACTATCATCATCAAATGTTGTAGGCCTTCATGACTCTGTCTTTGGTGTTCTGAAAGCGACTTTGTTGACATAAAACTACCATAATTTCTAATTGGTATGTTACTGAGATAACAGTTGTCACGATGTTCATGCGGCTCTTACATGATCGAAGAAAGTTGTTTCTTTTCTAGTTGTTACACAGGAAATTCACCTTACAAACCAGCTGCTTCTAATTTTTTTTGTTACAACATTCACTCCCACACACCAAAACTATTTACCACTCTCTTACTTTTTCATTTTCTAAAATTTTGTTTGTCCTGTACATTAATCTCTTGTATATCATCCATCTGATAATTACCCCTAGATAATTTATCTACTTGGTTAAGAATGTTTCTATGTCACATTTGGTGTCACCACTGTTGGTATCCCCGGTTACACTTTTTCTTCGTAAGTAACGTGCTCACTGTGAGAATCAGCACTGGTTCATACTTATGATGTGAGCCGGTCGCTCAATGGCAAACTACTGAGTGTAAGCTTGTCTAGAAATCAGCTGAAAGCTGTTGACAGCGCTGTCCTGTAAAACATTTACTTTCTTTTGATACCATTATTAATATTTTCTTGATAGAGCACTCCATATTATTACAATGTCCAACAATTATAGATCTGTTGCATTATCTATCCCCCAAAACTGTATCATGGTATCTTCCAATTAGTATTTGTGACCTGTCTGGTTTCTCATATAAATTCCCCAAGGCACGAGCCCACGCGAGCACAGGGAAAGGCGGGCTCACGGCATCACAAGGTCTGGTTTCACTTGCTCTCTTTTCGTTTTTACTTGTTACGCCTTTTCAAAGGAATGTAGCACAAAAGTCATCTACACAAGGCTTTTACCACACATGTGAATGTTATCACGTTGATAAGGCTGTGTACGGCAAATTAGCTATGTTTGAAAATCTACAAATTGGTGGGGAAGAAAAAAACATATTGGATCTGTCATGTGGATTGATAATGAAATAGTCACCCAATTAAAAGGGGTGTGTAATGTTTTTCCCCTGTATACCAGAATTATAGGAAAAGATTATTGCGGGACATCAATAGATAGACAGTCTTGATTGTAGACAAGGAACAGAACCTGCAACAATTAATAGACGTGAACAACTAGGATTAGCATTAAAAAGACACAGATTATTAGGAAAACACCACAAGTAAATAGGAAAACAAGTACAATTATCTCGGAACAGTTCTGAGGGGCAATGGTTTGAAGAGATTACAAGAATCGCCACGGCGAATGTAGCCTTTAGCAAGACGAATCTGACCAAAAAGATAGCAATTAGAAAAAGAAAGGGTTGAAATGCTTCATACTTTTGTATCGCTGTGTGGACCAGGCTGAAAAACATCTGATGGAAAGGTGGAGAAAAGATACCACGGGCAGAAAATAATCTACAAGAAACAAAATGAAAATCGTAAATAGATTATAGAAATAAAAGGTAGACAAAATTTGTTGGGTATTTTATGAGAAATAAACAGGGTAACAACTGGCAAGATCGAGAGGAACAGACCGAGAAGTAAATACCTGGATGGTTTGGTCACTGGGGTATGGTCGAGACCAGATCCACGACTCTAGTGATCGAGTGAAATGGTAGAACATGACCGCTTAGTGACATGAGGGGTGAATAGATGTGTAACCACATGATAATCAGAATGATGTCATCAGAATAAAGCTAAAATTCACCATATTCTGATCACAAAGATTGAAAAGTAAGAAGGTAATGTGAGGGGACACTTCGGGCCGTGTGTTTGTTGTTTCATTTATCTGTTAATGGTTTGTATCAGTGTTTGCGCGTATGACTAAAAACGTGTCTTTTTATCTGTCTGTATGTCTGGTTGTCTGTATCTGGTTATTTGTCGGTGGGTTTCTCTATATGGCTATACTGGTGTCTATGACTGAGTGTCCATCTATCTGTCTGTGTGTCTATCTATATGTCTGGCTGTCTTTTTATCTGTCTGTATGTCTGGTTGTCTGTATCTGGTTATTTGTCTGTGGGTTTCTCTATATGGATATACTGGTGTCTATGACTGAGTGTCCATCTATCTGTCTGTGTGTCTATCTATATGTCTGGCTGTCTTTTTATCTGTCTGTATGTCTGGTTGTCTGTATCTGGTTATTTGTCGGTGGGTTTCTCTATATGGCTATACTGGTGTCTATGACTGAGTGTCCATCTATCTGTCTGTGTGTCTATCTATATGTCTGGCTGTCTTTTTATCTGTCTGTATGTCTGGTTGTCTGTATCTGGTTATTTGTCGGTGGGTTTCTCTATATGGATATACTGGTGTCTATGACTGCGTGTCCATCTATCTGTCTGTGAGTCTATCTATATGTCTTTTTATCTGTCTATATGTCTGACTGTGTGTATCTGCTTATTTGTCGTCGGGTTTCTCTATGTGGGTATACTGGTATATATGACTGCGTGTCCGCCTATATGTGTTGTTGTTGTTGTTGTTGTTGTTGTTGTTGGTCACTCTAAGACCTCTAATGTTAGCACAACGATCAGACAGCCTATAAAGAACTCACAATGAGAGTGTGTATGACTGATTGTGTGTGATATTCTGAGAGATTGGCCTAAAATTTACTTGTGTATGGTAGTCCCGATTACAGGGTATCCTTCTTTCTTCTATGGAGCACTTTTGGGTGGCGTACCTGAATCAGGGTTATGTGAAGCCATGGAAGCATGTGGATGAAGTGTAACAACATATTGTTGTTGGTCTGGACCGATAGATCATCAGTATGGTCACAGCTTAAAATAGTCACTGTCCAGAAGGAAAGTAATGTGCTTTCGGCAAAGCCAAGAACCCCATAACAACCAGGTGGTGGAAACTTTCGAATATCTTGATTACCAACAGTGACACAATGAAAGAAATTAATCGACTTATCAAGTTGCTCTTCAAAGACAACTTAATAGAGTGGGACAGATAGAACTACAGACAATTATGTTTTTAAGAGTATTCAACTTACGCCTGTGAGACACTAAACACGTCATAAAGGCACTTGAATATAAAATGTAATAGAGGGGTTCTAAGAATATCTTACTTTACTTCAAGAATATTGAAGATGGTTTTTTAAAGACAAGCAAAGAAAATTGGTATATTTGGTCACTTGAAACGTCATGAAAGTTTGGAGAGAGCAATAAGGGTGTATGTCTTGGAAGGTCAAAAGAAGATGATCTCCAGATGGTTGTAATGGACATCTTGTTTGTGATCAAGAATTTTTTTTTTCCTATATTTTCGGCGGGTTTTTATGGGAATGAGATTCTGCAAAGGACATGCTACTGAATGGTAGTAGTAAGGTATGTGTGTACACATTTAGATTTCAGGATCACCCAGGAATATTTTCTTATATACACTTTTCGCAACAAGACAATTAATTTTCAAAGTTCACACATTAGAATACTTCTGGTTTCATTTAAAACAAACTTTACTAAAATAGTTTTCTTTATAAAGTGAAATAGTGCCACGTGTTAGAAGTTGATACATCAGAAGTCGACTTGGGACCTTTTCGATATATAACTATTGTAACCAATGGTGTATTTTAATGGTGGTTAGTGATGTCTATATGGGTTAAATATATAACATTGACGATGTGTTAGAGATGTATGACTCTTCATCGGTCTGTGTAACAGTCTTGGTCATAATTAAAATGGGTTACACCAGGTCAAAGGTGGTTCGGGTTGGAAACATACATCTGGAAGACGTGGACATAAATGACCAAAGTGGGCTTCCGGTCACATGACCTACATCTCGGAAAGAACATTTGTGTTAATTTCTTATCTGTTTTCTGATTGGTTAATTCAAAATGTCCCTCAGACCACTACAGGAGATATGACCTATGTGATTTTGATGTTATCTGTTCTCTGATTGGTTGATTCAAAATATCAGGCAGACCACTACAGGGGATATACCCTTTATGATTTGATGTTATCTGTTCTCTGATTGGTTGATTCAAAATGTCCCTCAGACCACTACAGGGGATATACCCTTTGTGATTTGATGTTATCTGTTCTCTGATTGGTTGATTCAAAATGTCCCTCAGACCACTACAGGGATATACCCTTTGTGATTTGGATGTTATCTGTGTCTCTGATTGGTTGATTCAAAATGTCCCTCAGACCACTACAGGGATATACCCTTTGTGATTTGATGTTATCTGTTCTCTGATTGGTTGATTGATGTTGTTCATTTCAGATATACACCTCTCTCACGCAGACAGTATCAAAACCAGTGACGAAACGAAGGCCAAGTCTATTTCTCATTTTCGCATTCAACGAAGAAGGATGTTTTGCTTCAACAGATATTAAATTCAATTGTTACATTGTGTAAGGTACTTATTTTCCAGTAAGGGCTATAATCTGTGTCTTCTTACTATTCAGTTCCACCCCTAGTTATTGACTGCGTGGGTCTACTAAATGTTGCAGGTCCTCTTCATTGTATGTAATCAGACTGTGTCATCTGCCTAGCTGTTATTGTTTCATTTCATGTCTTCTATATTTCTGGAAAACAGTTTCATTGTACAAGGCGACATTACACATACCCATCTCACACCTCTCTCAATAGGCTGAAATTGGTCTACTTCATTATCAATTTTTATGGTAGCTTGTAGTTTTCATTATATGTTTTTACATGTCTAAGGTCTTTTCCAGCCGTTTGTAGATCATCAGTTCTAAAGTATTAAGCATTTATGCTATGATGCTGTCTGAACCGGGCTTTTGGTAGCTTTCATATGGTTAGAGCCTCCACATTCAAAACGGTGGCCCTTCCTTATTATATTCTTCTCTGTTAACTTCATAAAGGTTTTTTCAATATTCTGATCATACGTGTAAAAGCTATTCTATTATTTTATCCATCTGTTGTCTTTAGGTAGCCTTCTGCTGATCTTTGATTAGTAAGTGGTTGAATTCTTTTGCTATTAGTTTCGTATTTTACTGTTGCGTTGTTTTTTTAATTTCTAAGCACTGAGAGTTTCTTTGACCTCTTATATAATATTCTGTGATTTTCTTCATATTAGCCAAATTTATCTTTGTTTCCATTAGTTGTTTCAAGAATCCCTATCTTATTTTACTTTGTTATATCTATAATATTTATCCTTTCACCAGGTTGAAAAGTTGCTGACAGATCGAAGCCATTACATACAAGGAAGTACAATCTCGAGGCTATTACGTACAAGGAAAGGAAGGCAACTGTCTACCACTGGTATGCCTTCAACGTTTTTCATATTAAACATCACTAAATATTTTCAACCATATATAGTGTTCCTTGGTGGTCATATTCAGCAATGTTCATTAGTATACCACAGTTGTGTCATCCAATATAAAATAACACAGAGAATAGAATTACAAACAAACAAAAAAATAAAAAATAAATAAATAAATAAAATAAAAAATAAAAAAAAATATTAAAAAAAATTTACAAAAGGTCATTGTTTGTCTTCACCATCTACTACATAAGGACTGGATGTGAAGAAAACAGAGAAAATGAAAATATAATACTAAGTGTTATGTGACGGCATACCTTTTGGTATGTCTTATAAAATATTTTCTGTAGATATGTCATATGGTTGCAAAATATCTATAATGCTTTTTATTATTCTCCACAGCTGTTTGCTGCCCAGTGCTTACTCGAGCTTTATACAGGTGTGGAACGATAGGAACCTACAACTAATTTTCACTATCAAGACGTTATCTATTGGATCCACACAAAGTCTTACTATCATCAAAGCCAACACCGGAAACTAACATTATCAAGCCATTACCGGAACTATAATAACATGGAAAAGCTACCAACTACACAAGATCTTAATATCACCTTATCAACAACCGGAAACTATTGCTTCATATTACCGATACCGGAAGTTAAAAGTCTTTTTTGCTGAATAACACTGTCTACTACCAAGATCTGTAATTTGGAAAAGTTTGGATACACAAGAGCTTATCACCGGAAACTTGACTCATCACCACAGTTCTGTCTATCACTATGGCCACTACTCAGAATGTCTTTCTGTGTCCTACATGTGACAAAGCTTTCACTGAACAGCGCAATCTCACACGTCACATTAACACCATACACAACACCACAACTCACAAGTGTCACATATGTTATAACTCATACAAAAGAAAAGATGATCCTAAAGTCCCACATTAAAAAGCATCACCAGACATCATCAATGGACACTACCCCATCAATGCACACTACACCCTCAATTCAACATACGGACACTACAGCACCAAATACTACTGCATCAAACACCACAGAACGTAAAAGGAAAGCTCCCACAGACACACATACACCTAAAAAACAGAAACTTGGACAAGTTGAAACAGAAACACCAGACAACCTCCCTGATGAAATCCAACCCACATATAGAGAAAACTGGGATAGTATTAGGACACATCACAAGTGTGGTAAACACATGTCAGTCTACACATACTACATTAGCCCACAGACACAGCACCCTATCGACTGGACAGATACCCTTATACAAGGTCTTTAATACTCAGACAAAGCCGATTCAAGATCAATTATTCCCACCATTTAATTCTGAGACATAGAGAAACACAGGACCTTAGATTCTATCACGCTTCATCTAACAACTGCTGCCGTTTTAGAATTTCCAGCTTTAATTAATAACAGACATGACTTTGACGACTTCATCAAGACAGTTCATCAACATGATATCCTTACATATGCTATGCAGCAACGACCAGACACCAAATACAGTGTAGAGACAGTAGCTGCTACGTCGTTTTATATTTTTCACATTCCTGATTTTCCTATTGGTTGCTGCCTGACTGATATTCCCGAATACATTACCCACAACCAAGCCATCAATATATTACAACACGACTCAAACCTCAAGCCATACACTGATAATCTTTGTTTTTTTAGAGCTCTAGCCGTACACAAAGGATCACCAGTTACAGATCTTAGGAAACGTACGAAAGAGTATGCTAATAAGTGGAAAGAGTATCAGCACATAGAGTCCCTTACTAATTTTCCAGGTATTAAACTACTCGATGTCCCCAATTTAGAAGAATGCTTTGCTCTCAATGTAGATATTTTTGAGTACGATGATAACCATTCACTGGTACCAAAGCTTAGAGGTAGTGGAACATACGATGAAACGTTAAGACTTTTGTTTTTTAAAGACCATTTCATGCATATTGTAGATATTGACAAAGCAGCTCACGCTTTTAGTTGCCCAAAATGTGGGAAGTTGTGGAAGATCTTATGGGACATGGAACGTCATGAAAACAGTTGCAACGGAGGTAAAACTATAGAGCATTTTAAAGGAGGGGTTTACAGTCCACCTGAAACCGTCTGGGAACTTATTGCTGACCAAGGCATCCCAGTCGATCCTAAGTATGTTTACCCTTACAGGGCTACATACGATTTTGAATGTTTCTTTGAGTCTTCAAACCTTCCTAGTGCTAGTAATTCAACAACATTTTTAGCAAAACATGTTCCCATGTCGTGCTCAGTCGCCTCCAACGTACCTGGGTTCGAGGCCCCGGTCTGCTTCATCACAGCGGGTGATCCCCAAGATCTGGTGAATAGGATGCTTGATCATTTGACCCGAATCGCTGATGCGGCGTATTCAGAACTGCATGCTAAGTTCGAAGATGTGTACACTGCACTAGAGGCGATAAATGAGAACACTTTAATTGTAGGTTCGATGCGTACTTGAAAGGGCTACCGGTCCTAGGATTCAACTCTGGAAAGTACGATATGAACCTCATCAAGCCATACTTATTTTCTTATTTCATAAAATCAGAGGACGTGTCGTGCAATTTTGTTGTCAAGAGAAACAATAATTTTATGTGTATTGCCACAGATCAATTGAAGTTTCTTGATATCAGTAACTATTTAGCGCCAGGTTTCAACTACTCAAAGTATCTAGCCGCTTACAAAATTAAAGAAACTAAGGGAAATTTCCCTTATGAGTTTATAACTAACCTTGAAAAACTAAAAGAAACACAGTTACCCCCACACGAGGCATTCTTTTCAAAACTAAGAAATTGTAATATTACTGAGACAGAGTATAAAGAGTGTCAGAAAGTGTGGGTAGAAAATAAGATGACCACATTAGAAGACTTTCTAGTGTGGTATAATAACAAAGATGTTCAGCCTTTTATTAAGGCATTAGATAAACAGGTTTCCTTCTACAAAGATTTAGGTGTAGACATGTTTAAGGATGCCATTTCCGTCCCTGGAGTAACCTTAAAATATCTTTTTAGGACTCTGCCCAAAAACGTACTGTTTTCACTATGTTCTGAGAACGAGAAAGACCTGCACAAAACACTTAGAGACAATATTGTAGGAGGGCCGTCCATAATCTTTCATAGGTACCATGAGATAGGTCAGACACGCATCAGAGGGGGTAAGCTTGTTAAGAGTTTGAAAGGGTATGACGCTAACGCTCTCTACCTGTGGGCTCTAATGCAAAAGATGCCCACGGGTTTTCCTGTCATTCGAAAGGCAGAAGATGAGTTCAAGACTCATAAGGGTAGATTTTACACTGTTCAGTGCAGAGAGTGGCTAGCGTGGATAGAGCATAGTGAGAATATAGAGTTGAGGACACAGTTCAATGGGCGGGAGATGGCGCTGGGCCCGCGTCATATTAGAGTAGATGGGTGGGATAGGGTGAATACAACCGTGTATCAGTTTCACGGATGTCTATTCCATGGTCACCCAGACTGTCCCCTGACTCGTGGTATTGACATAAATCCAGTAAATAAGATACCTCTGACAGAACTATATGACAACACCTGTGACATTCACGACTACTTGGTTAACGAGGTGAAAGTTAAAGTAGTAGAAATGTGGGAATGTGACTGGCGGAACCTTAAAAAGACCAATAGTGACGTTAAGGGTTTTGTCAAGGGCAGATTCCCATATGTCAAACCATGGCATAATAAAAAGATCATTAACAAAGAAAGGATTCTAAAGGCTGTAAGAGCTGAGAGTTTGTTTGGGTTGATAGAGTGTGATATCCACGTGCCAGAAAAATACAAAGCGCAATTCTCAGAGATGACACCAATATTCAAAAATATTGAAGTGGGCAGAGAGCATATAGGTAAGTTTATGTGTGAGTACGCCCAGTCACATAAACTGCTGTCAAGTGCCAGACGGACACTTATAGGTAGCTTTATCGGAAAAAAGATCATGTTGGCCACACCATTATTAAAATGGTATCTGGATCATGGGCTAGAGGTCACCCATGTGTACCAAATCATTGAATATAAGCCAGTTAGCTGCTTCCAAGAATTTGGTGATATGGTTTCTGATGCCAGAAGAGAAGGTGACAGTAATACAACCTCTACCGTTAAGGCTGAGACCATGAAATTATTGGGGAATGCCGCTTACGGCAAAACTCTAACCAATAAGGCCAAGCACACCAATGTTTCCTATTGTAAGGGTGAAGACACAACCAAGTTAATAAATAATCCCTTATTTAAGAAGATGACACCACTGACCGAAGACATATTTGAAGTAGTAAAAGGGAAAAAGACAACAGTCTGGGATCTCCCCCTTCAGATAGGTTTTTTCGTTTATCAGTATGCCAAATTAAGAATGTTGGCTTTCTACTATGACTTTTTAGATAAATTTTTAGACAGGGAGGATTTCCAATTATGCGAAATGGACACTGACTCTCTTTACTTAGTGCTTAGCACACCTAACCTAGCGGAAGTAGTTAGACCACACCTTAGAGCAGAGTATGATAGAGTCTATAATCAGTGGTTCCCGTCTGAAACCTGCTCTGTAACATAGAAGTTACCTAGTACTGATACCTGTAAGGATTGCCAGACTATCAAAGCTTATGAAAAGAGAACCCCTGGTCTTTTCAAGTTAGAATACGAAGGGGATGGAATGGTATCCTTATGTAGTAAAACATACCATTGTTTCGGAGACTACAATAAAACAAGCACAAAGGGCCTCACCAAACACCACAACACACACCTAGACAGACAAACATTTTTAGATGTACTTGACACACAGACAGCGACTGGAGGGACAAATGTAGGTTTCAAAACACAAGACACGTCTATCTACACATACACACAACACAGAAACTCGCTATCCTATTTCTACATAAAACGTCAAGTTCACAAAGACAAGGTCACTACATCACCCCTAGACATATAACACGTCCTAGTGTACTTATGTATATATGTTTTCTACTGATTGGTGTCTATATGTTCTATTAAAGTGGTCATATGTATGAAATTTCTATATAAATGACTCAATGTCACATTTGTTACGACCAATAAAAATGAATGTACTTTGTCAATGAAAAATATTTTGTTGACTACACACTATTGAAAATTTGATGAAAAAATAAAAGTTATGAAAAACGAACTTTTGTTTGGTTTTTTAGTGGTATGAATGATTTTTCTTGTTGACCACTCCAAGAAGTTTCTTCATGTTGATTATGTGGTACACACATGTTTACTACACAACCCAAAATATAAGAGTTAAATATCTCCCCTACATACCACCCCTTACCCACACCCAACTCATGACCGAGGGGGAGTGAAAATCAGCCGAGGTCAAGGTCAATTGCCGGAGGCTCCGGCAAATACTAACCGAATCCTACATTTATAACTACTTACTTGCCGAGAACATTATTAGAGCGGTCGATAGGAGGTAACACGTTAGAGCGTTCGATAGAAGTAAATACATTATAGTGTTCGATAGAAGTAAATACATTAGAGTGTTCGATAGAAGTAAATACATTATAGTGTTCGATAGAAGTAAATACATTATAGTGTTCGATAGAAGTAAATACATTATAGTGTTCGATAGACGTAAATACATTATATTGTTCGATAGAAGTAAATACATTATAGTGTTCGATAGACGTAAATACATTATATTGTTCGATAGAAGTAAATACATTAGAGCATTCGATAGACGTAAATACATTATATTGTTCGATAGAAGTAAATACATTAGAGCGTTCGATAGAAGTAAACAAAACAAAGCGTTCGATAAAGTAAGCATATTAGAGCGTTAGATAGAAGTAAAGAAATTGGAGCGTCCGACATGTCGTAATATGTGTCGTCCCTGGGGTGAGGGGAATCAACACCCACATTCTTTTATCCCCATATCATTATCTTGAGGATCTCCTAGCTTTCTGTCCACAACACCCCGTCAGCACTTGGATCCACCTCTTTCTCTTTCTCTCTTACCACTGGACCATGCCCCCTCTCATTCTTTTCCAAAACATACCCACACAACTCTAGCTCTAACAAAACAACACATTAATTTAATCATGAAAAGTGTGAAGTATGTGCAACGTGTATGTGTAGAATGTTTGTCGTATAATATAGTGTGTATGTAGAATCAGACCGAATAGCTCAGGAGCAAAGTCTGGTTCATCACTGTACTGGCCACACAACAGCACCATATATCAAGGACAGAAGACCTCACCCAAATGATGTGTCTCTACGGCCATAGAATGTCTACGGCCAAGTGTCGACTTCCTCCAATAGCTCTTGGACAATCCGGATGCCTGGTCCCCAATAGTGGATATAGTCCAATATTGACCATCAATCTGACATATACAGTGTAACTACTATGTCCCTACAAGTTCTGTGTTCAAAAAGTTCTAGTATAGTCCAAAAATGTTTACTGTCATTTTGGAACTAACTGTTAGTGTTTAACTTCTCATAAGAATTCCCCAATTGTAACACACAATGTTAATTTTCCAGGTATCTATATCTCTACTAGTGTTCCTGGTACTGGTGGTATTTTCAGTGTCTTTATTTTACTGTTATGTAAACTATCACTTAGGAAACACACTTATATAATCATCGTTTCCCGCTCAGCAGAGGCCAGGTTCCTACAGACCCTCTGGGTTATGGGCCCAGTGCAAAAGCCTCTTAGTAAACTCTACCTTCAATGCTCGAGCCCTGACTTTTCTTCTAGCTTGTGGTAAAATATAGTGGAACCATATATTTATTCCGGTTTGAAATTGAGACTACGAAATCACACACTGGATGAATGTCCGCCGATATAAATCAACAACAGACACTGTAGTCTCTCTCCAGAATCAAACTAGGAATATCACACACGTCCGTCTTGCTTCACAACATTTGGTAGACTCCCTCCAAAGTTGTTTATCCAGACGGTTTTAATATTGTGTCTGAATTACGTCACAAATCTAACTAGACATTAGGCGTCTAGAATCTATTTTTCTCTCTCCTTTATAGGCTCGATGTAAACAATTGGCCGTCTGCCCCGCTTTCATCTGTGGACTTGTCCCGGTACTTCAAAAAGTCCCGCCGGTCTGTAATCTGGAGAATAATTTCCCCCACAACAAAGGATCTTGCCGACTTTTACCCAGACAGCCTGTCTACCACATCAAAGGATGGCTGCCGTCTGCAGACTAATGGCGCGACAGTCTTTCCTCGATCAACAACACATTAAAGAATGACGGCTGCTTGTAGACGTATAACGCGACATTCTGTCATCGATCGACACCTCCAAGAATTTTCGTGACATGAGAGTAGTAAACAAATTAGAGCGTCCGAGAGTAGTAAACAAATTAGAGTGTTCTATAGAAGTAAACAAATTAGAGAGTTCGATAGAAGTAAACAACTTAGAACCTTCGATAGAAGTAAACAAATTAGACCACTCCATAGAAGTAAATAATTTAGAGCGTTTTATAAACGTAAACACATTAAAGCGTTCCATAGAAGTAAACAAATTAGAGCGTTTTATAGAAGTAAACACGTTACCGCGTTCTATGGAAGTAACTAAAGTAGAGCGTTCGATAGAAGTAAATAAAGACCTACATCTTTGCTTCATTGACTATATAAATGCTGACTGGCTCAGAAGGGAGTGAGTTGAGTGTCTAGATAATACAGAGCGTAGAAGAAAAGCTTTACAAATTTTAAATCCCATAAAAAAATTATGCATATCTTTTACATGACCTTGCTTTCAATCCCAGGTTAAATTGCTAGGCAATTTTACCCTTTTCAGTTTGCTGTTGCTATTTGAAGGACCAGTAATTGTAATGCACCCACAATCCCGTACTCAGCACACAGTAAGTTTAAACGATAGCGGTTTACAAAATCAAGGCCCCTCTGACCTATTCACATTATATTGCCTCTAGAAAAATCAGCATGGGAACCCTTCCATGGATTTTGAAAGGAGGGAGTGGGGGTGTGGGATGACGGGCAAATGTTGGAATGTCCCGAATTCAGTGATGTCGAATATGGAATTCCGTATTCGAAAATTACGAGACAGGAATGAAATAATGAATGGGAAAAAAAACTAAGTGCTAAATACATACTGGGTATTCATTAGATTGTCAGTCTGTGTCATGTCATTAGATTGTCAGTCTGTCTCCTGCCATTAGATTGCCAGTCTTTGTCCTATCATTAGATTGCCAATATTTGTCCTGTCATTAGATTGTCAGCCTGTATCCTGTCATTATATTGCCAGTCTGTGTCCTGTCACTAGAGTGTCAGCATTTGTTCTGTCATTAGATTGTCAATCTTTGTCCTGCCATTATATTGTCAGTCTGTGTTCTGTTATTAGATTGTCAGTCTTTGTCCCGCCAATAGATTGTCAGTCTGTGTTCTGTAATGAGATTTTCAGTATTTGTCCTGTTATTAAATTGTCATTCTGTGTCCTGTCACTAGAGTGTCAGTATTTGTTCTGCCATTAGATTGTCAGTCTGTGTCCAGTCACTAGTGTGTCAGTATTTATTCTGTCATTAGATTGTCAGTCGGTGTCCTGTTATTAGATTGTCAGTCTTTGTCCTGAACGGAGAGATTTCTTTTCGGCCTGAATTCACCATCATCGAAACCAAGTAAGAACGCAGATATGGTTGCCAAGCACAGTAACATGGAGTGAACAACATACTGTGGCTACTATGTATTAGAAGTTGTTCATTATTCATGATGTGCTGAACCAGAATTCGAGATGACATGACAGAACTGCCAACAAGCATAGCCAAACACACCCTCAGTCCTACAAGCGTTCATAGTGAGAATCAAAATTTGCACTACGTAAGCTGTCATTTGATATTTTGATCGCTGTGTCAATATAGCCGAAGCGGTTCAGTTGTAGAACCCCGTAAAGCGATTGTAGAGCAGACGAGCCATCGGTGGGTAACATTTACTGGAAGTAGAGACAACTTTAGTAGCGGAAGACCTAACAGAGGATGAACGATTCAGGAGCTTCTATGGGACAGCATCGGTTCCGTAGATACGTGCTAAATGACTAGAAGTCTGTCCAGAAGCCTGAGAATTCGCTGTGGTAAATGAAGCTGGGACGTGTCTGTCTAGAGACTAAGACTTTGTAAACACACGTCAAGGAGAGGCAAAATATCAACCCCCCCCCCCCCCCCCAGCTCACGGTATAAGGAGTAGGAGGCAGGTGGGGATGGGAATCTGTACGAATCCTGGCTTACCATTGATATTAATACTTCAGAGGTGTACCATACATAAACGTTAACTTCTATTTCAGAAAGCAATGGCAAACTACTGAATGTAAAATTACCTTAAAATCAATCAGAATCAATCGAGGTGTGAAAAAGAGTTCTTAAGTGCTGTATCGAACCAATCCTCATGTACGGATGTAAAATATGGACAATTAGCAGACAAGAAATGAATTATGTGGATGCGGCGATGTAGTTTTAGAGAGGAATTGTGACAACATCGTGGAAGAACAGAAAGAGCAATAATAATATCTTGAAAGAAGGTACTCCACAAAGAGTAACTCACATAACACAGAGCCATTCCACCTTCTCCGGAGATGTTATGAGAAAGGGATGCTGGATTATGTTGTCAAAGCGGAAAGTTAAAGTGCGAGAAAGAAGAGAGAGAGAGAGAGAGAGAGAGAGAGAGAGAGAGAGAGAGAGAGAGAGAGAGAGAGAGAGAGAGAGAGAGAGAGAGAGAGAGAGAGAGAGAGAGAGAGAGAGAGGAGAAATGGAGGAGTTAGGACGGGAGTTAGAGGAAGAGAGATAGAGGGGGAGAGAGATGGGGGTAGGGAGGAAGATAGAGAGAGAGAGAGATGGATGGATGGAGGGAGAAAGAGAGAGAGAGAGAGAGAGAGAGAGAGAGAGAGAGAGGAGAAATGGAGGAGTTAGGACGGGAGTTAGAGGAAGAGAGATAGAGGGGGAGAGAGATGGGGGTAGGGAGGGAGATAGAGAGAGAGAGAGAGATGGATGGATGGAGGGAGAGAGAGAGAGAGAGAGAGAGAGAGAGAGAGAGAGAGAGAGAGAGAGAGAGAGAGAGAGAGAGAGAGAGAGAGAGAGAGAGAGAAGAGAAGAGATCCGGTTGAAAATTAAAAAAAAAAAAAACGATCTTTTCTTGTTGCGTGACTTATATGTTCATAAGTGCCACTTTTATTTTCCCAATTTAATTGCTGCTACATGTTTCAAGTAAACATTAAAACAAATATTCTAAGATAATTCCCATAACTTTTAATACCTTGCAGAATTTTGTAAACGTCAAGGTGTTTCACTTGATTAAATAGTTTGGTGTAATTTATACAGCACAAGTAGATGTTTGTCTGTGTCGCTGTGATTGTCTCTGTGCTGGTGTTCGCAGATAGTATATTGTATTGTTTGTACCTTTCAATTCCACAAAACAATACTGTTATTCACTAATTTCACACACACACACACACACACACACACACACACACACACACACACACACACACACACACACACGCACACACGCATGCACGCACGCACGCACACACACACGCACACACACACACACACACACACACACACACGCACACACGCAGGCACGCACACACACACACACGCACACACACACACACACACGTATGACGCTAAAGCATGACAGTGGCACTGCGAACAGTGTGACATCATCGGCCAATTCTTTCCCAAAGGTATCTCTGTAGGCCTGGTATGACGCCATATTGAGTTATATGTCAAATGTAAATGGCCATTTACTGCCAGATCATGCCAGTTTCATAATTGGTGTCTCCGTAAATGGCAGTGTATAAATGTTCATGTGGACTCTAGTTACAAGAAGAAAGTTCCAGATAAAAGAGCAACATTATAGGCAGAGTGGCGAGCCAGACCAAATTATATCTTTCGAGAAGGTTTGTCTGTTATTGTCTTCTGATAATATGTTTCTCCAACTTTAATTCACACGATAGTCGGATATGTGAAAGATTAAGGTAGTCACATGACAAATACTGCCGTGGGGATGTGATGTGGTTGGCTTTCGTGCACGTTTGTTACATGACACACTGAGATAACTGTAAGGTTTGCACGTAGCTTTGTCACACTAAGGAAACGACATCTCTATCCAACATTGGAATTATATCCACCAGGAGCGCAACATTTGATCTATTTGCACTGAAGAGTGAGGAGATAAAAGATAAATTCAACATAGTGGTAAAGAACAGATGTCATGCATTGGCTGATCTGGAAATTCTATTTCAAAATGTCAATGACCAATAAGAAATATTGAAGAACTCAGCCAGGCTGCAGAAATAACTATCCCAAAAATGAAGATGATTGGACGTAAGAAATGGATGTTGGAAGACATTTTACAATAAATGGAAATATGAATAAATAGCAAAAATAACCCAGAAACATATGAAGGGAAATCACAGGAAATTTTTTTTTAAAAATGTTGCATATCCCTTGCAACACGTTGCAGTCAACACCGGCATTTTCCAACTGTTGTTGATGTACTAGGCAAGTTTTTACGTTCAGTAGTTTGCCATTGCTTTCTGAACGACCGACTCCCATACCAGCACGTTATAACAACGCGACACGGTCTGCTGCACAAATCGGTCGCGGCTGAGTTTCGAACGCCTGGTACCCGGCTCACGAACCGCGTTCGCAAGCCTTTGGCCACGGAGCCGGTACAGGAAAATTAGGAAACTGCAAAGAAGCAAAGAAGCTTGGCTTGAGGAAAATTGTAGGGCTATTGAAAACCAACACAACACCAGGAATACCAAATTAATGCACAAAAGAATTAATGACATCGCTAAGAAAAGAACACGCACATCAACGGGCTACCTAAAAACCAAAGATGGCAAAATCATAATAGAAAAAGGTAAAATTTAAAATGCATGGTTAGATTATGTGAAAGACCTTTACAATGATACAAGAAAAGAACAGTATGGTATTCTGAATAATTCTAAAGAACCATAAATTCTGAGGTTGGAAGTTCAGAATGCTCTTAATCATCTGAAAATGGGCAAGACCCCAGGTCTAGATAAAATCACAACAGAAATGATAAATGCCTTAGAAGAATATGGAATAGATTAAGTCACCAGACTGTTGAACGCAATGTACGATACTGGAGACATACCTCCTGAATTATGTAATTCTATATTTATTTCAATGTTGAAGAAATCAGGAGCCTTGGAATGTGATCAACATCGAACATTAGTTTAATGAGCCTAATCACAAAGATTTTACTAAGAATAATCATGCTAAGAGTTAGAAAGAAAGTACAACCCGAAATAGAAGAAGAACAATGTGGGTTCGTAGAAGGTAAGGACGCAGTAAATGATGTGTACTTGTTGAGAACATTAATCGAGCGTTCTATATTGGTAAACAAAGACCTACATCTTCTCTTCATTGACTACACAAAGGCTTTCGATAAAGTAAGGCAATGAATGAATCACTCAAAAAAAAAAAAAAAAAAAAAAAATGAGAAGTAGATTGTGAGCTTTACTAGATCACGATTACAAGAAACACGGAACAAATAAACACAAACAGACACACAACTACACGAAAAACACTACATGAAAATACAAAGGTTACTTATCTGAATCCTTGTTTGGCTGAATATGCCTTAAGCGCTTAATGCGTTTAATGTGGATAAAATGAACCGGATGTGTGGTTCAAGCGGGTCAGTTGATTAAAGGCCAATAACGCCAGAAGCTCAGGGATTGGCTTAGCCACTCTGTTGGGAAGGGGTGGGGAGATGGGAAGACGTCTATGTGAACGAACGGTAAAATGGGGATTAGCAGTGGATTATAGACGGCTCTGTGACGAAGGTGTCACGGATACAGTTTGCTAGTTTGCATACCGCGTTCGAAACACAGCTGCCGGCAATCTGAATGCAGACCACCTTACGTTGGTTTGCATAAAATAGTATGAGTGCCGGTCGCTCAGAAAGCAACGACAAGCCACTGAACGCAAACTTGCCAAGAAATCACAAACAGCAAAAGTAATGCTGGGGTAGATTGCGACGTCTTCTAAAGGATATGCTACCACTTTTTCTAGTGGATTATACAGCTGCGGGGTTAGGGGAAAAAAAGGAGGTGGGGTCGGAAGTTAAATGAAACTATGTTGGACATTGAGGCTTTGAGGGGAGAGTGAACCCAACTGGAAGATGAGACGGTTTTCCTATGTCTTACAATCGTGTTCGTGAGATGTGCACGATTTGATCGCCGTGACTATATGTCGGCCACAATAAAGTAAGACATGTCAAACTGATGAAGATGTTTACAGATCTACAAATTGATGGGTAATACCTTTGACATGTAAAACGATGTATTGGAAACAATTAGCTGCTATAAAGGTTGACCATGAAGTAGATTAATATCAACCGATTAAGAGAGGTGTGTGTCAGGGATGTGTAATGTCTTCATATCTTTGTTCCCTATACAGTGAACATATTTTTAGAAATTTAGAAGATACGAGAAGAATCACCATTGGGGGGGGGGGGGGGGGGGCATAACATCAATAATGTTAGATATGTGGATGATACAGTATTGATTGCAGACAATAAACAGGATCTGCAGCATTTAGTAGATACGGTTATTGTACACAATGAACAACTAGAATGAAATTGTAAGAAGACAGAGATTATAGTTGTCTTTAAGAAGAAAGAAATACCACAATGTAATATAAGATTATATCAGAAATGTAGAGGATATAAATGGAATCAGCATTGGAGGACGAAACATCAATAACATTAGATATGCAGATGATACAGTATTAATTGCAGACAATGCGCAGGACCTGCAACAATTAGTAGATGCGGTTGTTGTACACAGTGAGCAACTGGGGTTAGAATTAAATTGGCCCGCAGAAGTCGGATGTGTCGGCCTAACGGCGCAAGAACGCAGCTCTGCTGTAAACAGGCACAACGCAATCACGTCCGAAAAAAAAACTCCGGGTGAACGAAGAAGAAGAATTAAATTGTAAAAAGACTCAGGTTATGGTCGTCAGTAGGAAGGAAGAAGTGCCACAATGTAATATACGAGTAAATGGAAATATTCTTCAACAAGTGAATCGGTACAATTATCTTGGAACAGTTATAACATCTAATGGGAGATGCCTTGAAGAGATTAGAACAAGAATCGCCATGACGAAAGTAGCCTTTAGCAAGATGAAAAACATTCTGACCAATAAAACTATGTCAATTGAAACGAGAAAAAGAGTGTTGAGGGGATACATAGAGCCTGTTCTTTTGTATGGATGTGAAACTTGGACAATGAGCAGTCAAGCTGAAAAGCATCTGATGGCTGCAGAAATGTGGTTTCTGAGGAAAATGCAAAGAATACCATGGACAGACAGAAAAACCAATGACCAAGTACTACAGGAGACAAATGAACATCGTAAACTGATTAGAGAAATTAGACGTAGACAGTCAAAATTTTTTGGACATCTTATGAGAAGAAATGGGTTGGAGAACTTAGTGACAACTGGCAAGATCGAGGGGAACAGACCAAGAGGAAGACCGAGAGGAAAATACCTGGATGGCTTGGCCACATGGCATGGACGAGACAGGAACACTGAGCTGATCCACGACACTGGTGATCGAGTGAAATGGCGAGTCATGACCGCCCACGCTTTCCGGCATGGCACATGATTGATTGATTGAATATAAGAATAAATGGGAATATTCTTAAACACGTGAATCGGTACAACTATCTCGGAACAGTCAAAACATCCGAGGGAGGTGCTTTGATGATATTAGAACAAGAATCGCCATAGCGAAGATAGCCTTTTGCAAGACTGAAAACATACCGACCAATAAAAATATGTCATTTGCAACGAGAAAAATAGTGTTGAACTGCTACACAGAACTTGTACTTTTGTATGGATGTGAAGCGTGGACAATGAGCAGATAAGCTGAAAAACATCTGATGGCTGTGGAAATGTGGTTTCTGAAGAATGTGGAAAGAATGCCATGGAAAATAAAAATGGTCAAGTCCTACAAGATGAAAACCGTAAGCTGATTAGAGCAATTAGACGCAGACAGTGACAATTGTTTGGAGACGTTATGAGAAGAAATAAATTGAAGAACTTAGTTGTGACCGAGGGGAAAGAACAAGGGGATGGCAAATAAATCAACACCTGGATGACTTGGTTACTGGGTGTGATCGAGACAAGAACACAGAGCTGATCCACGACTCTGGTGATATGGTGAAATGGCGAAACATGACCGCCCATGCTTATTGGCATGGCACATGACGATAATTATCACGAGACCAACAAATTTATAAAAAGCATTTAGAGAACCAAGAGCACCCAGGTCACCAGACAGATGATGCATACTACCAACTCTAGCGAAAAGAACAAGTAATAATCTTCAGATCGAACAAGCTGACATTCTGCGTGTTCAATAAACTAAAGATAGGAGACACTGACGATTGTAAATGTGGAACTGATAAATTTACAGTTAAACATTTGTTGAAGGAGTGTTCAACATGTGCAGAACATAATAAAGTATTTTGGCCTACACCCGCTCCACTTGAGGGCAAACTCCATTGGGATACCAACTGCAGCTTTCTCTGCATTTATTCATACTGACGTATGAAAAAGTACAAAGAAGAAGAAGAAGAAGAAGAAGAAGAAGAAGAAGAAGAAGAAGAAGAAGAAGAAGAAGAAGAAGAAGAAGAAGAAGAAGTAGTAGTAGTAGTAGAAGAAGAAGAAATAACTGAAACTAAACTATGACATTAGACTGACTTATAACATGTATCGTCGCTTTCTGATCATGTTCTTGTGGTGTTTTCCAAGACACTGCCTGCCTATTCCGCGATGGAACTAACAGTCCTGTTCGTGGCTGCGTTAGTTTTTCTGATCGCCTTTTTCTGGTTTCGACGAACTGATCAACGCATCCCTCCCAGCCCCATGAGACCTTGGCCTGTTGTAGGTCATCTCTTACATATGTCACGTGACCCCAGGCCCCAGTTCAAGAACTTCAGAAAGCAATGTGGAGACATGTACAGGTCAGTGGATTGGGCTATTTAATTAATATATCTGTTAGCTGATGAAGTGCTATGGGATGATTACTGGTCTTAAGCGTATCTGCCATGAGCTTATATACAGAAGTTTTCCCTAAGCAAAGGCCCCCTCCTCCCCCTCCCCCACACACACATTAATTTGATGTATAATGCAACATTCATTCATAATGTGCCACGCTCATAAACGTGGGCGGTCATGTTTCACCATCTTACACGATCACCAGAGTCGTGGATCTGCTCTGTGTTCTTGTCCTGACCATGCCATGTGGTCAAGCTATCAAGATATTTATTTCTCCGCCTTCCCTCTGTTCTTCTACCCTCATTCATGCTAACTGTCAGCAAGCTCGCAGACTATCTCTTCTCACAGCATGCCACTAAAATGTGACTGTCACGTCTAATTTCTGCAATAAGCTTGCGCCTTCATTTGCCTCCTGTAGGACTCGCTCATTGGGTTTTCTGTATGTCCAGGTATTCTTTACATTTGCCTCAGAAACCACATTTCAATTGTCATTAGATGTTTATTTCAGCTTGTCTGATCACCACCCACGTTTCACATGCATAAAAAAAGAACACGTTTTATGTAGCATTTCATCAACTTTTGAGTCATAACTGTGAAACAACTTTGCTTCTCATTTTCCGCCATCCATTTTTATTTGGTCCTAACCTACATATTGTTTGGCATGAAAGGCAACTAGTGAGCCGATCGGTTGGCGATGATCGAGGTGTGAAGAGCAATAGATGGGTCAGACATCATCAACGCTGTAAGAGATGCTGGAAGAACAGGTGACTTCAAGGAGACCTGAGAATTTGAATCCTTGTTCAGTTCCTGAGGAAAATGCAAAGAATACCATGGACAGACAGAAAAACCAATGACCAAGTACTACAGGAGACAAATGAACATCGTAAACTGATTAGAGAAATTAGACGTAGACAGTCAAAATTTTTTGGACATGTTATGAGAAGAAATGGATTGGAGAACTTAGTGACAACTGGCAAGATCGAGGGGAACAGACCAAGAGGAAGACCGAGAGGAAAATACCTGGATGGCTTGGCCACATGGCATGGACGAGACAGGAACACTGAGCTGATCCACGACACTGGTGATCGAGTGAAATGGCGAGTCATGACCGCCCACGCTTTCCGGCATGGCACATGATTGATTGATTGATTGTTCAGACTATTTGTAATATTTCTCCTTTTCATTTCTCGCCGCAAGTCAAATGGTTTGGCCATGCAAGTAGATTACCAGTCAACAATATACCACAACAAGCAATGATGTACAGACCAGATGGAAATAGAGGAAGAGCCCGACCACGTAAACGTTGGACGGAGGGAATAGCAGAGTCCATGGGAATATCGATATATGGAGCCCATAATCGAGTACTCTCACGAAGTTTATACTTTAATTCGACACCGCAAGGTACAAGAGGAACATGATGAGATGAGATGAGATGAGACTTCTCCCCTTCTCTTCCCTCTATTCTACTAGCTGTCCTTCCCCTCCTGGCCCTAAACAGTAGTTGGCGTTACCACTTTTTATTCCTCGGCTGTTGCGGATGATCCGCTATGCAGCATAATATCTTGTGCTGTCTCGATTGAGCATGTTCAGCATGAGTGTGAAGTTGTCGTGTACTGTGAATATATAAGGATGTGCCTATTCCCTTCTGTACGTGTACATGGTTCGCTATTAGAGTATCATGTAGAGGATTGCGTGGCTGAGAGGTTTAACGGAGTTAAACTGTCTCGTCTGACGGTGGAGTTTTGGGTTTGTTCTACAAGTCGGTCGGCTGAGCTCAAATGTTGATTTCACGTTCAGAGACCAATGGCAAACTACTGAATGTAAAGTTGCCTAGAATATCACAAACAGTCAATAATGACTGAATGTGACTGCAACGTCCTGTAAAGGATATGGAATATTACAGACAGACAGGCAGACTGACAGACAGACAGAGGGACGGACGGATGGATGGATAGATGGATAGAAAACTAGATAGATAGATAGATAGATAGATAGATAGATAGATAGATAGATAGATTGATTGATAGATAGATAGATAGATAGATAGATAGATAGATAGATGGATGGATGGATGGATGGATGGATAGATAGATAGATGGATAGATAGATAGATAGATAGAAAGATAGATAGATAGATAGATAGACAGATAGATAAAGAGTGAGTGTGAGCGAGAGAGAGAGAGAAAGAAAGAGAGAGAGAGAGAGAGAGAGAGAGAGAGAGAGAGCTGTCACTATCAAGCGAACAACGTGTTTCTATTGCCCGTAAGTGTAAGAAACACGATACTAACTACAGTCGATGTAAAACATGCAATCTAACAGCTGACCCCAATGTTTCCCCTCCTACAGCCTGTACCTGGGGGACGCCCTGGTGATTGTACTCAACGGCTATGAACTCATCAAGGAGGCCCTGGTCAAAAACGCTGAAGTCTTTTCTGACCGTCCGCCATTTTTCATGGATATGGTAGGTATCGAATGTCGCTAATTCCTTGGACCGCCACCATAACTAACAACGGTTGTTTGAAAGAGGCTAATGAAAATAGAACGTTATATTTAACAATAAGAAAGAGAGAAACCGCATTGTTTGGTCATGTGGTGAGAAAAGAGGCATTGGAGAATATTGTGACAACTGTGAAGATCGAGGGGAAGAGAGGCCAAGGCAGACCAAGAGAAATAATGCTGAACTGACTGAGACGGTGGAATGCAGGAATATCATAAACAGAGTTGACACAGAGCACCAAGAACTGCGATCTGTGGTGAAACATGAACGCCTACGCCAGCTGACATGGCACCTGATGATGATGATAGTAGGTGTACTTTAAAAACAAGAACTACGGTTTTGAAGAACTACTGTACTTGTCCGGGAGCCACTTTGGTGCAGTGGCTGAATGCAAGTCTGCCTCTTCGCTGGTCATGGTGTAAATACCCAATGACACGGAGTTAAAGAAACATTTGGGAATACCAGGTTGATCTAGCCTAAAATTGGTACCAGGACATTTTTGGGGAAATGAAGATGATCTTGGCCACATCATCCCCGCGGTGCTTAATGCTATATACAGACATGAGTCTAGCACCATATGCTTAGTACGACAAAAGAAATGGGTGAAGGGCCTTCATTTTCTGCTTGACTATTCTTGTGTGCGAATGCTTGTCAGGACAGAAGTCGTGACTCAATCTTCAGTAGAGGGAGGATACTTTTTATTCGACCTATGGTTCTTAGAATATTGGGGAACTTGAATATGAAATAGGGATCTGAGGATCTATAGGATCTGAACATCTATAGGATATGAACACCAAAACAAATTAATCCATAACAAGCTTGATTGAAATGAAAAACAGAAACCATATTAAACGTTACATAATGCTAAAAGTACTGCAATGGTTACGACTAGGATTGACCAGCACGAAGTGGACACAGGACATTAAAGACACTTTGAACATAAACGTACACAGACCATGGGATCTGGCAAACGAGCGACTTTTTGCCAAGAACCTGATGATAATGATGCCTTAATGGTTGACAAAGGTTCGTAAAATAAATACCAATGGATGCTTGCTTGCTTGCTTGTGTTCGTTGGCTTGAGCTCCAACGCGAAGTCCTGTATGTCGGATGAAGACATCCCGTTGTCCAACATCAGTGTGATGTCATACAGGACCTGAGGTTTGCGTGAGTATCCGTTGTCCCATGTCTGGCTTATTGATGTGCAGACTGGTGGTTCCTCGCCGTACAGGCAGACACTCTTCGACTTCGGAGGAATCGGCGATCCTATTGACCTCAGCCAGGACCCCGAAGGGACCTGTTGCCCAGGATGCTCGACGAGGACGCGTCAATAGGTCTTGGCCAGTATATAACCTGGCCCTGGTGCCTTGGAAACACCTCTGCGTCCCATACCAATGGATAATTTACAAAATCTTAATGACTTCCTCTCGTATATATTTAACAGCCCCCGTCTGTCAGATTGAATACGGGTTACTGCACCATAGCACCAGGAAGCCTCTTTCAGCCATATCTATCTATCGATTGATGTGTCCTGTGAATAGGAAACCACGTCCAACCACATATAATTAGCCATTGGAGACGACTATAAACAAAAAGCCACATTTAGCCATATCTGACTCTGGTTTATTGCATTCTACAAGCAGGAAGCGTCGGTCACCCATATCCCACTGTAGTGATTATTGCATCATATGAGCAGGAAGCGTTCTTCAGCCATATCACACTATGGGTTATTGCATCCTATGAGCAGGAAGCGTTCTTCAGCCATATCACACTATGGGTTATTGCACTCTATGAGCAGGAAGCGTTCTTCATCCATATCATACTATGGGTTATTGCACTCTATGAGCAGGAAGCGTTCTTCAGCCATATCACACTATGGGTTATTGCATCCTATGAGCAGAAAACGTTCTTCAGTCATATCTAGCTATTGCTTGACGCGCCCTCTTAGTTAACAACCTCCTTCAGCCATATCTAGCCATTGATTGATGCGTCCTCTGAGTAAAAAGCTTCATTCAGCCATATCTAGCTATTGATTGACGGTCCTTTGAGTAAAAAGCCCTCTTCAACAATATCTAGGTATTATTTGATACGTCATCTTAGTAAAAAGCCTCCTTCATCCATATCTAGCTATTGATTGTTGCATCCTCTGCGAATGAAGCCTCCCGCGGCACACCCTAAACTTCCTGTCGCCCTTTTCATGTCTCCTCTGCTCGTGAAGTAATCTTCTTTCTCCGAGACTAAGGAATAAGCAACTAGAAAGGTCGGTAAAGGATGTCTTTTGCAGCGTGACGCGTTCAACCACAGGTTAATTTTCTAGACAATTGTATGTTAAATAGTTCGCCATTCTTTCTGAACGAGACATCAACGCCCAGCTGATCGGTGTAGGGAATGAACCCACTACACGTCGTCAGCGCACCGGAAATGTAACGCCAGCTTGTTATACCCCTCGGCCAAGCTAACATCTAGCAAACATTTGTATACATAAATTCTCCTGGTAAAGGGGAGAAAACCACATATTTCGTTTCAAGCAGACTGTGTATAAGTATTGCTGATTGCCCTTTATTTGTGAATAGATATGTACTTTGAATGTCCCAATTCTCTATGTCTCGCCTATCGGCTGGCGGTCATGTGTTGGAATCCCCATCAAGAAGGGGGTGATGTACATTCACCTGTGCTCCCAGGATGACCCAGTCTAAAACTGGTGCCAGGGACAGTTGTGAGAGGTGATGGAAACCTGTCTAACTGACCGCATCAGGCATCGAGTGCCGACTGGTCTTTTGAGATATGCGTCTAGAACCCTAAACCAAACACTCCCTAAGGCGTGAAAATGTTTACTCTTACTTAGTTGATATTCTTTACAGGACGAAGCAGCCAACTCCAGCATTTTTTGGCTGTTTGTGATTCCTAGGCAAGTTTACGTTCAAGTTTGCTATTGCTTTTTGAACGATTAGCACTCATACCATTGCATGGAAATCAAAGCAAGATGGTTTGCTTCCAAATCGTCTGCAGCTTTGTTTCGAACGCAGTATGCGGTATTCTGAATTGCATTCGTTACCTCTTCGACACAGAGCCAGTTGATTATTTCAAGGATGCTGGTGTAAATTGCTTGCAGCCTCTTACCTAAATGAAATATATAATATGCACTCTTTGCAGGCAACAGGACTCCAGGGCAAGGGAGTATCCTTCTCTAATGGACACGTCTGGAAAGAGCAAAGAACTGTCAGCTTGTCCATCCTCAGGTCATTCGGCATGGGCAAGAATCTCCTGGCCGCTAGGATAGAGGAAGAGGCGGGATTTCTGGTCAACCATCTGGGAAACCTGAAAGGGCAGCCTGTTGACACAAGGATCGTCACCAATATTGCCACGTCCAACGTCATCTGCTCTATTTTGATTGGTCATCGCTTTGAATACGAGGACAAGGAATTCCAAGATCTGATGCACAAATTAGGATGTTTATTTGCAGACCAACAAAATGTGAGCCTGGTGAATTTCCTTCCGTGGTTAAGACATCTCCCAGGAGACTTGTTCCTGGCCAAAAGAATCACATCAACAGTACAGGAAATCATTAAAATGTTGACGAAATTCATTGAGGAGAAAAGACGACATATAGAGGATTCCAGCAACGTATGCAATCTGATAGATGCTTACACAATTGAAAAGAACAAAAGAATCCAGTCTGGCATTCCTACGGTCCTGGATGATAAAAGCTTAATTAAGATCATGTTTGAATTGTTCATAGCTGGAACAGAGACGACGAGTACAACCATCTACTGGTGTCTTCTGTACATGCTGCATAACCCCAATGTACAAGAGAAAGTCTATCAAGAAATTAAAGAAAAGATCGGAACTAATCGAGCACCTACCATCCAGGATAAAACCCAGCTGACCTATCTCAACGCTGTCATCACAGAAACCCAGAGACTTGGTAGTATTGTCCCCTTGGGCGTGACCCACATGTGTTCCGAGGAAGTGACCTTTAGGGGCTACACTCTACCTAAAGGAACCTACATTCTTCCTAGCCTTGACTCCATCCTGCACGACGAAGCCACCTGGGGCGAAGACGTGGACTGTTTCCGGCCTGAACGATTCATTGATCAAGACGGAAAGCTAAAAATACCGGAAGAGTTCATCCCCTTCGGCAATGGACGACGCGTTTGTCTGGGCGAGGCCATAGCTAAGATGGAACTGTTTTTGTTTCTCGCTAAAATGTTTCAGAGATTTCAGTTCCTTCCAGCATCTCCGGGAAAGTTGCCTGGATTGGATTACGAGTGCGGTTTGGTCACGGCGCCGAAACCATACGACATCAGAATTGTGGAAAGAAAATAAACCCGCTATATTGTGACCAGCCATCAAAACCTCAAGACATGAACAATCCAACATTTTCATTAATCGTGAACGGCGCGAGATGTTGGCGCAGAATTGCTATGTTTCAGTTTCCTGTTACTAAATTAAGCGTGAATTATTTCCAAAGATTTCCAAACTGTGTTGACTAAGAAAGAACTATTGAAGTTAACAGAGATCTATATTTGTGTTTTATTCACTTATTGGCACCTTGCCGTCTTGACAGACGATAGTTTCTTACACTGTACTTCAAATAGGCATAATAACTACAACCCATGGCGGTAGCGAATGTGACTGATAAAGGCCAATGTTCACCATTCTGATGATGCATGTGATTATGCTTGCTGCAAGGAATGACACGCACATTTTATGAGGATTAAAGATGGGATATTTTCCTTCAATTTTGCATAAACGCCATGATTGATACCAACCATTACTGAGGCATTATCGGTACCAATTGCAGTTAGATTCTTCCAGTTGAAATGTTTAATGACCAAAAGTGTCTTCAGTGCCTGAACTATACTTTCTGCATCATACGTTTCCAAGTGAACTAGTCCAAGACATGTAGAAGCTACTTTGTCTTTGCTGTTGCTATAATATATAACACATACACCAAGCACTTTCAGAACAGAAATGTCATTCGATTCGTCTAATAATAAACTATATTTATTTGCAGAAATATCGTTGATCAAATCTTCTTCAAAGTGAGAAAACAAAGTACTTTTTATAATATTTGTACACTTGCTGCGATGTACTGTTACGTCATTTAGAACTTTACTGTCAGAAATAGTGTTTTTAAACACATCAATCAAATGGTCATAGTTCGCAATTGCGCAATGACAACTTAAAAACATTGCGATAGAACCTTCATGCGACAGATCCTTCAACGTTTGATGATTCATTACTCTGTGTAGTTCTGAAAACAGACGTCAGCGGTGTAATATATCCTTGAATGGCACTGCACTTTTATGTTTGTTAGTCTCTGCATGATTCGTTCAAGTCTTGCCATTTTCGCTTTCATTTCGCACTTGCAGTACTTACAACGAGCCTTAGTCGCATCTCCATGAACTGCCATCACCCAGTCTTTAATTATGTCATTCTGCAGCCACTCTTTCCGAAATTTTTGTTCATATTCCTTTACTTTTGGCACGTTGAAAGATTTGTTCAAAGTGGAAGACACATATGAAGGTGAACAATTATAAACAAATCACATGACAAAGAATCACAAAGGTGGCATCACAGCAATAATTCGCAGCACAGTGAGTGCAGTTCAAATAATGTTACTATAATTTATGCGCGCTTTTACTCATTGTTGAGCGTTGACCCAAGTCAGTTCAAAGTTTAAATAATGGCAGTACCATAATTTACGCGCGTTCAGAACAAACAAAAATGTGTCATAAATATTTTAGACAGTAATAATTAAATGACACCGAAAGAAAAGTCAAATCTATAAAATATCTAACTACAAATGAAAAACATCTAGAATTACATCTAACATCCAAACGTCTGAAATCGACATCTAGATGCCGGCAAAAACATTTACATTTGGATGTAAAACATCTAGAATGGCAAACCTGGTCCATAGTGGATGCATGTGAACACGTGTTTTATTGACTTCACTAAGGCATTCGATAAATGAAACACGAAGTCATGATTACAATTATGGACATTTTAAACATTGATGCAAACGACCGGATAATATTATGGAACATTTACTGGCAACCATTAGAGCTAATAACCACGTATGAAGTTTTCAATAAATTAAACACACTTTTAGATAAGGCTGTGTATTATCACCCGATATGTTCAATTTGTGCAGCGAAATAATAATGAAATCCACACTCGTGACGCCAGAAATAGCAGTTGCTGGGCTTAATGTAAACAAGCTGCGTTATCACGATGACATGCTTTTTGTCGCTGAAAATGATACAGTTACACGAAGTGATAGCTATAACTACAACAGAAATTCACAACAAAAGATTTAGACTGAATAACAGAAACATGGAAATAATGGTAATTACAAAGAAAAACATGTCCTCACAAATGTAACATGAAAGTGAAATGAACCAACCAACCTGAAACAAGCCAATGTAGTTTAGTGCTTGGGTACTTTAATAAAGCAGATGGTAGATGTATTATGGAAGTTAAATTTAACATAGCTCAAGCAAAAGCAGCATTTTTGTTTGTTTGTTTGTTTGCATTTCCTTTACAGGACATCGCTGTCAACATCAGCATCTTTCCTTCTTTGATTGTTGATTTCTTGGCAAGATTACGCTCAGTAGGTTGCCATTGTTTCTGAGCGGCCGGCTCACATACCCCGTAAGTTACCTACGTGATTCGAACCACTGCTGATTCTCACCGTAGTCACGTTACTTACGAGAGTATACGAGATTACGGAGAAAAGCTGCTAACCTCTAGGCCAGGAAGCCGGTAAGCAGCATTTAACAATGAAAAATATCCTCTGCAATTTATCTTTCCTAACTGAGAGGAGGAGAAGTTCTTAAGAGCTATATTAAGCCATTTCTGACGCGCGGAAGTAAATCATGGACAAATGGGAGGCATGTGAGAAATTATGTGGAAGCTGTGGAGATGTGGTTTTATATAGGAATGATGCGAACAGTGGATATCCTGAAATAATTGAGATATTTTAAAAGATGTTGAACTCACAAAAAGAATTGGATACTCGCATCCGAAAGTAACAATCCACATTCTTTTGACACGCCATGAGAACGGGAAGGCTGGGGTATTTCGTCACAACGGGAAGATTTGGGGGGGGGGGAGCAGGATGAGACCAAGTGAGATGATGCTGGGCAGTTTGATATCAAGGCATGGAGGAACATCAGTATCAGAAATGATTGACAGTACAAGAGGCAAAGGGCTGTAAACAGACATGATGCCAACACCACTTGGCATGGAGTATAAGAAGATTGACGTTTAAGTGATTCTTCTTCTTCTTCTTCTTCTTCTTCTTCTTCTTCTTCTTCTTCTTCTTCTTCTTCTTCTTCTTCTTCTTCTTCTTCTTCTCTTCTTCTTCTTCTTCTTTCGTTCGCTTGAAATACATCTATATCTGCAATGTTGTCTTCTGTATGAATCTAACAGTCTTTTTTAGCTCACTCAGCGGTCCATAGAGTTTATCTTCCACTGTTGTCTCTTTAGGCCAGAATGTTCGCCTGGATATGTTGTAGTTTGGGCAGTCTTGGGGTATGTGCTCTGCTGTCTGCAACGCCAAACCACATGTGCACATGTCTGAGTCACCAATCTTGAAATTTGTATACATGTGGTTGCGCAATCTGTTGGTCCTGTTCTAAGGCGCAGAAAATAATGACTTGTTCTGGTCTGTCCATAACGTGGTAGTCGTTTTGAGCAGGTTTTGGTGGCCTTCTGACTGATTTGATAATTTTAAGTGGTAATATGGGGATACATAAAATTTATCAACATAGCAAAACGAAACAAACTAGCCGTTTGGGAATAGCGACTACTATATGCTAGATTCCCTTACTTTGGAGTTAATACATAATGGGTATCAATTAACATACACAAATCACATTTGTTTATCAGTCCGTTCTACTAAACATCATCATCATCATCATCATCATCATCATCATCATCATCATCATCATCATCATCATCATCATCATCATCATCATCATCATCATCATCATCATCATCATCATCATCATCATCATCATCATCATCATCATCATCATCATCATTCAATGCCATCTTCGGATAAAAGGACGGCTTTAATAAGTCTCTGAGATACGCTCTCCATCTTCACGGTTCTCTTAGTCTCAGACTGACTTCTACTGGCAAATATCTAAGAGTTGTCCAACCATATACAAGGATGACTTCCCCTTGAACAATTTCTCAGCAAGCTTCCTTCCAGCAAGGTCTCTAGCAAGGGGCAGTGTCTCTGTAAGTGTCCTGGAGTTCTCTAGCAAGGGGAGTGTCTCAGTGTGTATAACAGAGCCACAACCCAAAGGCAACTGCAGGTAACTGAATGTATGAAGACAAGCCACCGATGACTATTAATGACTCAGTTTAATCGAAGAAGCTTCAGTATTATCAAAACGGATACATGGACTATCAAAGCAGATACATGTTGTTGGTTCGGAGGCTGAGTTGTAACTAAGCCCTTGTTTATCCCTACGTCAGCATGTGAGCGTCCCTAACTACTTAACTACGGTGCTCACGCGTGCATCATCTATTTATTTCCCTCTTTTTGCACGCCGTGCCACCTAACTAAACCCCGTATAACAGGCTACACTGTTATATTACCTCCCCACCCTAACAAGACATTTCCCCGAAAAGTCTTAATTCCACAACTCATTTACCCCAAATCTATGACTCAAGACACTTAACCCAATAATCCCACACAATTAAAGTTACTTCTTCTTCTGTAAAAGCATAAGCAATCCGCTTATATATCTTGTACCAAACAATCTTAATCTATCTCCACTCCCAACTATAAAATTCATATACCTCTACTCTAACCTGGAACTCTTATTTATTACACATGTCTCTATTCAGCCAGCCGCCACGACCCCATACTCTATAACATCCACATATATTATTCACATATCGTAAGTCTATATCACAAAAACTCATCTTACAATATTTTTCGCAAAGCAACCCACTTCATTTCATTGATAAAATGCCGATCGAAATTATGGTTAACAAAAATTGAAGGTTCTTATGTATTTCTACAACTTATCATACTCTCAACAACACAGGATAGACAGGAAAGTAGTTGGTACGCACCGAAGAGTAGTAAGAAGTAGTCACGCTTATCACATTTATCCTCCCATGCACTTTCAAAACTTTATAAAATAAAGTTTTCAAAAACCCAAATCACATAATTCGTTAATCTTCATTTTTGTTAATAATAAATGCTCTTGTCAAAAGTTACATCGATCTAAAACTCCAGCCTTCTACACTCAGTAAAAATATTATTTGCGCTGCCAACAACAGCTAGCAATATATGATTGTACTTTCTATCTGTAACACACCTTCCCAACCTATATTTTAATTTCCACTTCTTCTTTCATGCCATAAGTACAGCATCCCCCAATTATCCAATGTTTATTTTATGCTGATAAGCACAGCCGCCTCCTTTTTGAGTTAAACCAGTCATTTCCCCTCTATGTATTAACGCTGTTCAATACAGCTCCTATTTTAACCCCCACATCCATGTATTTCTATTAACGCTGTCTAATGCAGCTCCTATTTCATCCCCCACATCCATGTGTTTCTATTAACTCATAGCGAGCAACTGGTAACTATTTTTCTAACAAGTTCTAACAACTTAAAAATTGAACAATGCAAAACGATTGAACATGATAACCAATCATAATTTATAACAAAACACTTTTCCCCCCTTTTTGTGAACTTACTTACTTATTCCACTCCCCATGGCTCTCAGTCCACGTTTATTCCAATCGTTGCTGACAACCGCAGCTATTTTCAATGCCAACTATATCTCTCCATGGTTCTCAATCCATGTGTTTCTCTCTACCCCATGAAGATCATTTCTTAAAGTTGCCTCATATTTTCTGAACGTAACTCTGCATCCAGAACTCCCAAGGACCCTATTAACAAGTCTCTTTAATATGGACCAGTTCATATTTTATAATTCCCCACAACTGAACGCCAAAAGAAAAACTTTTTTAAACATGGTCAGGGCAACTCAAGAAGCAAAATCATTATAACTTTTGCAAGTGAAAATAAACAAGGTAATATGCAATCTAAATAAGACCACAATTCATAAATAACCGGAGTAACGACAAATCAAAATAAAACAATGTCACCCCCCCTTGGTTTTCACACATGATTTCATATATCCCCACATTTTTCAAAATAAATATACATAATGAAATAATAATCAAGTTCAAATAAAATCAACTACTTATTGTAACCAAACAACATTAGTCTCTTATATGGACCAATGTAATATATATCTATTCACTACAAAGAACACAAGTCATGCCTATTCCACTACTCTAAAACAAGTTTAACATTTATATGCACTGTGAACTACAGGTATTGTTTTATACCAATTACTATAAAAGTCTTAACACAATCAGCTATATGTCCAACCCTCATTAAATCAGCAACAATTTCATCTTCTGCCATCTGCAGAGTCTTTCTTAAGAATCTATTTGCCATATCTCCACTTCTTCAATAATGTTAAATTTTTCTCTATAAGCGCCATCTCTACATCAATGTCCTCAATGTCCTCATTTTCCCGAAGAGAACTTAAAATATCTTCCTTCATACTATATTTCCATCAGACTCTGACTTTTCATCCATTTCTTGTTCTTCTGTATTTACATTGCTTGCGGCCTCAAATTTTTTCTTTCTATATCTAACCTAATCTGTCTATCATGGTTTCTTAATGACCTCTCTAACAGTGGTATATCTTCGTCACTTGATGAACTTTCTCTAATTCTCTTTTGTCTTTTAACTTCCCTTTCTTTTTGTCTATCTATTCTCCTTTTCACTGCTTGTCTGGTATTCTTAAACGGAGCGGTTACTTCCTCCTCCATAGATTCAACACTATTATAACCATCATACGTATTATTTTCTTCTCTCATAAGAGTTTTCGGTATTGTTTCCGCTTGTTCACCAGTTTCGTCATAAGATGGTGCTGTTATTGTTTGTTTTTGTACTAATTCTTTTCCAAAATCCGGGGGTATCGCATATTTAACTTGTCTGACTAGTTGTCCACCTGAGTATAACTCTTCTGAATAATTGTTATTATTATCATCCCCTTATCCTCATTATCTCTTCTTAAATGTTCCACATGTGAACGTGCCACATGTCCTGTAATTTGGTTCTTGATATTATATGATACTGGACCTAACTTTTCTAAAATGTAATATCCTGGGATCCAATGAGCATCGAATTTGGAGTTTCTTCTATGTTTCTTATAGTAAACCCTATCACCTACTTTAAATTCTTGTAGTTGTGTATTTTTATCTGCGTACTTTTTCTGTCTTTCTCTGGCTTTAATTATATTGCTTCTCAATCTTATATGTGCTTTGTGCATTTCTTGTAAAATCATTTCCTGAAAATCTTCCCCCATATATTTCCGTCTAGGTTTTAACAGATTGTCAATTGGGAGTATTGGTTCTCTTCCGTGTAGCAAGTAAAATGGTGAAAAACCTGTCCCTTCATTTTGGTGTGTTCGTATCGCCCCCAGTGCTGGTCCCAAGTAAAGATCCCAGTCCCTATCATGTTCCTCTACATTTTTTGCTAATATATTGTATAATGTCCGATGTTGTCTCTCATTTTTCGCATTTGAGGAAGGTCTATAATAAGAAGTTTTTACGTGGGCGATATTCAAATCTTGTAATAATTTCTCAAACTTCTTGTTTACGAACTCCTTTCCATTATCTGTGAGTACTGTCTGTGGGCAACTAAATCTTGGTATATATTCTTGTAGAAAAATATTAATAATGGAATCAGCGCTCTTATCTGGAATTGGATATACCTCTGGCCAAAGACTATAGCAATCCACGATATGAAGTAGATATACATTCCCGATAACGTTTTAGGATGAGGACCTGAAATATCTAAACTCACTTTCTGCATTGGAAACTGAGGAATATCAGTTTCTTGTAAGGGACATTTAATTGTTTTCATATTTCTTAACCTACATTTCTCACATGCATCAACATACTTATAAACACTCTTAAACATATTTGGCCAATAATACTTTTTCTTGAGGGCTTTGCACAATTTGTCACGGCCAAGATGACCATTTTCATCATGATATGCCTTCAAAACCTTGTTTTCTAACTGTTTCGGAATGTATTTCCTCAATTTCGCCTCTTCACCTTTTTCATTCATATAGTATAACTTCCCATCTTGCTGCAACTCTATAAAATTCTGTTTGAAAGTGTTTTCAGCTGTTTCTTTCAACTTTTGTCGCTGTTAATTTTGGTTTTAGCTTTCAGCCTTCTGAGATTGAACAACTTTCCATCCATGCGGTATCAGTTATCAGTTGGGGTATCTTCGTTGCACTCCGGACATGTCCATAGGTGCTCAGATCCTCCCCCCCCCAGCATATGCATCAGCGTCCAGTGGCTAATAGTGCCAGTTCTGTGTTGGTTGACGAGGCGCTTTGTTTTCCCGATGTACCTCTCGCGTCTGGCTGTGCCGATTCTTACTCCCAGGTCTTTCATCCTGGACAACGATGTGGAATCATTGACGTCAAAGTCCTCTGTTCTCGCAATATCTTTAAGGACGTTAATAACATCGGCACGATCCATGGGCTGGCCATCTACAGGGGGTGCAGAGCCAGCCAGTTTGTCAGCTCGTTCATTTCCCTCGACTCCCGCATGTCCCGGGACGAAGATGAAGGTGACTTTACGGACAACAGACTTCCGCAGCGATTCAGTCCACTGTCTACGTACAGATCCAGCTTCGACCTTCTGAATCATGCTCATTGAATCACTTAGTACACACACGTTGGTATAATGCTGTGACTCCAGCCATATGAAAGCCTGTGTAACTGCCATCACCTCCATCGTCATGCTGCTCGTGGTCATAGAGTGGGCACCACTGGATTCTTGAACGGTTCGGCCCGCTGAACGGGCTGTAAATGCCCACTGCACTTCTCTGCTGCTTTACCACAGATCCATCTGTATAGATGAGCACTTCGGGGCTATCTGAGTGTTCATAGATGAGCGCGTTAACCTCTGCATTGACAGCGGCAGGGTTCTGCTCTCTGCACCGTCTGTCGAGTGTGATAATGCAGGAGAAAGTGCACTTAAAAGCTGGAGGCACCGGCACCCATTCCTTGCCGGGGTTGATACTGGTAAGACTGCAGACCTGTCTGACGACATCTTCCGCCCGACCCATCCATGATTTGCCCCTCTTTAGCCTGTCACCCTTTTCTCTGAATATAGCGTCATGCAGAGGGTGCTGCTCATCTGCACTTATTTTTAAGTATGCACGAGCTCTCCAGATCTTGATCCTGTGTTCCATTGTCGGGAAGTCAAGGAGGTATCTCATTGCTACACAGCTGGTGTCTCTCGTGCAGCCCAAAATGATGCGAATGGCTTCGTTTTGTCCTTTTCAAGTCTTCCAATCTGTGTAGGGCTGACAGTGAGGATGGCCAGGGCATACTCGATGCGTGAAAGCACAAGTCCTTGGAACAGAAGTATTAGCAGTCTTTGCTCGATATTGGCAGTCGCCATGACTCTCATTGCTGACAAACCTTTTCGAGCCTTCGTTATGACATAATCGACATGATCTCTGAAGGACAGGCTACGATCAAGCCTCACGCCAAGATATGTCATTGACTGGGTTCTACTCAAACTGCTCCCATCCATTCTTACTGCCGGCAGGTCTGTTTTCACAATATGGTTGTTTAGTGAGAACCATGTAACCGTTGCCTTTGCAGGGTTGACAAGGGCATCGGCATCAGCACACCATGAGGAAATTCGATCTAGTTCGCCCTGCATATCATTGGCAACCGCCTGTCTATCTCGACCCTGTCGATACACGAGGATGTCGTCAACGAATGACAGAGTCCTACCCCTCCCGTCCAACTGTTGTTCAGTGATCGGCACCGTATACACGTTGAATAGTACTGGTGACAGTGGTGAACCCTGCGGCAATCCTGGACATATCGTTATCGGCTCAGAAGACCAACTCCCGCATCTTAGCACCACTTTCCTTTGGAGCAGAACTGCAGCTATCCATCGTACAAGGTGAGGGTCCAGTCTGAGGAGGGTTTGCATCAAGTGCTCGAACGATGCTCTGTTATATGCGTCCTCTAAGTCTATGGCGGCCGCACATGTCTCTTCTCTGACCTGACATCCTTCGTAAACATCTTGAGCAAAGACCGCTGCATTCAGCCATGACCAGATGTGCCTATTACATACCACCAAAAGAAAAGAATGATCAAATCAGTCAGAAGGCCACCAAACCTTACTCAAGACGACTACCACGTTATGGACAGACTAGAACAGGTCATTCTTCTGCGCCTCAGAACAGGACACAATAGATTACGCAACCACATGTATACAAAATTCAAGATTGGTGACTCAGCCATGTGCACATGTGGTTTGGCGTCGCAGACAGCAGAGCACATACTCCAGGATTGCCCAAACTACAACATATCCAGGCGAACCTTCTGGCCTAGAGAGACAAAAGTGGAAGATAAACTCTATGGACCGCTGAATGAACTAAAAAAGACTGTTAGATTCATACAAGAGAAAACATTGCAGTTATAAACATATTTTAGGCGAACGAAAGAAGAAGAAGAAGAAGAAGCTATGACTCTTTGTTGCGTCTGTATCCTCCAAGTGTGGGCGGGAAGCAGCCGAGCTGTTCCAAGTCCCAAGAAAGTCTGTGTGCGACAATTTTCTCCAGTAGCTTGCCAACAGTATTCTGCATCGTAATGATTCTGTAGCCGCTTATCTTGGAATGGTCTTTGTTCGGTTTTGGCAACGGCAGCAAGTAGCTGTGTAGCCATTCTTCTTTGACCTGACCCCTCTGGATACTGGTGTTGAATTCTCTGGCCAGTTCTTCCATGTCATCATCTGATATCACCAGTAGGTCACCATATCGGATGCCGTCTGGGCCTGGGGCGGTGTTAGGTGATTTCTTGAGCATCGTACGCAATATCTCAGCTGTGATTGTCCATTCTTCGTCTGTCCCGACCCCCTCGCACAACTGAGAGAGTGTCGTTGTGGTCCTCTGTCTGGCGGGCTCGTCTTTCTGGTCAGCCTGTTCTATGTAGCGTGCAAGAAGGGCCTTACCTTTATCCGCATCCGACTTTTTCCATGCGAGGTCTGTGCCTTGAAAGTCTGGAATACCCCTACGTTGTGCAGCACCGTTCATGCTCTTGTGGAGGTGCCAGAATGTCGTAAGAGATCGCTCGGAGCACACCTTCCTGCAGAACTCGTCCCATTTCTCGGCCTTGGCCTGTTTGGCGCAGGATTTGAATAAAGTCGTCGTCCTATCGACCTTAGTCTTCAGGTCCGCCAACTCAAACTGTGGCATGTTAGCCTTTCTGGCCTTTTGCCAGTCTTTGACAGCCTGCCTCTTTCCCAGCCATGCCTTCTCGACCTCTCCATTCCACCATGGTGGCTGCAACCATCTTTCTTGTCTCCTGCGGGAGGAAGTTAGTTTCCTTCTTCTGATCTTGCTTATGGCGTCTTGACCAGTGTTGTCGTACGGGAAGGCATTTGTCTTGTTTCTTTGACTCATGGCTCCGTCTTTCTTGATCAGAATGACACAAGGGTAGTGGTCACTATCGTGGTATCCCAGTGTGCCCCACCGGCACCTTGGTGCGATGGTGGGCGACACCAGAGCCAAGTCAATGATGCTGTCAGAGTCACCTGGTCGAGTGGCTATTCTAGTGACCTTCCCATCATTCAGACTGATTAGGGCAGCAGATGCCCGAGCGTCCTCCAGATTTTCTCCCTGTCTATTGGTGATGCAATTCAACCATTGACTGCCTCCGGCATTGAAGTCCCCACAGTAGATGATATGCCTTTCATCCATATCGAACATACTCTGCCATTGTCGCACGTCGACCTTCCAATTTCGCGCATAAACGTTCGCGATTACAAGCTGCACTGGTGTCATTATTCTTAATGCCTGCACTTGCAGGGCATCACTGTTCCAGGAAGACACATCTATCTCAGACACTAGTATGTTGTCGCGGACCAGAATGGCCTGTCCGAGGTGCCGCCTGTTAAAGAATCCCTGAAATCCCGCGACATTTACTGTTCCGTCGCCGAGCTGTGTTTCTTGTAAGACTACAATATCGTTTCCGTACAGTAGTTTTTCAAGAATGGGTCGGCGTTGACTAAATGATGCACAGTTCCAGTACAGTACTCGAACGTGTCCGATGCCCAATCTGTCACATTTTAACCGCCTTCTGCGTGTGCCCGCCCTCTTACCACGCCGTGTTCTTGTCGGTCGTCTGGTGGTCATGTTAGGCTTAACTATCGCCACCGGGCGCCGATGATACGCCGAAGGGAGTCCGGGCGCGCGTGCACGAACTCCGTTGCACGGTCCGATCTCCATTTCACGAAAAACACACTTAATCCATACACATTTCGGAAAAAACACGTTCCATTTTACGGGACGAAAAAATGTCCCGCCATCTTGCTCAGGGTAGTTGATGTCTATTCCAATGTCGTTGTTTTCGAAGGTATTGGTCAGCAAAGCTGTAAACATGAGACTAAGAAGTTTTGGCGTCAGGACACAGCCTTGCTTCACTCCATTGGTGACAAGAAACGGCTCAGACAATTCGCCATTTACATGGACTCTTGCCTGCATACCATCATGAAATAGCCGCTCTATTTGGACAAGCATATTTCGCCACAATCTTCCACAGTCCTGATCAGCTAAATGTATCAACAGCCTTGATATGATCAATGAAAATGGAAAGCATTTCAAAGTTCTGTTCCTGACATTTCTCTTGCAACTGCCTTGCAACGAAAATAACGTCCACAGTTCCTCGTTCTTTTCTGAAACCACATTGACTCTCAGAAAGAAGACACTGGCCGAGAAGAGCTACGAGGCGATTTAGAAGAGTTCTGGTGAGTATCTTCCCTGCAAATGAGAGCAAGGAGATGCTTTGGTGGTTGTGATAGTTGAAGTTGGATGAAGAATGACTTGCGCGATGAATCGGATTAAAGTGAGAAAGATTTGCGTAATTCGTCGACCACACTTTCTCGCCTGAGTCCATCTGATCTAGTGGCAAGACAAGTCAAGACAACCGGAGACGAATACGTGCAGCGGATGACCAGGGCGCTCTATGTGCCTTACCGTACTCATTACGTTTCACAACGCTTTGCAGGTAACCGCCGTCTTATCCGTTGGATCATCAATGATTTATTCCACGCAGTCTGCCGAATTCAAAGACTAAAACAACTGAATAAATTATGGAGTGGGACAGGCAGAACTACAAAAATTATATTTTTAAGAGCATGCATCTTTCCAATTGCAACATACGCCTGTGAGTCCTGGACACTTACTAAACAAGCTGAACAGCGAATAAATGCCTTTGAATATAAATGTTATAGACGAGTTCTAAGAATATCTTGGGTAAAGAAAAGAACAAATGCATCCATACTTCAAGAGCTGAATATTGAAGAAGGCTGGCAATTAAAGACGATAAAACAAAGAAAATTGAAATATTTTGGTCACTTGAAACGTCACGAAAGTTTGAAGAGAACAATAATGGAGGGGTATATGCCTGGGAAGAGAGGAAGAGGAAGGCCAAAGAGAAGATGGGTGCAAGATGTGGCGGATGATCTCCAGATGAGTGTATCGGACGCGGAAAATCTCGCTTATGATAGAGAGGTTTTCCGGAAGGTTGTTATGGGAGCGAGTTTCTGCAAAGAACATGCTACTGAATGAATGAATGAATGAATAAGTCTGCCGAATCCTGTCTTCATATGCTGGGTATGGATACCCTAGTTCACCGATTGGTTTGACGCCGAATCCGTTACCGTCGCTTGGTTTTGCCGGCCTGTTACAGCGTTGCCAGGGGGTAGCCGCTGCCATATGCTGACAGCTACTAAGAGCCACAGGCGTGAGCTGGATGTCAGGCTTAAACTAGTGGGGAATGGGCCATGAAGAGGGCGTGAGAGTCATCCTTAATAAAGGTACTATCCATGCCTGTCATCCCAGACCCCCCCCCCCCCCACCCGCCACACAAATATACATTAATACATACATACACTCGAATACATTCATAGACAGACAGACAGACACACACACACACTTACGTACGTACGTACGTACATACATACATAAATATATATACATACATACATACATACATACGTATGTACGTACACACACACACAAACACACACACACACACACACACACACTCACATACATAACATCAGCGGAGTTCTTCGTTTGATTCCACAACATCAACAACTGATTATTAATTGTTGATTGTTTATGCAGCAAATATGTTGAGTAAACCGGAACAGAGGAACCACGGTGGTGTAGTAGCTTGGAATCTGCCTATCAGACCGGTGATCACGGGTTCAAATCCCTTTCCATGAAAAAACTGAAAATCAGCCGAAGCTATCAAGTTGAACCAGTCTATAATAGGTATCTGGAAATGTATCTGTCATAGCAGTGGACAAGGGACAGTTTTTTACTTTTTGCGCTCTCTCGCTTTGAACTCAATCGTAGTACATACACTGGGCTCAATTTTGCGTGTGGATTAGCTTTTACCTATTAAAAGTGCCCCTCACCATCAGGCGAACGTACTCCGACTTCAGAGGTACTTGTAATTTACCTCCCCAAGTCAAGGACGACAGGTCAACATTTTAGTCCAACTGCCCGGTGTAGGGTTGAAAATCTTACCTCGGCTTCAACCCACCGGATGTCTTAAGAACACGCATTCTTATCAGTTCGGCCATTATAATGCATATCTTTTATATTGTTTCTGTTTTCAGTTAGCCTTGAATGATGTGTGAATGATATAATGTATGAAAGAGAGTGATAGAAGGGCAGAATATTAGACGAGCCTGCGTGCCCAATTCCTAACCTTTTGAAAATAAAGGTTGTTTGTTTGTTTATGTTTGTTTGTTTATCTACATGTCTTTAATCTCAACACATATATCTACATTTATTTAAACTCACAAAGAACAAATAAGATGACTTGTTGTATTACCGATATTTATTTGGTGGTATTTATATATTCACAATATAAAAGTGCAGCAATAAAACCGTCAAATTCTGTATACATTGCCATACAAGATCTGTTTACATGAACGCATTTGTGCGAAATAAATCAACTAACTTAATACTTACCTAAAATATTAACCTAAAGAAAGAAATATTTACACATAAACATTATTTCCTTACGACACACATGACACTTGTTTTTGAAATACAACAACAACAACAACAACAACAACAACAACAACAACAACAACAACAACAACAACAACAACAACAACTTTTTCCTGTAGTGAACTTGAATAACGAAGACATGAACAATCGATTGCACGATTTATTGCCTGGCATATTTCGCTGTATCTCGCCAGGTACATACTGCAGAAATCACACAATATAAAATAAAGTAACTAGATAACTCCTTCAAGCTGAAATATACACACATTCGCACAGTAATTTCAATTGTCTACCACCGTAATTTTAAGCTGACTATCATGTCTTTCTGTTTGCACAAAATTGGCCTATGTAGATTAATCATGATGGCTTCTGCGATCATTAACAAGCGACTATTTTGTGTTCGCGTGTTGTTTAACACGCGAAATAGTCGCTTGTTAAGGGTCGCTGAAGCAATCACCATTAATCGGCAGAAACCTGTCTTGTGCAAACAGAAAGACATGATAATCAGTTTAAATTTACCTTGGTAGACAATTGAAATTACTGTGTGAATATGTATATATTTCAGGTTTAAGGATTTATCTATGCAGTTTAGTTTATGTTGTACGATTTCTTCAGTATGTACTTGACGAGATGCAGCGAAATATGCCAGGCCATAAATCGTGCAATCTATTGTTCGTGTCATCCTTATTCAAACAACGATGACGTCGACGAAGACGACGACAACAACAACAACAAACAACAACGTAAAATGTTTATATATATTTTTTTTTTCAATAACAATACGTTGCCCCAAAGCAGATTCCCCTTGTAGGTCTAGATAGTGCCATCACACTGTGTAGGCCTGAGTGCACGGAGGAATTGGTGTCCAATATATCCCTCACTTAGCAGGCTATGAGTCCAGGCGTAGATCCCTTGTCTGACTCTGCTCATGATTTCATCAGCGTAGATCCCTATCAGCTTCACTAACACACCCTTATTTATTTAAAATATTTACACATAATTACAAAACAAACTATTCACTATTTGAACTACTGAGAAATAAACATATTGTTAATTGTTCAATAATTAAAAATAATTTGAAATACAGATGATTACAAAATTATTTATTATTTGAAATACTGACAAGCAAACACAGCGAATTGTTAACTATTTCATTATCATCAAGTGCGTTACAGATCGTGGGCGACCATGCTCCTGCACATCTTCAGTGGCATGCATCTATTTGTGTGTTGACCCCCTTCCGTGCCATGACACAAGAATTCTCTCTCTCTCTCTCTCTCTCTCTCTCTCTCTCTCTCTCTCTCTCTCTCTCTCTCTCTCTCTCTCTCTCTCTCTCTCTCTCTCTCTCTCAGATGATGCTCTGGACCACTGGCTGAAGACCTTTCTAAGCGTATTTGATAAGCATGTTCCATTTAAGGAAGTTCGTGTTAAACATCACACTAAGCCCCCGTGGATCACACAGGAGGTAGTTGAACTTATGAGAGACTGGGACAGGGCACATAAAAATAGAGATCTAACTATGTACCGTAGTCTGACAAACAAAGTTCAATATGTTATTCGAAAGGAAAAGAAAAACTATTTTAAGAACTTAATAATAGATAAAACCAACACTAAAGATATATGGAAAGCAATTAATACCTTGACAAACATAAATCATCACAATCGTTACTATCAAATCAGATTACACGTGATCAATTCAGTAGTTTCTTTCAGTCTGACATAAACCAACTGAAGGCTGCAATACCAGATGTGCCTCATGACATATCTTTATTATCATCATTCGGTGAGAGCAAATGCTATGGAGACATTCCCACAAACATACCGCTAATTTAGTATGAAGTATTTACTCATCTCAGTAACCTAAAAAACAATAACTCATCAGGACTATATGGAATCAGTAATCGGATCCTTCGCTATGCTGATCTGCGAGTCACTAACTTTTATATACAATCAATGTCTCACCAAAGGTCACTTCCCATCAGCCTTTAAAATCGCTAAAGTGTATCCTCATTTAAAAGCTGGTTCATTAGACGATTGTATCATGAGTAATTATAGGCCAATTTCCATATTATCCTCTTTATCCAAACCGCTAGAAAAGCACATCCACAAAACAACACTAGAGCGCTTAGTTCGCCACAAGCTAATAGCTGACAGTCAGTCAGGATTTCGACCAAAATATTCCTGCCATACGACCCTAACAAATATGATAGAAAACTGGCATCAAAATATTAACACCTATACTCTATGTGAAACGATGTTTATAGACTTTAAAAAAGCATTCGATATGATAGATCATACTATTCTAATTAAAAAACTAGAAACAATGAAAGTAAGCTTTAATTTAGTGACATTAATAAACTCATTTTTATTAGACAGAAAACAAGTAGTATCACACAATACATCTCTATCCCAAATTAACATTTCTAAAACAAAGTCTATGTTAATAGGAACCAGGCAAAGACTTCACACGCTAAACTCGCAGAGAAGTCTACAGCTGCACGTTGGTAGCATGCCTATAGAAAGTGTAATCGAGCACAAAGCACTGGGTCTCATCGGTGATCAAAATCTATCCTTTAATTCCCATGTTCATGCTCTAGTTAAACAAATAGCCAAAAAAGTATACCAACTTGCCAAAATTAAAAACTTCCTCGACGAAAACACAAGAAAGATATTCTATACTTCCCACATACAAACACATATTGATTATTGCTCCACAATCTGGGATGGATGCTCCAAATCAATAACAAAACGCCTTTATTCACTCCAGAAAAGTGCAGTGCGTCTAATCAATGGTGATAAGTTTACAGACAATTCTAACCTACATGAACGTCTTCAGTTACTGCCACTCCACAAACGCCTACTTTTTAATAAGGCTAAACTAACTCACAAAATCCTATTTCAAAATGCCCCAAGCTACCTTTGGCCATTGTTTAAATATAACGCAAGACATAGTGAACGACTAAATATACTTCATGTCCCTAAACCTAGGATAGACTTATATAAAACAAGCTTAGCATACTCTGCCACTCAGTTGTGGAATAATCTTCCACAAGAAATCAAAGACACCACCAATCATTATACATACAGTCGCAACCTGTTTGAACACTACCTCAGGACAGACTACATGCCCCCTTAAAAAAAAAAAAACAGCAACAAAGACAATAATAATGGTAAATTATCTCGAACGACAACTAGCCAGAAAAAAAAAACATTCCCATATGTGTGGCACGTTACACCCACCTTGGGTATTTATGATGCCTATGTTAAACATTGCCTCAACGAGTCATGTATTATTGATTATTTTTCATGCGTTTTAATGCTTATTGTTCTTTTGTTGTCAAAGAATTGCTTCATAAGAGATGTTGAATGAAAGAATGTATGAGAGGAAATAGAGAAGAAGGGCAGAATGTCAGACGGGCCTGCGTGCCCAATTCTTAACCCTTTGAAAATAAAGATTTTCGTTCGTTCGTTCGTTCGTTCGTTCATTCGTTCGTTCTCTCTCTCTCTCTCTCTCTCTCTCTCTCTCTCTCTCTCTCTCTCTCTCTCTCTCTCTCTCTCTCTCTCTCTCTGCCTTTCTCTATCTTCCTCGCACTAATCTCTCTATTTGTCATGTTCTAGCTGTTTCCTCCTGATAAACTGGCCAAACATTGATGACTATCTCTTTCTGATGTTTGTTATAATGTGTCTTTGTGTTGTAGCCTCGGTAAAAACCTTTAAAATACTCATTTGGTTGTCCAAGGAATTTTCAGCATTCTTATATAAAACCATATGTCCAAAGTTTCTAGTTTTATTTTTATTGTTGTTGCTATTGCTTGTTTACTAATTGCCCAGGATCCGCCACCATATGTTAGAGGTGATTCTAAGTGACATGCCAGGAGTTCACTATTGACGTATGTGAATTCTCAATCCGAGGTCACTGTACCAATAATTTTAATAACAAAACAAATACGATTTAAGTGTCATGTCCTGACACTTTTGATTAATGTGGCTTTGGATTTTTAATATTTCGACCTAACTTATAAATAAAAGCCATGGACATTGTTCATTCCAAGGGCTAAATGTTATGCTGCTCCATATTCTATAGACCATTTGGCATTCGACGCATGGTGTAGTAGGTATCGTTCCGGCAAGTTGTGCTTCTCACAACATTTCATGCTCCAATGTTTAGGGTAGACGGGCACACGATCTCAAGTTATAATAATCATCATCATCATGCGCCTTTCCAAATGGCGAGTACGTTCGTGTCTCTCCACTGATCTCGGTTCTCGGTATTCTGGTCAACTCTGCTAAAGATATCCTCCACACTAACTCTCAGTCCAGTCTCTCAGTCTGGCTCTGTCTTTTATCCCAGTTCCAGTGGTCACGATGTTAGCCCATGCTTCTATTTCCATGACACGACCAAAGAACGCTGTTTGTTTCTGTCGTCTAATTGTGTATATAATGTTCTACTGATATTAACCTCTTGCAGGAAACTGTTGTAAGCTACCATGGAACTTAGAGGACTTCGCAACAATTGTCTCAGGAACATCTCCGATCCAGCAGTAGTTGTATAGTAGTAGTAGTAGTAGTAGTAACAGCAGCAGCAGCAGCAGCAGCAGCAGCAGTAGTATTAGCACAGAACGTTCAACAGCAGTGAACGTAGTTGTAACCGTATCGGAGAAGCAGTATGACTGAAATATGTGGATGGATATTAAATTGTACAATAGAACGGCATACGAGGGCTAGTCAATAAGTAAGTCACACAATTCTGTGGGATGGCAGGTAATGTAGTTGACGTTTTCTACAGGTGTCATTAGGTGACAGCAACATCGAACTTTATATTCCCGTTCGTCAGGTGCCGCTAGGTGTCTCAGCGCATAAACAAAATGGCGACTGTTCTTACGGAGTGTACAACCAAAGAGCAACGTGCTGTTGTGCGTGTTTTGTGGGCAAAAGGACTGCCTGCAAAGTAAATTCATAAGGAAATGCTTCCTGTTTATGCTGATAAAGGTTTGTCCCGTAAAGCGGTGCATAGCTGGGTAGAAAGATTTTCTCAAGGACGCTCTAAATTTGTTGATGAAATCCGATCTGGTCGTCCTGTTGAGATGTCAACAGAAGCATCCGTGCAGCGGGTAGAGGAGATGATTAGCGGTGACAGGCTAGTAACGATAGACTCTGTAGCATCTGCAATAGGGTGCTTCATGGTTCAATTCGAAGAAAACGTCCAGGACTGCTGACTAGAGGAGTGTTGCTTCTTCATGACAATGCCAGACCACATACAGCTTGATTAACTCAGGAGAAAATTTACCAACTAAGGTGGGAAGTTCTGGAACATCCACCTTATAGCCACAACTTAGCCCCTAGTGAATTCCACCTTTTTGGTCCACTGGAAACCCACCTTGGCGGGAGACATTTCGCGGATGACGCCGAAGTTGAATGTGAAGTGAAAACGTGGGTTAGAAAACAGAGCACGCAGTTCATGCAGCCGGTTTGGGAGGACTGAATAAAACGATGGGATAAGTGCATCAATGTTGGTGGTAATTATGTTGAGAAATAAAGGGACAATGTATGTATACAAATAAACTAGTTTCAAGTTGTTATCCTATTTAGTTTTTTTTCTACAGCCATTTGTGATTTACTTATTGACTTCCCCTCATATAACCTTTGATAACGATGTAACTATAGACCCCAGAAGACACACGAAATAGCAAGAGATTTTACAATACGAGGAGAAGAGATTTAGAGGCTACGATGAACAATACGTGGAGGCTATGAATGGACTTCTTTAGGTAGCAAATTATAGGACTGCTGAAGTGAGTTAGTTAAAGGGCCTATACGCCAGTATGGGAATAAAGGGGAGAACAAGAAGCACCATATGTAATAACAGTAATCGGACGCTGATAGTGTATGAACAGTTAAAATAACAGGACTGTCAATTCTAACAATTGAATCCATCAAAGAAGAACGAAAAGCTACCTAGGGTCATAAGAAAGGAGGAGAGGCGGTGTACGGCATATCAGAAACCTCTGGAGACCATACGGATGTTGACGATAAGATGGCTGCAGTACTGAAGGAGCTAATAGCCATTAGCTTTACTTTCTCTCAATCACACACACCTCGTAATGTATTGGAGTCATGACTATTCCAACCTTGTAGTCTGTTGGGGGAATGCGATTTGGATTTGGTGGGAGGAATTCAAATCTTTGAATCATGTTGGAGAGAAACAGAAAGAGTTCCATCTTGGCAAGACTCTCCCCCAGACAGACACGGCGTCCGATGCTGAATGGGATGAGTTGCTCGGGGTTCGTTAGCTTGCCGTTGTTGTCAATGAAGCGTTCGGGTCTGAAGCTCATGGCATCTTCTCCCCAAGTACCCTTGTCATGGAGAACGGAGTCCAGGTTTGGGAGGATCCAGGTTCCTTTAGGCAGAGTGTAGCCTCGCAGAGTTACCTCCTCAGAACACGTGTGGATCACTGAAAGAGGAACTATGCTGGCCAAACGTTGGGTTTCCATTATTACAGCATTGAGATATGTCAGCTTGACTTTGTCTTGTGTGGTCGGAGTTCGATCCGTTCCTATGTTCTCTTTGATCTCACGATAAAGCTTCACTTGCACGTCTGGGTTGTTTAATATATAGAGGATGCACCAGTAGATGGTGGTACTTGTTGTTTCAGTTCCAGCCCCAAAGAGATCAAACATGATCTTCAGTAAGTTCTTATCATCCAGTGTGGTAGATATCCCGGCTTGGATTTTCTTCTGCCTTTCAATAATGTATGCATCAATTAAGTTACATACATCGCTGGAGTCATCCATAATTCGTGTTTTCTCTTTAAGAATTGCGGCTAGCATGTCCATTATTTCCTGGGTGCATGCAGATATCTTTTTTAACTTGAAAAAATCACCTGGGACGTGTGGTAGCCAGCTCACAAACTGAGCCAGTCCAGTAAATTTTTGTTCTGTGGCTAGAATAGCCAGTTTGTGCATCATGCTCTGAAAATGTTTGTCGTCATATTCAAACCTGTGGCCGATCAGAATAGAGCAAATAATGTTGGACGTGCTTATAATCGTCATCAGTCTAATATCAGCGGCTTTCCCTTTCAGACTGGACAGAAAGTTGATATAGCAATTAACCTCATCTTGTATCTTCTCGGCCAGCACATTCTTCCCCATGCCGAACACTCTGAGGATTGACAGACTGACAGATCTTTGCTCCTTCCAGAGAGCACCACTGGAAAAGATGACGCCTTTCCCGGGCAGTCCGGTAGCCTGCCAGATAGAGACAGATTTCACACTGAGCATAATCAACTACTGGGAGCCACAGCAGCAAGGCTGATAGCAGGCTGGCCTACCAGCACGGTGGACATGAGTTCGGATCGCCATCGGGAATTTAAAAATGGGATCAGAGGATTCAAGGTGGTCCCAACCTAAACTGGAAATCAACGGATTTCTTTTATAATGACCACATAACCCATAGAGTGTCCACTGGTCTAGATATTGACCACATAAACCATAGAGTGTTTACCAGTCTGCATTTTGACCACATAACCCATAGAGTGTCTATTGGTCTAGATATTGACCACATAACCCATAGAGTGTCCACTGGTCTAGATATTGATCACATAACCCATAGAGTGTCTATTGGTCTAGACATTGACCACATAATCCATAGAGTGTCTATTGGTCTAGATATTGACCACATAACCTATACAGTGTCTATTGGTCTTGATATTGATCACATAACCCATAGAGTGTCTACTGATCTAGATATTGACCACATAACCCATATAGTGTTCACTGGTCTATATATTGACCACATAACCCATATATTGTCCACTGGTCTAAATATTGACCACTTAACCCAAAGAGTGTCCACTGGTCTAGATATTGACCACATAACCCATAGAGTGTCAACTGGTTTATATATTGACCACATAACCCATAGAGTGTCTACTGGTTTAGATATTGACCACATAACCCATAGACTGTCCACTGGTCGAGGTATTGTCCACATAACCCATATATTGTCCACTGTCTAAAAATTGTCCACATAACCCATAGAGTATCCACTGGTCTAGATACTGACCACATAACACATAGTGTCCACTGGTATAGATATTGACCACATAACCCATAGATTGTCAACTGGTCTAGATATTGACCAACTAACCCATAGTGTTCACTGGTCTAGATATTGACCACAGGACCCATAGTGTCTACTGGTGTAGATATTGACCACATAACCCATAGATTGCCCACTGGTTTAGATATTGACCAATTAACCCATAGTGCCCACTGGTCTAGATATTGACCACATAACCCATAAACTGTCCACTGGTCTAGATATTAACTAACTAAACCATAGTGTCCACTGGTCTAGATATTGACCACATAACCCATAGAGTGTCCACTGGTGTAGATATTGACCACATAACCCATAGATTGTCCACTGGTCTAGATATTGACAAACTAACCCATAGTGTCCATTGGTCTAGATATTGACCACAGAACCCATAGAGTGTCCACTGGTGTAGATATTGACCATTCATTCATTCAGTAGCATGTCCTTTGCAGAACCTCGCTCCCATAACAACCTTCCGGAAAACCTCGCGATCATAAGCAAGATGTCCCGCGTCTGATACACCCATCTGGAGATCATCCGCCACATCCTGCACCCATCTTCTCTTTGGCCTTCCTCTTCCTCTCTTCCCAGGCATATACCCTTCCATTATTGTTCTCTCCAAACTTTCGTGACGTTTCAAGTGACCAAAATACTTCATTTTTCTTTGTTTTATCATCTTTAATAGCCAACCCTCCTCAATATTCAACTCTTGAAGTATGGATGCATTTGTTCTTTTCTTTACCCAAGATATTCTTAGAACTCGTCTATAACATTTATATTCAAAGGCGTTTATGCGCTGTTCAGCTTGTTTAGTAAGTGTCCATGTCTCACAGGCGTATGTTGCAATGTTAAAGATGTATGCTCTTAAAAAATCCAATTTTTGTAGTTCTCTGTCCCACTCCATAATTTATTCATCTGTTTTAGTCTTTGAAGAGCAATGGATAGTCGCCGTTTAATTTCTTTCATTGTGTCGCCGTTGTTGGTAATCAATGACCCAAGATATTCAAAATTTTCCACCACCTACAATTTTCCCCCATTAATGTATATTTCTTTCTCCATAGTAGTTTTATCTGTATGCATTATCTTTGTACTCATTACCGCTCTTTATTGTGTTGTTAATGACCGTAGACCCCGAGGTAGACCAAGAAGGCGGTGGAGAGATAATATACATACAGACCTACAAGCACTTGGAATCAACGACTGGCAAGAGAAGGTCCACCAGAGAGACGAATGGAGACAGATTGTATTTGCAGCAAAGAACCTCAATGGCTCGGAACGCTGAAGAAGAAGAAGAAGATTGTGTTGTTAAGAAAAGAAGAAACAATTTTACTCCATTATTGTAATCACTTCTGAACTTTAAAAAAAAAGAAATCACAGTTTAGTAATATATTTCACCTATTACACCTATTTCTGCAATTTAACTTTGCCAATCGAGGTGAGCTGGTCTCCGTGGCCAAGACTTGCGGACGCGATTCGTGAGGCAGCTAACTTGCGTTCGAAACACAGCTGCGACCGATTTGGCAGCAGACCGTGACGCGCTGGTTTTAAGTGATGGCATGGGAGCAGGTTGTTCAGAAAGCAGTGGCAAACTACTGAATGTAAACTTGCCAAGACATCAACAACTGCAGTGCTGGTGTTGACTGCGATGTCCTGTAATTAGGATATACAAAAAAAAAAAAAACATCGTGGTGAAGAAAAATTATTCTGCTAATCCTGATACATGGAAGCTAATCATGGACAATTAACAGGCAAGTGGGAATTATGTGGAAGCTGCGGAAATGTGGTTTCATAGAAAAGTGTCTCCATGGCGAAGTGGTCAAGCCTTTTGACTGGGGCTCCGAAGGTTGTGGGTTCGATTTTGAGCCGCGTCCTACGGTTTATGAGTGAATTTTTTTCCGGTAAATCCCGGGGGTCGTCGCTGGAGTTACGGAGTTCGTGCTTTGTGCGACGCTTTCCGTGCTGCGGAAAGAGACTGAGCCATGTGGTATAAAAACCCGATGCAATGAAGTCGACCCTGTCGACTTTCAAGCGACTTTTTTGTTAAAGCGACTGTCAGAGTTAATCAGCTGTCTGTCACACATGACTACATACTTACACTGTCAGAGTTAATCGGTGGTCTGTCACACATGACTACATACTTACACTGTCAGAGTTAATCGGTGGTCTGTCACACATGACTACATACTTACGTTGTCAGAGTTAATCGGTGGTCTGTCACACATGACTACATACTTACACTGTCAGAGTTAATCGGTGGTCTGTCACACATGACTACATACACTGTCAGAGATAATCGGTGGTCTGTCACACATGACTACATACTTACACTGTCAGAGTTAATCGGTGGTCTGTCACTCATGACTACATACACTGTCAGAGTTAATCGGTGGTCTGCCAAACATGACTACATACACTGTCAGAGTTAATCATGGTCTGTCACACATGACTACATACACTGTCAGAGTTAATCGTGGTCTGTCACACATGACTACATACTCACACTGTCAGAGTTAATCGGTGGTCTGTCAGACATGACTACATACACTGTCAGAGATAATCGGTGGTCTGTCACACATGACTACATACACTGTCAGAGTTAATCGGTGGTCTGTCAGACATGACTACATACTCACACTGTCAGAGTTAATCGGTGGTCTGTCACACATGACTACATACTTACGTTGTCAGAGTTAATCGTGGTCTGTCACACATGACTACATACTTACACTGTCAGAGTTAATCGTGGTCTGTCACACATGACTACATACTTACACTGTCAGAGTTAATCGGTGGTCTGTCACACATGACTACATACACTGTCAGAGATAATCGGTGGTCTGTCACACATGACTACATACTTACACTGTCAGAGTTAATCGGTGGTCTGTCACACATGAATACATACTTACACTGTCAGAGTTAATCGGTGGTCTGTCACACATGACTACATACACTGTCAGAGTTAATCGGTGGTCTGTCACACATGACTACATACTTACACTGTCAGAGTTAATCGGTGGTCTGTCACACATGAATACATACTTACACTGTCAGAGTTAATCGGTGGTCTGTCGCACATGACTACATACACTGTCAGAGTTAATCGGTGGTCTGTCACACATGACTACATACACTGTCAGAGTTAATCGGTGGTCTGTCACACATGACTACATACTTACACTGTCAGAGTTAATCGGTGGTCTGTCACACATGACTACATACACTGTCAGAGTTAATCGGTGGTCTGTCACACATGAATACATACACTGTCAGAGTTAATCGGTGGTCTGTCACACATGAATACATACACTGTCAGAGTTAATCGGTGGTCTGTCACACATGACTACATACATACACTGTCAGAGTTAATCGGTGGTCTGTCACACATGACTACATACTTACACTGTCAGAGTTAATCGGTGGTCTGTCACACATGACTACATACTTACGTTGTCAGAGTTAATCGGTGGTCTGTCACACATGACTACATACTTACACTGTCAGAGTTAATCGGTGGTCTGTCACACATGAATACATACACTGTCAGAGTTAATCGGTGGTCTGTCACACATGACTACATACTTACACTGTCAGAGTTAATCGGTGGTCTGTCACACATGACTACATACACTGTCAGAGTTAATCGGTGGTCTGTCACACATGACTACATACTTACACTGTCAGAGTTAATCGGTGGTCTGTCACACATGACTACATACTTACACTGTCAGAGTTAATCGGTGGTCTGTCACACATGACTACATACTTACACTGTCAGAGTTAATCGGTGGTCTGTCACACATGAATACATACACTGTCAGAGTTAATCGGTGGTCTATCACACATGACTACATACTTACACTGTCAGAGTTAATCGGTGGTCTGTCACACATGACTACATACACTGTCAGAGTTAATCGGTGGTCTGTCACACATGAATACATACACTGTCAGAGTTAATCGGTGGTCTGTCACACATGACTACATACATACACTGTCAGAGTTAATAGTGGTCTGTCACACATGAATACATACACTGTCAGAGTTAATCGGTGGTCTGTCACACATGACTACATACACTGTCAGAGTTAATCGGTGGTCTGTCACACATGACTACATACACTGTCAGAGTTAATCGGTGGTCTGTCACACATGAATACATACACTGTCAGAGTTAATCGGTGGTCTGTCACACATGACTACATACTTACACTGTCAGAGTTAATCGGTGGTCTGTCACACATGAATACATACTTACACTGTCAGAGTTAATCGGTGGTCTGTCACACATGACTACATACACTGTCAGAGTTGATCGGTGGTCTGTCACACATGAATACATACACTGTCAGAGTTAATCGGTGGTCTGTCACACATGACTACATACTTACACTGTCAGAGTTAATCGGTGGTCTGTCACACATGACTACATACTTACACTGTCAGAGTTAATCGGTGGTCTGTCACACATGACTACATACTTACACTGTCAGAGTTAATCGGTGGTCTGTCACACATGACTACATACTTACACTGTCAGAGTTAATCGGTGGTCTGTCACACATGAATACATACTTACGTTGTCAGAGTTAATCGGTGGTCTGTCACACATGACTACATACGTACACTGTCAGAGTTAATCGGTGGTCTGTCACACATGACTACATACACTGTCAGAGTTAATCGGTGGTCTGTCACACATGACTACATACTTACACTGTCAGAGTTAATCGGTGGTCTGTCACACATGAATACATACACTGTCAGAGTTAATCGGTGGTCTGTCACACATGACTACATACTTACACTGTCAGAGTTAATCTGTGGTCTGTCACACATGACTACATACACTGTCAGAGTTAATCGGTGGTCTGTCACACATGAATACATACACTGTCAGAGTTAATCGGTGGTCTGTCACACATGACTACATACTTACACTGTCAGAGTTAATCGGTGGTCTGTCACACATGAATACATACTTACGTTGTCAGAGTTAATCGGTGGTCTGTCACACATGACTACATACTTACACTGTCAGAGTTAATCGGTGGTCTGTCACACATGACTACATACTTACACTGTCAGAGTTAATCGGTGGTCTGTCAGACATGACTACATACTTACACTGTCAGAGTTAATCGGTGGTCTGTCACACATGACTACATACTTACACTGTCAGAGTTAATCGGTGGTCTGTCACACATGACTACATACTTACACTGTCAGAGTTAATCGGTGGTCTGTCACACATGACTACATACTTACACTGTCAGAGTTAATCGGTGGTCTGTCACACATGAATACATACACTGTCAGAGTTAATCGGTGGTCTGTCACACATGACTACATACTTACACTGTCAGAGTTAATCGGTGGTCTGTCACACATGACTACATACACTGTCAGAGTTAATCGGTGGTCTGTCACACATGAATACATACACTGTCAGAGTTAATCGGTGGTCTGTCACACATGAATACATACACTGTCAGAGTTAATCGGTGGTCTGTCACACATGACTACATACATACACTGTCAGAGTTAATCGGTGGTCTGTCACACATGAATACATACACTGTCAGAGTTAATCGGTGGTCTGTCACACATGACTACATACTTACACTGTCAGAGTTAATCGGTGGTCTGTCACACATGACTACATACTTACACTGTCAGAGTTAATCGGTGGTCTGTCACACATGACTACATACTTACACTGTCAGAGTTAATCGGTGGTCTGTCACACATGACTACATACTTACACTGTCAGAGTTAATCGGTGGTCTGTCACACATGAATACATACACTGTCAGAGTTAATCGGTGGTCTGTCACACATGACTACATACTTACACTGTCAGAGTTAATCGGTGGTCTGTCACACATGACTACATACACTGTCAGAGTTAATCGGTGGTCTGTCACACATGACTACATACTTACACTGTCAGAGTTAATCGGTGGTCTGTCACACATGAATACATGCTTACGTTGTCATAGTTAATCGGTGGTCTGTCACACATGACTACATACATACACTGTCAGAGTTAATCGGTGGTCTGTCACACATGACTACATACACTGTCAGAGTTAATCGGTGGTCTGTCACACATGACTACATACACTGTCAGAGTTAATCGGTGGTCTGTCACACATGACTACATACACTGTCAGAGTTAATCGGTGGTCTGTCACACATGACTACATACTTACGTTGTCAGAGTTAATCGTGGTCTGTCACACATGACTACATACTTACGTTGTCAGAGTTAATCTGTGGTCTGTCACACATGACTACATACTTACGTTGTCAGAGTTAATCTGTGGTCTGTCACACATGACTACATCCTTACACTGTCAGAGTTAATCGTGGTCTGTCACACATGACTACATACTCACACTGTCAGAGTTAATCGGTGGTCTGTTACACATGACTACATACACTGTCAGAGTTAATCGGTGGTCTGTCACACATGACTACATACTCACTTTGTCAGAGAAAAACGGCGGTCTGTCAGACATGACGTCTGCTTTCTTGACCAGCGCCTCCTTTATCACGTCATATCCGTTGAGAACAACGACCAGCTGCCCAACCAAGTACAAGCTGTGGACAGACAGTTGATTACAGTGAGTGAATGTTTGATATTTCACATTTGCATTAAAGTATATGTTTGCAAAGTATTAACACAATGAATGGACGACCGAGTTGTGTTGAGCTGAACCAAGCATCGATTTAGTACTGATTGTCTGGTCAATGCTTGCAGCTTCATTCTCTCTAGGCTATGGGGATTTATTTGTTCATCCATGATATATAAATGCTCCCAAAGGGCCGTGACCACATCTGCCTTATCATGCATCAATTCCCCACCTAGTGGTTCCCAAGCTTTTCAAGCAGAGGGCCATATCTACTATTTTCGGTAGTTAAGAGGGCCATAACGTTATAAAATTATAAAAGTCGTGCAATATCATTATTACCTTTCTTAACTTTCGTCAACAAATTTATAAAACTTTAAAGGAAGTCAGTGTCAATACTGAACTACAGTCATTGGGGGGAGGGGGGGGGGGGGTTAAAATCAAAAGTTCATTTAACAATAAATTGTTAATCAGTTTCGAAAATCACTATTAATGTAATTAATTTACAATTGTAACTGTTCTTCATAACCAGTTACTTAAGTTCAGATGCCAGTTTATCAATGTCTGGGCACAAATCTGACGTGCCCAAGGTCATAAGCGCAGCTAGGTTACTATCGGTGTGTCTGGAATGTTTTTTATAGCGGTCATTGTGGAAAATGACTGCTCGCATCTGTAAGTCGAACCAACACGACAAATGCATCTCCGGTCGAATGAACGCAAGTGTTCAAATTGTTCGACAGGCAATAGTCGCCAGAATGAAATCATATGATTAGCTGAACGAACGAACGAACGAACGAAAATCTTTATTTTCATAGGGTTAAGAATTGGGCCCGCAGGCCCGTCTGACATTCTGCCCTTCTTCTCAATTTTCCCGTATACATTCTTTAATTCAACATCACTTATGAAGCAAATTTTTGACAACAAAAGAACAACAGCATTATAACGCATGAAAAATAATCTATAACAAATGACTCACTGAGGCAATGTTTAACATGGGCATTATAAATACCCAAGGAAGGTGTAACGTGCCATACATATGGGAATGTTCTTTGGCTTGTTATCGTTTGAGATAATTTACCATTATTATTGTCTTCTTTTTGTTTTTGTTTATGGGGGAATGTAGTCTGTACTGAGGTAGTGTTCAAACAGGTTGCGAATGTATGTATAATGATTGGTGGTGTCTTTGATTTCTTGTGGAAGATTGTTCCACAACTGAGCGGCAGAGTATGCTAAGCTTGTTTTATATAAGTCTATCCTAGGTTTAGGGACATGAAGTATATTTAGTCGTTCGCTATGTCTAGCGTTATATTTAAACAATGGCCAAAGGTAGCTTGGAGCATTTTGAAATATGATTTTGTGAATTAGTTTAGCCTTATTAAAAAGTAGTCGGTTGTGGAGTGGCAGTAATCGAAGACGTTTATATAGGTTAGAATTGTCGGTAAGCTTTTCACCATTAATTAAACGCACTGCCCTTTTGTAGAGTGAATATAGGCGTTTTGTTATTGATTTGGAGCATCCATCCCAGACTTTGGAGCAGTAATCAATATGTGTTTGTATATGGGAAGTATAGAATATCTTTCTTGTGTTTTCGTCAAGGAAATTTTTAATTTTGGCAAGTTGGTATACTTTTTTGGCTATTTGTTTAACTAGAGCATGAACATGTGAGTTAAAGGTTAGATTTTGATCTATGATAAGACCCAGTGCCTTGTGCTCGGTGACACTTTCTACAGGCGTGCTACCAATGTGCAGCTGAAGAGTTCTCTGCGAGTTTAGAGTGTGAAGTCTTTGCCTGGTTCCTATTAACATAGACTTTGTTTTAGTAATGTTAATTTGCATGCGGTTTGCATGACTCCAGTTAACTACACTATTTATTTCCTGTTGCAAGGATAATTCTAGCACATTACGATCAATAGCGTTTGTATATACTGTGCAGTCATCAGCAAATAGATCGCAGGACGACGACAGATTTAAGGGAAGATCATTTATATAAATGGCAAATAACAGAGGGCCAAGAATAGACCCCTGAGGTACTCCAATATTAATGGTAATGGCTTGAGATAAAGCTTTATTGTGTGATACTACTTGCTTTCTGTCTAATAAAAATGATTTTATTAATGTCACTATATTAAAGCTTACTTTCATTGTTTCTAGTTTTTAATTAGAATAGTATGATCTATCATATCGAATGCTTTTCTAAAGTCTATAAACACCGCTCCACATAGAGTATTGTTGTTAATATTTTGATACCAGTTTTCTATCATGTTTGTTAGTGCCGTATGGCAAGAATATTTTGGCCGAAATCCTGACTGACTGTCAACTATCAGTTTATGGCGAACTAAATGATCTAGTGTTGTTTTGTGGATGTGCTTTTCTAGCGGTTTGGATAATGAGGATAATATAATTGGCCTATAATTACTCATAAGACGATCGTCTAGAGGACCAGCTTTTAAATGAGTATACACTTTTGTGATTTTAAAGGCTGATGGAAAGTGACCTTTGGTGAGACATTGATTATATATAAAAGTTAGTGACTCGCAAATCACCGGTGCAGCATGGCGAAGGATCCAATTACTGATTCCATCTAGTCCTGATGAGTTTTTTTAGATTACTGAGATGTGTAAATACTTCAGTTGTCGTCATTAGCGGTATGTTGGAGGAAATGTGTCCATAGCATTTGTTCTCACAGAATGATGATAATAAAGATATGTCATGAGGCGCATCTGGTATTGCAGCCTTCAGTTGGTTTATGTCGGACTGAAAGTAATCTACTGAATTGATCACATGTAACCTGATTTGATGGTAATGATTGTGATGATTTGTGTTTGTTTGTCAAGGTATTAATTGCTTTCCATATATCTTTAGTGTTGGTTTTATCTATTATTAAGTTCTTAAAATAGTTTTTCTTTTCCTTCCGAATAACATATTGAACTTTGTTTCTCAGACTACGGTACATAGTTAGATCTCTATTTTTATTTTCCCTGTCCCGGTCTCTCATAAGTTCAACTACCTCCTGTGTGATCCACGGGGGCTTTAGTGTGATGTTTAACACGAACTTCCTTAAATGGAACATGCTTATCAAATATACTTAGAAAGGTCTTCAGCCAGTGGTCCAGAGCATCGTCTGGGTCAGGAAGCTGGTAAACATAGTCCAGAGATGAGTTGAGCAAAGTCTTGTAAGAAGACGTCTCGATTAAAATTTTTGTAATTTCTATATTTTATACTTATATGTTTGTGTTTTGGAGTTTTGGTGCCTCTTTTCGACCACGTGCAACATACTGGGTAGTGATCGCTCATTGCATTAATAGGTACAGTACATTCTGTGATGTTGTCAGCACACGTAGTATAAATATGATCTATAAGTGTTGCAGATGATTTTGTTATTCTAGTGGCTTGTTTGACTAACTGTTGGAAGTTATATGACTCTATTATGTTTTCCCATGTTTTGTTTGATTTGTTAGTGTCTATGTTGAAGTCACCTAGCAGTATTATTTCTCTCGCATTACTAAAGACTACATCCATCATAGTGGTGAATTTTTCATACCAGATATTTCCTGCACTGGGGTTTCGATAAAGATAGCCAACTACTAGGGATATGCGATTTTGAAGTTTAACCTCAAGCCATACACACTCAATCTCACAGGTTTCAAAATCTAGCCTTCGGTGGGCGTTAAGCGAGTTAGAAATATAAACTGCAATACCCGTCTCTTGTTTCTAATAGGGATCTCTTCTAATGGTTTTAAAACCTCTGATAGCGATGTCATCATCTGAGATGTTACCATTTAATCGACTTTCGCTAACACCGAACATGTGAAAATTTTGATTAAGTATAAGTGATAGTTCGGGCAGCTTCCCTAATAGATGGCATATGTTTACATGCCGATTCTGAGCCCATTATTCCTGAGCCAGTGTTCGTACTTATTAGACATTTCAACAATGCGTAATCACAAGTTTAAAAGCAAAAAACACACACACACACACACACACACACACACACACACACACACACACACACACACACACACACACACACACACACACACACACACACACACACACACACACACACACACACACACACACACACACACACACACACACACACACACACACACACCACACACACACACACACACACACACACACACACACACACAACACACACACACACACACACACACACACACACACACCACACACACACACACACACACACACACACACACACACACACAACACACACACACACACACACACACACACACACACACACACACACACACACACACACACACACACACACACACACACACACACACACACACACACACCACACACACACACACACACACACACACACACACACACACACACACACACACACACACACACACACCACACACACACACACACACACACACACACACACACACACACACACACACACACACACACACACACACACACACACACACACACACACACACACACACACACACACACACACACACACACACCACACACACACACACACACACCACACACACACACACACACACACACACACACACACACACACACACACACACACACACACACACACACACACACACACACACACACACACACACACACACACACACACACACCACACACACACACACACACACACACACACACACACACACACACACACACACACCACACACACACACACACACACACACACACACACACACACACACACACACACACACACACACACACACACACACACACACAACACACACACACACACACACACACACACACCACACACACACACACACACACACACACACACACACACACACACACACACACACACACACACACACACACACACACACACACACACACACACACACACACACACACACACACACACACACACACACACACACACACACACACACACACACACACACACACACACACCCACACACACACACACACACACACACACACACACACACACACACACACACACACACACACACACACACACACACACACACACACACACACACACACACACACCACACACACACACACACACACACACACACACACCACACACACACACACACACACACACACACACACACACACACACACACACACACACACACACACACACACACACACACACACACACCACACACACACACACACACACACACACACACACACACACACACACACACACACAAAGTGAATACAACTTACGTCCCTTATTACAATACACACTCTAAAGTACAGAGAAACAGTAATATCTATGTCAATATATAAAAATACGTATACAGATCCGTAAAGAAGAGCAGTGAAGACCCCCTCACGCACAGTAAAAAGCACAATTAAAAGTATTATAAAAGCTATACAGCTAAGTACTATCAATTAATATATCGTACTTCCGTCACATCAAGTACCAATAGGCCAGAAGTGTGCAGACCACTCATAACCACTGCACCTGAAATCCAAGCCAGACGGGACACTACCACCACACCAAGTCCGTTAAATATGTCGTCTTTCATACAGGAGGGTAATAATTACGGAGATAGTTTTCCTATTCTCCCCAGAAAGGAACCAACTCTCAGCAACAACGAATAATACAACGAAACAACAAATAATATATATAAAATATCGAGCAAAGACTGCTAATACTTCTGTTCCAAGGACTTGCACTTTCACGCATCGAGTATGCCCTGGCCATCCTCACTGTCAGCCCTACACAGATTGGAAGACTCGAAAAGGTACAAAACGAAGCCATGCGCATCATTTTGGGCTGCACGAGAGACACCAGCTGTGTAGCAATGAGATACCTCCTTGACTTCCCGACAATGGAACACAGGATCAAGATCTGGAGAGCTCGTGCATACTTAAAAATAAGTGCAGATGAGCAGCACCCTCTGCATGACGCTATATTCAGAGAAAAGGGTGACAGGCTAAAGAGGGGCAAATCATGGATGGGTCGGGCGGAAGATGTCGTCAGACAGGTCTGCAGTCTTACCAGTATCAACCCCGGCAAGGAATGGGTGCCGGTGCCTCCAGCCTTTAAGTGCACTTTCTCCTGCATTATCACACTCGACAGACGGTGCAGAGAGCAGAACCCTGCCGCTGTCAATGCAGAGGTTAACGCGCTCATCTATGAACACTCAGATAGCCCCGAAGTGCTCATCTATACAGATGGATCTGTTGTAAAGCAGCAGAGAAGTGCGTGGGCATTTACAGCCCGTTCAGCGGGCCGAACCGTTCAAGAATCCAGTGGTGCCCACTCTATGACCACGAGCAGCATGACGATGGAGGTGATGGCAGTTACACAGGCTTTCATATGGTTGGAATCACAGCATTATACCAACGTGTGTGTACTAAGTGATTCAATGAGCATGATTCAGAAGGTCGAAGCTGGATCTGTACGTAGACAGTGGACTGAATCGCTGCGGAAGTCTGTTGTCCGTAAAGTCACCTTCATCTTGGTCCCGGGACATGCGGGAGTCGAGGGAAATGAACGAGCTGACAAACTGGCTGGCTCTGCACCCCCGGTAGATGGCCAGCCCATGGATCGGGCCGATGTTATTAACGTCCTTAAAGATTTGGCGAGAACAGAGGATTTTGACGTCAGTGATTCCACATCGCTGTCCAGGATGAAAGACCTGGGAGTAAGAATCGGCACAGCCAGACGCGAGAGGTACATCGGGAAAACAAAGTGCCTCGTCAACCAACACAGAACTGGCACTATTAGCCACCGGTCGCTGATGCATATGCTGGGGGGAGGATCTGAGCACCTATGGACATGTCCGGAGTGCAACGAAGATACCTCAACTGATAACTGAATAACTGAATAACTGAATTAATATAAAGTCAAAACAAGTCAATGTTTGTAGTTACGTATAACCTAATACGTTGCTAGATCAAGTAATAACCAAATACGCAGATAAACGTTCTAGGAGAGGCTCTTTCTTGTACCGAGATCCGGTGTAGCTTTGTGCTAGAGTCTAGTAAATACCAGGTTGTGTTGGTTGTTGGTATAGCGACATTATAAGTGCTTGACGAAGTGTAACTGGGCTATACCGTGTGAGGTGCAACCATTCTGGGTTACAATGAAGTGGGTACTGATGATGTCTCATGGGTATGTAATGACTACCAACTAGAGCCTCTGGTTGGTGGCTAACAGGAGGTTGTGGTGGCACGTCGTTGTTGCTGAGAGTTGGTTCCTTTCTGGGGAGAATAGGAAAACTATCTCCGTAATTATTACCCTCCTGTATGAAAGACGACATATTTAACGGACTTGGTGTGGTGGTAGTGTCCCGTCTGGCTTGGATTTCAGGTGCAGTGGTTATGAGTGGTCTGCACACTTCTGGCCTATTGGTATTTGATGTGACGGAAGTATGTCGTCTGGCTTGAGTTTCAGGAGTAGCTAAAAGTGTCCGGCGCGATCCCGTATTGGATGTATGGTGTGTCCGTTCTGGATATTTGATATTCTTAGCGAGCAAACTGGTGCCCAATGTAGACAAATGTATTTGATCCTTATAAAGACGCTTTTTTGGTGCACCAGCCTGTGGAGTGAGTGATCCTGTGTTGTTGATGAATTGTATCTTGTTTTGAGAACAGAACTTCTGCAAAATGTTGTTATTTATGTCAGCTAGACGGCGCTGGTATCCATATCTCGGGGATATGATGGAGGAGAAAAAAATGGATGAGTTAGGAAAGGTGTGACGTAATCCGTTCAAGAGTGCCAGCAGTTGAGACCCTGTATTTGTTGGTTGTTCATGGTGTCGGTGATACCAATATGTACGCTTGCCCTTCTAACGCTATGATTAACAGCCAACCTGCTAATCTTGTCTGTTAGCCAGGCCTAAACCAGCCCCAGGCAGTGGGATTTATTGAAACAATGTCTTTGTCTGAAGTGGCCATCCTGTCGCTGTATATACCTTTCATTAAGGAATCGTCTAGTATAATATGTGTACAGTCAGGTCGTGCTGTCTGTACATGTTGGTTGTCAGCACGTCTCGCCCGTTGTTTCATCCATTTCCGATTATCAGCATGTCTTTATGTCTCCATGTGGTTCTCCGATGTATCTTGTAGGCTTGTTTGCCCGTTGGCAGCATGTTAAAGCACTGTACGTTTTCTGGTGACTTTTTTTGAAGTACTTCGAACCTATTGCTTATTTTGACGTCAATGGGGTAGACTGCTTGTTGTTGTTTATCTTCGTCTGTGCATTGAGGTGTTTGTTGTTGTTTATCTTCCTCTGCGCGTTGAGGTGTTTTCATAGTGGTTATCTGTTCTGGGTGGGATTGAGCTTCCCCAAGATTTCCCAAGGATGAAGCGGTTGCTTGGAAATTACATGCTTCTTCGGTTTGGTCGGTAGAGGACACATTCTGTAAGATTTGAACTGTATTTCTCAGCAGCAAATTTCCATCTCGCAGGAGTACGACTTCTGTCTTGAGAGCATTATAATCTCTGCTTATCTTGTTGTTTGCTTCAATGTTGGTTGAAACAGTGAAAATGAGCGCCTTTATTGATTGTTCTAGTTCCTCAATGCTCTGTTTACAGTCGCACGAATGTCCATTGATAGTTAACATGCTATTGTTATCTGAGGCAGGTACTTCTTCAACAATGTCAACATTGGGTTCTATGTTGTTTTGGATGCGCTCCATTGGGTATTCAATGGCCAAGAGCACTGGTGGGTTGGCAGGCCACGTGTTGATGTTGTCATGTACACTCATCGTATGAGTTAATTGACGAACATTGTTAGCTGGTGTGCTGTCATCTGCTGTAGTTGTGGGCTGCGTAGATTCGGTGAATGTCTGTATCGAGTTTTCAAGTTCAACAAAATCGACTTTTAGCCAAGAATTAATGTTTTCAATACTGCCTTGTGTCATGAGCTTATTCGTACTGTGGTACAAGTGTATTGTAATCACTTGCGTCGTAATCAGTGCCTCAACGTGGGCCCCGCGCTTATCTTGTCTGTGTTCAATTAGTTCAAGTCTGTAGTAGTTGAGTAGGCAAGTTCGGAATGCCTCATAATGGAGTGTGTTGTTGAAGGAAACAGTAACACACTGTCCTGAGTTGGTGTGTTTGACGACTAGGCCGGTGGGATTCATGCACTTGGATAGCTTATTCTTCACGGCCCTCTCTTTGTTTAGTGTGTAAGTTTTATTGGCAGCCGATCGTAAACCTGAGCGAGTCCTTTCACCATTCACTTCCAATACGGAGCACTCTCCTTCCCCTGACATTATTGCATAATATTACGAATAACTAAACTTGAAGAATGCAGCAATCGCATTGTTATCTAGCCACGCCGCGGGCAATTTGAGGTCCCGTGGTTGTTTCTGACACACCTCGTGGACTTGATTGGTTAAAATTTAATAGTGTTCAACTATCACTCGAAATGAATATTATATATAACACACATTTTTGCGATAATCAACACTTGTATTAATCTAAAAACTATTTAACCACATCCACAGAATCACAACGAGCACATTGATATAAAAATCCATGATAGGTGATTCAGCGTGCAGTAATAATAATCCGAGAAGTAAGAGATACGAAAACACGTCTTCACTCTCCGGAGACTGCCCCCGACATAGACAGACAGACAGACAGACAGACAGACAGACATTCAGGCAGGCAGACGGAGATGAAATATATGTTATTCCTTTTTTCTGTGTAAACCAGTGAAGATTAATATAAAAAAATATGTAAGAAGAAGAATCGGAACAATGTTAAACATAGATTGGCCATCCTGTCCGAGGTTTCCCTCAGCTATGTTCCTACTGGACTGACCTGAACATGTCCCCACACTGTTTGCGCCATCGCTTGAACTGTGGCCGGAAGTCTTCCTCCAGAGACAGAAGATTTCCAACTACAGGCAGTGGCCGACTGGGGAAAGGTGGCAACCTCGAGTCCGGTTTACTAAACCAGGCGTACATCAGCAGCAGAATAGCACTGGCTATTAACACCGTAGTTAAATCCATCTTTAGTTGTCGGATTTCTGAGTACTCTGTCTTCATTTGGAATATAACCAAATATAATCACACACATTGCATCGAACATGATACATTTGGCATTATATTAAATTAGATATGGTTATTGGAAACAGCTAAACTGGCATCTCCATCCATCCATCCATCACGTGCCATGCAGGTAAGCGTGGGCGGTCACGATTCGCCATGTCACTCAATCACCAGAGTCGTGGATCAGCATAATGTTCCTGTCTTGGCCATGCCAATTGGACAAGCCACCTAGGTATTTACTTCTCTGTCTTCCTCTTGTTCTCTTCCCCTCGATCTTGTCAGTTCTCATCAAGTTCTGCAATTTATTTCTTCTCATAACATATCCAAAAAATATTGACTCTCTACGTCTAATTTTCTCTATGTTCATTTGTTTCTTTAGGACTTGGTCATTGGTTTGTCTGTCTGTCCATGGTATTCTGTGCGTTCTCCTCAGAAAGCACAATTCCGCAGCTATCAGATGTTTTTCAGCTTGTTTGCTCAATGTCCAAGCTTCAAATCAGTACAACAGTACAGATTCTATGTAACACCTCAGCACTCTGTTTCTCGTTGAAATTGACACCAGTTAGCACCTACCTATATTATAATGCCAGGTAGGCAATACTTAACAGTTCAAAGTAAGAGAGTGAAGAATTAAAGTAACGTTTTGATAATATTAAACAACAAACCTTATCATATAAGTAGAGATCTGACTTGACACCATAAATTTGTACTAAAAGTCAGAAAATACACATGAAATACTTGTTTTACTGAGAATTAACAATAAAATAATGTATAGTGTTATATACAGCTATTAGAAAATATTGATTAGGAAAGTAAGATGTATATCCTTTGCAGGACATCGCAGTCAATACATAATTTACTGGTTCTTTTCGTTATTCGAGTTAATTTTAATTGGCGGCCGACGCTTATAACTGTGAAATACAAAGCACAACTTCTGTATGTCTGCCTGCCTAATGTCGAACCGGCTATGTCAGGGTTTGTAAAAGTGCTTTCAGTATGGCTATCGCAAAGTCGCCGGCGTTTGTTTAGAAGCACGGACAATTATGGACGGAATACCACCAAGGTCACATCAGTAGTCTGTCTGCCTGCCTTCCTCCCTGTCTACCTGTCTGCATGTCTGCATGTGTGTCTGTCTGCCTGTCTGCTTGCGTGCCTATCTGTATGTGCTGTCTGCCTGAATACCTGTTTATCTATGAAAGTACAAACAAGTCTGTTGGCTTGAGGTAAATCAATATCACAGTCCAAGCTATAGGATGTAAGTGGTGTGCCTCTGTCTGTCTGTCTGTCTGTCTGTCTGTCTGTCTGTCTGTCTGTCTGTCTGTCTGTCTGTCTGTCTGTCGGTCGGTCGGTCGGTCTGTCTGTCTGTCTGTCTGTGTATGTAAGGACGTATGTATGTTGTATGTATATGTGTTTATGTGTGTGTGGGTAGACAGGATGGTAGATAGGTAGATAGATATGTAGTTAGGTATTTATGTATATGTGTGTATGAATGTAAGTAAGCAACTAAGTAAATAAGTGACTAAGTAAGCAAGCAAGTAATGAATTATATACGTAGGTAAGTATGTAAGTAAGTAAGTAGGTAAGTAGGTAAGTATGTACGTAAGTATGTAAGTAAGTATGTAAGTATATATGTAAGTATGTATATAAGTAAGCATGTAGGTAAGCAGGTAGGTATTTAAGTAGGTAGACAGGTATATATATATATATATATTGGTAGATAAGTAAGTACTAATGTAGATAGGTAGATAGCTAGGCACCAAGGCAGGTAATTAGCTTAGTGTAGGACTATTGTCAATGTGCATGTTTTTGTTTTTTACCTTACTGACTTCTCTCCAGCCGAGATGAAATGTGGGAACTGGAAGCTTACACTCGTGATGTTATCAATGCATTCAATGACCAGAGAACATTGGCCCAGTAAATGAATGTAAGCCATATTCTGGAGTCAAAGGTAAGATTAAGTAAACCAATGTGACTGTTTGTTTTACAGTATTAAATGCATTTTAATTTCTGTTTAACTGCAAGTCTCACATTAATGCAAGCTTTTGCACTGTGCATGGACATTTTTATTCATCCATCCTTACATCATGTGCCATGCCGATAAGCGTGGGCGGTCATGTTCTGCCATCTCACTCCATCACCAGAGTCATGCATCAGCTCCGTGTTTCTGTCTCGACCATGCCATGTGACAAAGCCATCTAGATATTTACTTCTCGGTCTTCCCCTTGATCTGTTCCCTTCGATCTTGCCAGGTGTCACCTTGTTCTCCAATTAATTTCTTCTCACAACATGCCCAAACAATTTTGACTGTCTTCGTCTAATGACTCTAATCAGTTTACGATCTTCATTTGTTTCTTGAAGGACTTGTTCATTGTTTTCCTGTCTGTCCATGGTATTATTTGCATTCTTCTCAGAAACCACATTGCCACAACGATCAGATGTTTTCAGCTTGACTGCTCATTGTCCTCGCTTCACATCCATACAAAAGTATAGGTTCTATGTAGCAACACTCTTTTTCTCGTTTCAATTGATACCTTTTTATTGGTCAATATGATTTTCATCTGGTAAAAGGCTACCTTCGCAATGGAAGTCCTTGTTCTAATCTCTTCAAGGCATCTCCCATCAGATGTTATGACTGTTCCGAGATAACTGTACCGATTCACTTGTTTAAGAATATGCCCATTTACTTGTATATTACATTGTAGTATCTCCTGTTTTCCAGTGACGACCATAATCTGTGTCTTCTTACAATTCAATTCTAATCCTAGTTGTTCACTGTGTGCAACAACCGCATCTACTAAATGTTGCAGGCCCTGTTCATTGTCTGCAATCAAGACTGTATCATCTGCATATCTAATGTTATTGATGCATCGTCCCCCAGTGTTGATTCCTTCCATATCTTCTATATATTTTATTCACACATAACATTTTTTCATCTTTTGGAATCCCTGGAGATACAAAATGTTATTCTACTTTGACACAATTCCCCTTCTTCTATCCGTCTTCTCTGCTCAGCTTTCCGTGTATGTAAAGCTATAATCACAGTGTGTTTCTGTTTTTAGTTCTGTCCTCGGTGATGTCAAATCAGCAGGTTTGGCCATGGGAATCCCATGGGAAAGGTCCCATGGGATGGAATGGGATGGCCCAGGTGTAAATTACTTTTGGATGGGACAGAAAAACATGTCCCATGGACAAGCCTGCCAGGCGTGGCCATGGGAATGTTATTCTCATGGGAATCCCATTGGAAAGGTCCCATGGGATGTGATGGGATGGGACATGCATAAATTATCATGGGATGTAAATTATTACCCATGGACAAGCCTGCCAATCAGCAAGTAAACTACAGTTTTTAAATATAAAAATATGACCTTTAATATTATATGTATACTGTCTGTGACTAATATGCTCACTGTAGCAGTATGCATTTGATACCATCTTTGCGACTTTTAAAGCATTTCGGAATTTATTATTGTTCTTGGGCCCTGTTTACAGACATTCGACAACACGCATCTTTCCGGTCCCGACATACAGACCTGGTTCTTGGGCCCTGTTTACAGACACTCGACAACACGCATCTTTCCGGTCCCGTCATACAGACCTGGTTCATGGGCCATGGTTACAGACACTCGACAACACGCATCTTTCCGGTCCCGTCATACAGACCTGGTTCATGGGCCATGTTTACAGACACTCGACAACACGCATCTTTCCGACCCCGACATACAGACCTGGTTCTTGGGCCATGTTTACAGACACCCGAGAAGAAATGCAAAGTGTGAATACAATTTCGGTAATGCCGTGGACAAGGAAACAATATAAAACAACAAAAAGAATAATGCAGCTTTACAAAGCACAATCATGGAAAACGTCATTTGTTTGGGAAACTTAATTCATTATCATCATCATGTGCCCTGTAGATGGGGACAAGCGTTTATATACCCTCACAGATCTCGATTGTTGGTGTTCTGATCTATTATGTTGATGATATACCCTGGACAGCCAGAAACACCAGTGAGAATGTCCTACCAGGAACACCAATGAGCAAGTCCTACCAGAAACACCAATGACCAAGTCCTACCAGAAACACCAATGACCAAGTCCTACCAGAAACACCAATGACCAAGTCCTACCAGAAACACCAATGACCAAGTCCTACCAGAAACACCAATGACCAAGTCCTACCAGAAACACCAATGACCAAGTCCTACCAGAAACAAATGAAAACTGTAACCTGATTAGAGCGATTAGACTTAGACAGTCAATATTTTTCAGCGTTATGAGCAGAAATAAACTGGAGAACTTGGTGACAACTGGTATGATTGAGGGGGAAAGAACAAGGAGACGGCAGAGAAGTAAATATCTGGATTTCTTGGCCGAATGGCATGGTCAAAACAAAAACAAAGTGCTGACCCACGACTCTAGTGATTATGTGAGACGACGAAGCATGACTGTCGACGCTTATCGGCATAGCACTTGATAATGATGATGATGATGTCTCTTCGATTCCCAGATATTGTAGATTGTTTGAATGTTTCTTCCATCATCATATATCTTATACTGTTAGAATGTCTCTTCGTTCCCCAGATATTATATAATATTAGAATGTGCCTTCGACCCCCAGATATTGTATAATGTTAGAATGTCTGTTCTATCTCCAGATGTTGTAGAATGTTAGAATAGTCTCTGGCATGTTCTCAACATCTTTACATATATTTGTTTACTGTATTTTTATAATCGGCTCTAAATTCCCCGAGTTCCACACAGTATAAATTCAGATACCCAAGAAACAATGACATGTATGATACAAACGGAGAACCGTACATTTCAAGCTGCTAACTCCCCCATGGGAACGTTCACAAGGAAGTGCAGACTTAAGAAGTAGTAAAAAGTCAGTAAAGGAACTTTTAACACGCCTTAAGGTATGTTGGCCGGTCTCTCTGGTCAAGGTGTTACACGACTTTCTCCGTAATCCCGTATACTCTCGTAACGTGACGTGACGTGCGGGAGAATTGGTAGCGGTTCTCTCCGCGCCTGTAACTTAGGGGTACGTGAGCCGGTCGCTCAGAAAACAATAGGCAAACTACTGAGCGTAATCTTGCCAAGAAATCAACAATCAGTTGAAAGATGCTGATGCTGACAGCGAGGTCCTGTAAAGGATATTCGAAAGAAAGGTGTGTTGGGTATATGGTGTTAAATCCAGATTTGTATAGACCATTCAGTAATTCACGAATGAAGTGGTCAGTATAATGCAGAACTGATTTACTTCAAAAGATAATTTCTGCTTCCCTTTTTAACTTCAGAAAGCAATGGCAAACTACTGAACGTAACACTTGCCTAGTACATCAAAAGCAGCTGAAAATGCTGGTGTTGACTGCAACGTCCCGTAAGGGATACGCAACAAAATTTTTTTTTAACTTACCTGTGACGACTTAGGAGTCCACTTCTCTGTGGCGACTTAGGAGTCAACTTCTCTGTGGCTACTTAGGATTAAAATTATCTGTGGCGACTTAGGAGCCCACTTCTCTGTGGCGACAAAGGAACGAACTTTTATGTGGCGATTTAGGAGCCCTCTTCTCTGTGGCGACTTAGGAGACCACTTCTCTGTGGCGACTTAGGGGTCCACTTCTCTGTGGCGACTTAGGAGTCAATTTCTATGTGGCGACTTAGGAGTCCACTTCTCTGTGGCGACTTAGGAGTCTACTTCTCTGAGGCGACTTAGGAGTCAACTTCTTTGTGGCGACTTAGGAGTCAATTTCTATGTGGCGACTTAGGAGTCCACTTGTCTGTGGCGACGTGGAGTCAATTTCTATGTGGCGACTTAGGAGTCCACATCTTTGTGACGACTTAGGAGTCAACTTCTCTGTGGCGACTTAGGGGTCCACTTCTCTGTGGCGACTTAGGAGTCAATTTCTATGTGGCGACTTAGGAGTCCACTTCTCTGTGGCGACTTGGGAGTCTACTTCTCTGAGGCGACTTAGGAGTCCACTTCTCTGTGGCGACTTAGGAGTCAACTTCTTTGTGGCGACTTAGGATTAAAATTATCTGTGGCGACTTAGGAGCCCACTTCTCTGTGGCGACTTAGGAACCAACTTCTATGTGGCGACTTAGGAGCCCACTTCTCTGTGGCGACTTAGGGGTCCACTTGTCTGTGGCGACGTGGAGTCAATTTCTATGTGGCGACTTAGGAGTCCACTTCTTTGTGACGACTTAGGAGTCAACTTCTCTGTGGCGACTTAGGAGTCCACTTCTCTGTGGCGACATAGGAATGAACATTTCTGTGGCGACTTAGGATTCCACTTCTCTGTGGCGACTTAGGAGTCAACTTCTATGTGGCGACTTAGGAGTCCATTTCTCTGTGGCGACTTAGGAGTCCACTTCTCTGTGGCGACTTAGGAGTCAACTTCTCTGTGGCGACTTAGGATAAAAATTACATGTGGCGACTTAGGAGCCCACTTCTCTGTGGCGACTTAGGGGTCCACTTGTCTGTGGCGACGTGGAGTCAATTTCTATGTGGCGACGTAGGAGTCCACTTCTTTGTGACAACTTAGGAGTCAACATCTCTGTGGCGACTTAGGAGTCCACTTCTCTGTGGCGACATAGGAATGAACATTTCTGTAGCGACTTAGGATTCCACTTCTCTGTGGCGACTTAGGAGTCAACTTCTATGTGGCGACTTAGGAGTCCATTTCTCTGTGGCGACTTAGGAGTCCACTTCTCTGTGGCGACTTAGGAGTCAACTTCTCTGTGGCGACTTAGGATTAAAATTACATGTGGCGACTTAGGAGCCCACTTCTCTGGGGCGACGTAGGAACCAACTTCTCTGTGACGACTTAGAAGCCATCTTCTCTTTCGCGACTTAGGAGCCCACTTCTCTGTGGCGACTTAAGGGTCCACTTCTCTGTGGCGACTTAGGAGTCAATTTCTATGTGGCGACTTAGGAGTCCACTTCTTTGTGGCGACTTAAGAGTCAACCTCTCTGTGGCGACTTAGGACTCCATTTCTCTGTGGCTACTTAGGAGTCCACATCTCTGTGGCGACTTAGGAATGAACATTTCTGTGGCGACTTAGGATTCCACTTCTCTGTGGCGACTTAGGAGTCAACTTCTATGTGGCGACTTAGGAGTCCATTTCTCTGTGGCGACATAGGAGTCCACTTCTATGTGGCGACTTAGGAGTCAACTTCTCTGTGGCGACTTAGGATTCAAATTATCTGTGGCGACTTAGGAGCCCACTTCTCTGTGGCGACTTAGGAGCCCACTACTCTGTGGCGACTTAGGGGTCCACTTCTATGTGATGACTTAGGAGTCAATTTCTATGTGGTGACGTAGGAGTCCACTTCTCTGTGGCGACTTAGGAGTCAACTTCTCTGTGGCGACTTAGGATTCAAATTATCTGTGGCGACTTAGGAGCCCTCTTCTCTGTGGCGACTTAGGAGCCCACTTCTCTGTGGCGACTTAGGGGTCCACTTCTATGTGACGACTTAGGAGTCAATTTCTATGTGGCGACGTAGGAGTCCACTTCTCTGTGGCGACTTAGGAGTCAACTTCTCTGTGGCGACTTAGGATTCAAATTATCTGTGGCGACTTAGGAGCCCACTACTCTGTTGCGACTTAGGAACCAACTTCTATGTGGCGACTTAGGAGCCCTATTCTCTGTGGCGAATTAGGGGTCCACTTCTCTGTGGCGACTTAGGAGTCAATTTCTATGTGGCGACTTAGGAGTCCACTTCTTTGTGGCGACTTAGGAGTCCACTTCTCTGTGGCGACTTAGGAGTCTATTTCTCTGTGGCTACTTAGGAGTCCACTTCTCTTTTGCGACTTAGGAATGAAAATTTCTGTGTCGACTTACGATTTCACTTCTCTGTGGCGACTTAGGAGTCAACTTCTATGTGGCGACTTAGGATTCAATTTCTATGTGGCGACGTAGGAGTCCACTTCTCTGTGGCGACTTAGGAGTCAACTTCTCTGTGGCGACTTAGGATTCAAATTATCTGTGGCGACTTAGGAGTCCACTTCTCTGTGGCGACTTAGGAGTCCACTTCTCTGTGGCGACTTAGGAGTCCACTTCTCTATCGCGACATAGGAAGTCCACTTCTCTGTGGCGACTTAGGTGTTCACTTCTCTGTGGCGACTTAGGAGTCCACTTCTCTGTGGCGACTTAGGAGTCAACTTCTCTGTGGCGACTTAGGATTCAAATTATCTGTGGCGACTTAGGAGTCCACTTTTCTGTGGCGACTTAGGAGTCCTTTTCTCTGTGGCGCCACACGAGTCCACTTCTCTGTGGCGACTTAGGAGTCCACTTCTCTGTGGCGACTTAGGAGTCCACTTTTCTGTAGCGACTTAGGAGTCCACTTGTATGTGGCGACTTAGGAGTCCGTTTCTGTGTGGCTACTTTGGAGTCCACTTCTCTGTGGCGACTTAGGAGTGAAAATTTATGTGGCGACTTAGGAGTCCACTTCTCTGTGGCGACTTAGGAGTCAACTTCTCTGTGGCGACTTAGGAGTCCACCTTTCTGTGGCGACTTAGGAGTTCACTTCTCTGTGGCGACTTAGGAGTCCACGTCTCTTTGGCGACTTAGGAGTCCACTTCTCTGTGGCGAAGTATATACACCGCCTGCCTAGCGCTCCGACGGTTGTGGGTTAGATTCCGGACTGCGACAATCGGTTAGTGTGTGCAATTTTGTCAGAGACCCCTGGGGGTCGTTGTTGGAGCTAGGGAGTTCGTGCTTTGTGCGATGTTCTCGGCATGTCGCACTGTGAAAAGAGACTCAGCCATACGGGATAAAACCCGGTGCAATGAAGTCGATCATCTTGACTTAAAAAAAGTCTTTTGAAAAAAATCTGGCTGGATTAGAAGTCAAACTCATGACCATTGTTCCGACAAGCTAGCGTATAGACACTACGATACCACGACTGTAATGTTTCTTAAGTATCCGTGACCAGATGTAAATAGTTATTGAACATATTATGCGAAACTTGCGATTCAAGGGATAGAGCTAATCGCGTTGACTGGGGCTGAGAGATCGTCAGAAAGATCTAACCAAAGTTCATACCAGAGCATGTCCTACATGACTGCCCTGACTTTGCCAGTCAAGGTGAGGACAACTGGGCAACATGGCTACCCGTCATGACAAACTCTGGGGGGAGGGGGGAAACAAGTGGAGAGATCAGGCGAACTGTTCTGTTCGTGAAACATTCCGGAATAGACGCATGATAAACATTAATTATAGAAGATTAAGAACAAATTAATGTTGCCTTTTCCTGATTGTGGTGTTCCGTATAATTTTGTAAAGGTGTCTGTCAAAGACTGAAGTATAGAGGTCTGAGGTCTGCCTCAAGATAGAAGACCACCGGGAAGATTGGTCAACCTCAAGTAGATCAGAGGTAACACAGTGCCCCGAGATGAGGGCAGGGTAGGTGATAGGAAGGGGGACTATTAACTAGTTCTCTCATGAGTATAATTTTATAACTGGTCAACGGCAGAATCACGCCTACGTGATAGCCACGGAGAAGTGGATTGCCAACTCATAGGAGACGGCTGCTATAAGCGTGCTGAGTGTGACAGCACGCAAAAAGGCGAAGGAACGCACAAGTCCTTCCGCGTGCTGTGTAGCCACGCGAGTAGGAAAGTCAGGACCTGGGGGACTGACTTCGTAGCGAGTGCACCGTTTAGTGTACCGGTTGGGGTTTTCTGTAGGCCAAGTAGAATAGAGATTAGCAATAGGGTTAGGAAACTAGTGATAGGCAATTCTGTGGCATTTTGTGTGTGATTTGATAGCGACTGTTTGTAAATGTAAAGAGCCAACGGCAATAAAATGTATCATCCATTTCCTCTCACATCCATTTCCTTGTGTGGTGCGAGAGAAGTAATCCTGTGATGCCTGAAAACATCGGTTGCTGACAGGCTAGGATTAAAGTGGTGTCAGAAATGTGGCTTGAACAAATGTTCAAGCTAATACACGGACTCCCCCACGGCTCTAGACTAAGGTTAGCATATTAGTGAATTGAAGCGTTTACTTTGTGTCATTGACTGATGAACGTGGGCAACTATAACAAGTTGCGAGCTGAGTTTGTGCCTATCGTGACAAAATAATGTTATTTGTGTTTTATTGAAATATTGAGTACTTAAATCATGTTTTCTTCGAAGTTTTAGTATTTCTATTATGATTTCTTTCTTTATTTATTTATTACTTGTTTGTTTATGATAATGTTCAAATGAGTTCATGTGCGGAGCGATAGCACAACACAGCCGCGACATTACGATTTTTGCAAGCTAAAATAGCGCTGGCGCCTCTGCGTATTGCGGCTGACAAACAGCTGTTTTACGCCATTGCTTCATCTCTGATTGTTACAAATCGCCAGCTGCTGCCCCGCCTAATCTGTGCTTTATATTAACTATTTTTGTTTGATTTTCATTTAGTGCAGAATGATATATATTTTATTTAAACATTATTAATACATTTATATTAATTTCAAAGCAGTTATTGAATTTTTCGTACTTTTTTCTCATTTCTTTTACCGTCGCGATGCACTACTTTTGGGCTTATGCAAATTAACTTGGTCTGCACAATACTCCATAGATTAACTAGATTTAGGACTAAAGGCTATAAGAACGTTAAACAAGTACAGGCCATTGACATTTAATGTTAATTCAACTCATTGTATCTAGTCCCGGGGGCATGTCAATTGTGAGTTGTCCAAATTTTATCGAAAGTGATAGTCGTTTGCAATTTTTCGATTGTGCTGCCTCTTGTAAACCAGGGTGGAACAACACTGGTTAGAAAAGTACTCGGTGCATGCCGCAGTGCCAACGAGAGAACTGAGTGGCCAAATCGGGGATGTAACTGATGTTTCCTGGAACATTAAGATGAGTGTACGAACGTATTGGCTGCAATTGATTAAAATGCTCTCTTTTTCAGCGTGTATGCATTAGCATATGTTTGTGCTCTGTTTTTCAGGTAAAAAAAATTTATTTTTTAAAATTTTCAGGTTATGGCTCAGTAGCTTAAGAAACCTGACAGATCGATATAATCAGTGATTAAGAGAGGTTTAGTGCTTGCTGTGCAACGTACTAATTATGCCACAACATGGCATACTTTTATTCTGATTTCATAAATCAGCAAAGAATACAATACACAGTAAAGAGTTAGACAATATGCTGATCAAACAATTTAAAGGAGGCAAAAGATGCTGAGAGAGCTTGAACGTGCACGATAAAGCAACACCAAAGGAGATTGCATACTAGCTGAGATAACAAACAAAAACTCTAGAATATGGACAAACAGGTTAACAAAGAGAATAGAACAACACAGAAGCAACAGTGAACACGGTAGTATTTTACGATACATAGACATTATTGTTCTGAACTATGTACAAGCAGTGCACTACCATGTTGTCCGTAGACATCTAAATAAGAACTGTGCTCCGAGAACAAGTATATCACCCACCGTTGACCTGAGACAGTCGTTACATACTCAGCTCCATATGTGTTCCGTGTGATCATCGGTGTTAAAGCATGGAAAAGCAGTGTCAGAGACAGTACATATAGCAGACATGAGAATACTTGTCTACGACACCAGCGACTCTACAGGTGGCAATACCCATAGGACACAGTATACTGTGTATGTATTTTAATATGCCCAGGACGATTGTGTATATATAGTATGGGCCAATGAGAGCAATTTCTGAACATTAGGGCATACGACTAACCTTAGGTATTTAAATCCATGTATCTATTAATACTGATTGTGATATGTATTTCATAGCGTTTTAATAATAGTGATAAATTATAGTTGTTGAGTCACTCTAGATACATTTACTTTAGGAAAATATAATAGTTTCTTTTTTAGTATTTTAGATGATGCAATGTAATTTACCCACTTACTTAGCTTAAAGTAGATTAGATAGTAATTTAAACGTACTAAAGCTTACTTATAAACTAGGATAAAAGTTTAGATAGTAATTAGTACCATTTAGTTTGTTACATTTTCAACTTTTGTTTCAATTCGATTTGATTCTTCCACCTTAATGAACCAATCCATTTACAAACATTTTGGTTTTTTTTTTTTTTTTATTTTCATTTATATTAAGTTAGTTACACCGATAATAAAAGGTTATAGCATAATTAACTACATCATTTACACCATTTAGATTAACATATTAATCATATATTCTTTTCATTGAAATAATATTATTCAGAAAATCTTGTATAGTTTCCCATTTACCCATTTCAGAAAGGTACATAACTCATCTCACAAATTTCATTTTAAGTAGGTAGATTACGTCCCTTGAAATTAGATTAAATAGGTAACCTAAATACATTATTATAGAGACTTAGTATTACGTATTTCGTATTTAGAGTATTAGTTCAGTAGAATGTAGTCTTAATATATCAGGGTACAAACATGAAACCCTTTTTCTTCCATTAAGATGTTTGTGAATAATACTCGTGCAGCAATTTACACAGTCCATTGAGCTCAACTTTCTCAACTGAGCCGAATCTTGTACAGTGTCACTCCAAGGTTTTTTAATAATTGTGAGGGTACAAGATGGGTGACCGAAGTGTAAACGATAGAGCATATGTAAATTATACAAGAGGAGAGTGGATCTCAGCGGATTTGTCTGCGCTCAACGCGATTTATTTAAATTTTATTGTCTGCGTCAGCTGTTTGCTTTCATGTTGAAGAATGTGCTGTCTTGAATGTGTTGTGTGAGTATTAGTGTAATCTTTAGAGAAAGTATTTTTAAGTCTTCATAAGACGGAAACGTAGTCACGAATTATGTTTATACACGTTGTTTGTGGCCACATTTAACCGAATATGGCACGTGACAACTAACTTACCTAACACATATGATATACACATGTAGAAGTTAGATATACTATTAGTTATTAAGACTACCAAACATCCAGGCAAGCAAACATGTATAGTTGCGTACATTTTTTGGTAGTACTCACGGAGATAACTCCGGTCAGACACAATAGAACACGAAACACTACTTAACGATTGAATATAGACTTTCACCGGAGCGAATAGGTCACGGCCTCGGTCACACAGCTTGTGTAATGGGTTTTTTTAATATTATATGGGGACTTGAATCAATTCATTTGTTGACCCTAAGCAGTGCAACTTGTATGGGTGGTGAGTAATTTACTATGAGGGCAAGTCTTATAAGACAATGTCCGGTCAGTACATAGCCCTCTAATGATATAAAATATTGCGATTGGAAGAGGTCTCACGCCAACCATACAAGTTTGCTGGTCGATGCCGTAGCAGTAATAGTTATACTAACATTGTGACAATGTCAGTATAAGTCTATTGATTAACCCAAACCGGTATCACATCTTGACAATATAGATGCACACTAAATTTTTAGACCTCTTGCGTCACAACACAATAAGTCAAAGTTGATTACGCACACGGATGGAGGGTGTGTGTCCAAGACTGAAGTATAGAGGTCTGAGTTCTTGCCTCAAGATAGAAGACCACCGGGAAGATTGGTCAATCTCAAGTAGATCCGAGGTACACTAGTGCCCCGAGATGAGGGCAGGTAGGTGATAGGAAGGGGACTATTAACTAGTTTCTCTCATATATAATTTATAACTGGTCACGGCAACCGCATAACAAGCGCCTACGTGAATAGCCCGAGAAGTGGATTGCCACTCAATAGGAGCCGGCTGTATACGTGCCTGAGTGTGACAGCACGCAAAAAGCGAAGCGCGCAAGGTCCTTCGAGTGCTGTTAGCCACGCGAGTAGGAAGTCAGACTGGGACTGACTTCGTAGCGAGTGCAACCGTTTAAGTGTCGGTGTGGGTTTTCTTTTCTGTAGCCACAGTTATAGAGATTACAATAGGTTAGAAACTAGTGATAGCCAATCCTGTGGCTTTGTGTGTGATTTGATAGGCGACTGTTTGTAAATGTAACGAGCCACGGCAATAAAATGTATCATCCTTTCCTCTCACACGACTTGCAAGTTCCGTTGTGTGCGAGAGGAAGTAATTCCTGTATTCTGAAACAGCGTTGCTGACGGTGTCAATGTATTACGTAAATAGTGTCTCTGGCCTAGGGGATAATGAGACGCGCAGTTTCATAATTCACCTATATACCGATTTGGAAGCTGACAGCTTTGCGTTGATTTCCATGGTATCAGACGTCGTCCGTTAGAGAAAGCAACGGTAAACTACTGAACTAAAATTGCCGAATAACTGATAAAGTAAGTAAGTTGCATATCTTTTACAGGCCGTTGCAGTCAATCCCTGCATTTTTTAATGTTTGTAATTTCTAGACAAGTTTTCGTTCAGTAGTTTGCCATTGCTTTCTGAACGACCGGCACTCATACCAATGTGTGGAAATCAAGGCAAGGCAGTCTGCGTAATAATAAACGATACACAATCAATAAATGCTGAGGCTGATTGCAACGCCCCGTACAGGACATACTGCTAAGCTTTTATGACGCAATCAGCAGCAGTGCAGTCACTACCGGAGCCCGTAAGTGACACACATAGAAACACTGTAAACAATCGAGGTATATGCATCCACAGCTGGCCGAGGAGGGTCTTCGCGGCACTGGCTGCCTCAGCCCCTAGAATACTTTAGCCACAAACTCCAACCAATCATCACCAGGTCTACTACTGATGGTCGTGAGGTGATTGAGGACCTGTGCTCTAATGGGAGATGCACAGAGGAAGAGGAAGGAAGAGGAAGTGGAGGATAAGAAGAAGAAGAGGTGACGAAAAAGAAGAAGAAGTGGAAGAAGAAACCTGTACAAATATTCCATATAATTTTGATTTATTACGACTTTAAGTGACGATACTATTACCCCCGTGCGTATGTACTCGTAGAAACATTTCCATCTTTTAAACCATTGATGTATATATATACAACACTCAATGTTTAACACCATGCTTGAACACATGTGCTTTTGTTTCTCCAATTATTCACCCCCAAGCTTTAAATTCTATTTACTTTATGATTGAAGTAAGTATTTGTATTACGCACATGGCAATTTGCTATGCAGTTTCTTGAATAAACAGTTTTGTCTATGCCAATATCTATAGTCCAAGAACGGGCCTAGTGTTCTTGACCTGGCAAATTATTTGCCCCTATTCCAATATGTAGATTCGGTTCATTTTCTATAAGTAGTTATACGTATTGTAACACACCCGGATAAACGCATGTTTGTAACTTGACATGTGTCCAGTCAGGAGCCATCCGCGTCATCTGTTATACATTTAAACATGGACGATCGTAATTCTCAGCTTTGATCTGTGTTCTTTCCCCCATTATTTCATGTGGCGACCACATCGGGTATTTATCTCCTTGTCTGTCCCTTTGCTCTTTTCATGCCACGTTTGCTAATTACCACAGCGTGTATAAATTTATATCTCTTCTTGGTATGTCCTTAGAATCATGAATGAATGTTTAATGTATCTTCATCAATGTACTGTTTTCATTTATTTCTTGAAGGGCGGTCTTATTAGTTTTTCTGTCTGTCCATGATTCCTTATGTATTTCATCAGAAACCACATTTCTACTGCTGTGATGCTTCTTAGATTGTATGGCTATTGCCATAGTTTAATATGCATTCAACATATGTTGTGTATATCAATTTAACACTCTGTACATAGAATAAATGTTCTATACAAGATTGTAACACTGTTTAATATGTTTTCCAACATGTAAAAGACAACTAACATGTTTTCCATTATGTATTGCCACTATCCTCAGAGACAGACACTTGCAAGTGATGTAAAACAGAGCAATGCTGTATGGTTATCATACAGAATAGTTTTACTTTATTTCCTATGAAATGTTTACATGTTATATAACTAATGGAGCGTATAATTATGAAACAAATGATAACTTGATTGATAAGACATCACTTCGTTTATTGTGAAATTATGTATAGCAAATGTGAGTGTTTTGCTGCCTGGCAACACATTTGATCCACTTGTTCACTAGCTTACTGATGTCGTCTATGAAACAGATTTTGGGTGTGGCCTGAAACAAATTCGCACCGCCTTCATTACCTCATTGTCATCGGCAAACCTCCGACCCCGTAAATGATCTTTCAAGGGTCCAAACAAGTGCAAATCCGATGCCGATTTGTCCATATAGACACTTGTCTGGACCATGTGCATGCGCAGTTGTATGAGGGTTGGCGTTGTCGTGCAGGAACAATACTCCTTTTTAGAGAAACTCCGGAATCTTGATGTATCGCGGGGTTCAATTTATTCGCTAGCATGTCACCGTATCGAGCACTAGTCACAGTTTCATCCTTTTCATGGAAAAGCACTAATAATTGTCCCTGATATCCTAATAAAAAATTATAAAAAAAAAACAAAAAAAAAAACAGTCATCATGACTCTTGCATGTTTCCCACTACGCGGTTCATCAATAATGTTTTGTCTTCTCTTGTGAAATAATTCTGCCCATTTATACTCTACCCCGACTCAAAAATCTGTCTGCATACTGAACTATCATTTATTTCTGTATATTTCACAAGATTTCACATCCTTTGATCACAACAGACTAAGAATGCCTAGTCATTGTTCTACGGTACAAGTTGACAGTGGGTCAGCCATTTTGTAATCGGTATAGAACATGCACAAACTACTCGATCATAACCACCCCATACACGGGGTGTTGTCTAGAGCCAATTTGTGTTCCGAAGTACATTTTCCGCTGTCCCTACTATTTCTTGCACTTTATAATAAAAAAGAAATGTTACTGGATTACTTTTCCTCGTATATTATATGATATTGGAATTTTTAAATACTATAATTCAATGAATTAATTATATATTTTATTGTGGTATATTGAGATATTATAGATTTTGACAATGTATATAATAATATATAATATAATAACCAATAAGAAGTCATAATATTGCACCCTGATATGGATGGATAACAATTATGCACAGAAGAAGAGGTAATTTCAAAACATGGCGATATAAACATCACAGAAACCAAGTCAGATGAGAAACAGATATACATATAACCCAAGCTGATAATATAACAAATGAAGGCTGGAGATGGAGTTGCTATGGTATCTCGTGGATGGTCTCCCCAAAGGTCGGAAATTTGAACCACAGACTTGAGTGTTGATTTTATGTAGACTGGACGGCGACTAACCTTTTGTGTTTCCTGGCAATGATTAAGTGACATCGGAGAGTTCGTAGCCTGCTGAGCCGGCAAGTCTGGCTTAAATCTGGTCGGAGAGTTCGTAGCCTGCTGAGCCGGCAAGTCTGGCTTAAACCTGGTCGGAGAGTTCGTAGCCTGCTGAGCAGGCAAGTCTGGCTTAAACCTGGTCGGAGAGTTCGTAGCCTGCTGAGCAGGCAAGTCTGGCTTAAACCTGGTCGGAGAGTTCGTAGCCTGCTGAGCCGGCATGTTTGGCTTAAACCTGGTATTCGTATTGTCTGAGCTAAGCAAGTCTGGCTTAAACCTGGTACTCGTATTGTCTGAGCTAAGCAAGTCTGGGTTAAACCTGATACTCGCATTGTCTGAGCTTGGCAAGTATGGCTTTAACCTGGTACTTGCATTGTCTGAGCTTAGTAAGTCTAGCTTAAACCTGGTACTCGCATTGTCTGAGCTTGGCAAGTATGGCTTTAACCTGGTACTTGCATTGTCTGAGCTTAGTAAGTCTGGCTTAAACCTGGTACTCGTATTGTCTGAGCCTGGCAAGCATGGCTTTCACCGTGGCACTTGCATTGTCAGAGCTTAGCAAGTCTGGCTTTCACCGTGGTACTTGCATTGTCAGAGCTTAGCAAGTATGGCTTTCACAGCGGTACTTGCATTGTCAGAGCTTAGCAAGTATGGCTTTCACCGCGGTACTCGCATTGTTTGAGCTTAGCAAGTATGGCTTAAACCTGGTACTCGCATTGTCTGAGCTTGACAAGTATGGCTTAAACTACGGTACTGGCGTTGTCTGAACTTGACAGATATGGCTAAACCGAGCAATCTTTTACTATAGTTTAGTCAATATTAGACATACGAAATATATATGAACATATATTTATATACATAATCAATACATGTGTTATTACTTCTGAATTAAATAACATTTGCATATATACTTATCTCAGCTGATTTGCCACAAGATAGACTATCGTACCAGGCATGATTATACTCTTGTAATTACCCGAAGAGAAAATAGGGACATAAATGAAACATTCACGACTGGATGAACATCTCAATATATTACACTAATCAACAACCAAAATGTACCTGATATGAAAATATGTGATCTTAACTATCTTTAGTGTGCTGAAAACGAAAATGACATTTAAAAACTTTGACTGGCTATAGTTTCCATGATATATGCTACTAGTTTATTTAATTACGGTCAATTTATATATATGATGCAACTGTTGCGGTGACTTAAAAGTGGGTGATCTTTTGCTTGGACTACAGGGTGGATACACCAAGTACTGTTGCTTTCTCTGTGAGTGGGATAGCCGTACACGAATTGACATTTACATCAGAAGACATTGATTGGCCAGTCAGTCAGTCATTGGAGCCTGGTAGTAAGAACAGTGTGAACCCAGCACTTGTCGATACCACCAAGAATATTTTGCCACCCTTGCACACTAAGCTGGGTCTCATGAAAAACGTTGTCAAGGCTATGGATAGAACAGAAGAAGTTTTCAAATACCTCGTCAGAAAATTTTCAGGACTGAGTGAAGATAACATAAGAGCGGGAATAATAATAATAATAATAATAATAATAATAATAATAATAATAATAATAATAATAATAATAAAAACCAAAGCCAGTTGGCAAATTTCATCATGATATTTGAAATGTGCATGTCAAAATCAATAAGAAATGTATTGAAATCCTGATACAAATAACTTTTGAAAATGTGTTGACGAGTGTTATTTCCCTTACCAAGTGGATACAGACATGAAAGATACGCGAAAAGACAATAATGACTCTGTCAAAGTTCTATATTTATAGATTTCGACGATAGTTTAGAAGAGGACAGGCAGAGTTAAAGAGAGCCTGTAATGTAGATTCTGATGCATATGCTGAGGGGAGAATCTGAGCACCTATGGACTGAACTGATAACTGAACTGAACTGAACTGAATGTAGATTGACGACAGCTCAGAATAAGACAGGGGGAGTTAAACATCTTTGTAATGTTTACTGACGGCAGCACAGAACAAGACAGATAGACTCAAATGAGTTCAAGGACAGACAAGTGTAGATTGCAGACAACAACTCAGGACACGGAGGGGCAGTGGAGTCAAACAGGACTAGGACAAGTAACCAGTGGACAGGGGTACATGGGATAGCGAGACGGGACAGAAAGCAAAGGACTGGCAGTGTGTGTTTTGACATCGGATAGAACAGTGTTTTTCAACCGGAGTTCCGCGAGTGGCAATCAGGGGTTCCGCCGAAACAGACCGAAATCGCCTAAATGCAACATTTCTGCCCATCTGGTTTATTACGTAAAGTATGGCAGACACTTGGATAATCGCACAGAGTTCTGTGAGAAACGTAAACATTCGCGTAAGGATCTGCTCCAGCAGAAATGTTGAAAAACACTGGCCTAGAGATCAGCTCGTTTAACACCTTGATCCGGGAATTCTTCTGATCTGGGGATAATATTTTCGTAATAACATAAGGCTTCTATTGCATTGTATGCTATGTTTTCTAATTTATTGCCTCTATTCACACTTGTAGTTCACTAACCTATCACTGTCAAACAAAGAAATCCTTGTTACATACCTGTAAAATGGATGACTGGCAAAAAGAAGTAAATATTTCTGGAGCATCGGACCTGTGTTGACAGCCGGACGCATCTTGGCGAGGGAAAGATGCGTGTGTGTGTTGCCATGGAAACCATGGTAACGTCTGAGCGTAGGCGGTGCTACCATGAGCCGGGAAGGACTTGGGATGGCTCGATATAAGTAAACATTACAATAAACAAGAAAATCTAGATCACTAATTTATAACTGAAAATAGTAAATTTAAGACACATAGCAGCCACGAGGTCCCCCCCCCCCCACGTGTTAAGATCTCCTATTATCTATATATATAAAACAAAGTGTATGTATGTAAATATATATGTAAATATATATGTATGTCCTTTATTTGTTCGCGAACGGCCCATCCGATTGAGATGAAATTTTCTACACGCCTTCCTTTCATTCCAGAGCTGTCAACTGTCATAGTTTTTTTTTCTTCTTCCTCCTTCTCCCTCCTCCCCCTCCCAAAATACGTACGTAAATATATGATGATGATGATGAAAGAATCCCCGAACCAAAACGCTAGGGAAAGGGAAGAAAATGACGTGACTACACAGAATCGTCACACGGCAATCATCATCATCAAGTGCCGTGCCGGCTGGCGTAGGCGTTCATGGCTCTCCGTAGATCTCAGTCTTTGGTATTTTGGATCAACTCTGCTGCTGATATTCCTCCATGCCACGGCAATATCAATAACAATTCATCTTTTTATGTGTAAGGAAGTTATCTACAGTCGTGTAGAAGGGAAGAACTAGACGAGTATGAATTCGGAATGGCGAACTCTCTCCTCCTCTCTTCTCCTCCCTCTACCTCCTCCCTCCACCCTTCTCCTCTTCCTCCTCCCTCTCATCCCTCTCCCTCCTCCTTCTCCCTCTTCCTTCTCCCTCTTCCTCTCCCCTCCTCCTCCATCCTCCTCCCTCCTACTCCCTCCGCCTCCTCCTCCCCCATCTTCCCTCCTCCTCCCTCTCCCTCCTCATCCCTCCTCCTCCTGCCTCCCTCCTCCTCCTCCTGCCTCCTTTCCCTCATCATCCTCCCTCCTCCTTCTCCCTTCTTCTCCCTCTTCCCTCTTCCTCCTCCTACCTCCTCCCTCCTCCTCCCTCTCCCTCCTCCTCCTCCCTCCACCCTCCTCCTCCCTTCTCCTCCTCTTCCACCTCCCTTTCCTTCCTTCTCCTCCTCCCTCTACCTCCTCCTCCCCCTACCTCTTTCCTCCTCCCTCCTCCTCTTCCACCTCCCTTTCCTTCCTCCCCTCCTAATTCTCCCTCCTTCCTCTCCCTCCTTCCTCCTCCTCCTTCCTTCTTCTCCCTCTGCCTCCTCCCTCCTCCTCTCCCCTCCTCCCTCCTCCTCCTCCTCCCTCCTTCTCCCTTCTTCTCCTAATTTCCCCTCCTCCTACCCTCTTCCTCTTCCCCTCCTCCCTCTCCCTCCTCCATCCTCCTCCTCCCTCTTCCTCCTCCTCCCTCTTCCTCCCCCTTCCTCTTCCTCCTCCTTCCTCCTCCTCCCTCTTCCTCCCTCTCCCGCCTCCATCCTCCTCCTTCTTCCTCCTCCTTCCTTCTCCTCCCTCCTCCTCCCTCTTCCTCCTCCTCCTCCCTCCTCCTCTCTCCTCCTCCCTCCTCCCTTTTCCTCCCTCCTCCTCCCTCTACCTCCTTCCTCCTCTCCACTCTTCCTCCTACCCTCTTCCTCTTCCCCTACCCCTCCTCCCTATCCCTCCTCCTCCCTTCACATTCCTCCTCCTCCCTCTTCCTCCTCCTCATCCCTCCTTCTCCCTTCTCCTCCTTCTTCCTCCCTCCTCCTCCTCCCTCCTCCCCCTCCTCCTTCCTCCTCCTCCCTCTCCTCCTCCTCACTCCTCCTCCCTTTCCTCCTCCTCACTCCTCCTCCTCCCTCCTCCTCCTCCCTCTACCTCCTCCCTCCTCCTCCCTTCACATTCCTCCTCCTCCCTCTTCCCCCTCCTCCCTCCTCCTCATCCCTCCTCCTCCCTTCTCCTCCTCCTCCCTCTACCTCCTCCTCCTCCCTCTTCCTCCTCCTCCTTCTTCCTCCTCCTCCCTCCTCCTCCTCATCCCTCCTTCTCCCTCCTCCTCCTTCTTCCTCCCTCCTCCCCTCCTCCTTCCTCCTCCTCCCTCTCCTCCTCCTCCCTCTCCTCCTCCTCACTCCTCCTCCCTCTACCTCCTCCCTCCTCCTCCCTTCACATTCCTCCTCCTCCTCTTCCTCCTCCTCCCTCCTCCTCATCCCTCCTCCTCCCTCCTCCTCCTTTCTCCTCCTCCATCCTCCTTCTCCCTCCTCCTCATCACTCCTCCTCCCTCCTCCTCCTTCTTCCTCCCTCCTCCTCACTCCTCCCCCTCCTCCTTCCTCCTCCCTCTCCGCCTCCTCCCTCCTCCTCCTCCCTCCTCCTCCCTCTACCTCCTCCTCCTCCCTCTACCTCCTCCCCCCTCCTCCCTTCACATTCCTCCTCCTCCCTCTTCCTCCTCCTCCCTCCTCCTCCTCTCTCCGCCTCCCTCCTCCCTCTACCTCCTCCCTCCTCCTCCCTCCTCCTCCTAATCCCTCCTCCTCCCTCCTATTCCTCCCTACTCCTCCTGTCTCCTCCCTCCTCCTCCCTCCTCCACCTCCCTCTTCCTCCTCCCTCCTACATTTATCCAAGACAGACAGACAGTCAGACAGATAGTCGGGAACGGGATCTTATATGACTACTTATATAATTTAAATGAGATGCTCTCCACCATGGGCTGGGCCGGGTCAGACAGACAGATAGATAGATAGATAGACAGACAGACAGACAGACAGACAGACAGACAGACAGTCGGGAACGGGAACTTATATGACTACTTATATGAATTAAATGAGATGCTCCCCACCAGGAGTTGGGCGATGCCGGGCCGGGTCAGACAGACAGACAGATAGATAGTCGGAACGGGAACTTATATGACTACTTAAATGAATTAAATGAGATGCTCCCCATCAGGGTCTGGGCGAAGACGGGCCGGGTCAGACAGACAGACAGACAGACAGACAGACAGACAGATAGACAGACAGACAGACAGACAGACAGATAGTCGGTAACGGGAACGAGAACTTATATGACTACTTATATGAATTAAATTAGATGCTCCCCACCAGAGTCTGGGCGAAGCCGGGCCGGGTCAGCTAGTTCTAAATATAATTTTTACATTTAAATTGTATAACAACGTCTCGTGAACCATCCGTAATATCTAGCAAGTTCGAGTACAATCGGCGGGCCGGATAAAATGACGTCGCGGGCCGGATCCTGCCCGTGGGCCATAGTTTGGTGACCCCTGCCCTAGTCTATGCTTGCCTACTATGCATCCGTCCTGTTGATTTCCAACTTTGGCATTAAATTCACCCATTATGATATTTACTTCAGAATTCTTGTATTTCTTGATGGCATTCTCTAAATCAGGGGTGGGAAAATTACGGCCCGCCAACTGATTTTATGCGGCCCGCGAAGGCATTTAGGAATAAAATCTTTTACTTCGTTTTTAAGTTATTTCGTTGAATTTTAAAGAACTTCATGTAATCGTTATGATTGTTTTAACATGTTTGATAAAATTTCTTTTTTATTATCTATTTTTGTAAAAAGTCCTTGACCTTCGTAATGTAATGCTTCTTCTTCTACTTTCGTTCACCTTAAATATATCTATAACTAAAATGTTGCCTCTTGCATGAATTTAACTCTCCTTTTTAGTTCACTCAACAGTCCATAGAGTTTATCTTCCACTGTCGACTCTCTGGGGCAGAAGGTTTGCCTAGACATGTTGTAATTTGGGCAGTCTTGGAGTATGTGCTCTGCTGTCTGCGACGATAATCCACATGTGCGCATGGTTGATTCACCAATCTTGAATCTTGTATACATGTGGTTGCATAATCTATTGTGTCCTGTTCTGAGGCGCAGAATAATGACTTGTTCTGGTCTGTCCATAATGTGGTAGTCGTCTTGAGCAGGTTTTGGTGGCCTTTTGACTAATTTGATCATTCTTTTCTTTTAGTGGTATGTAACCGGCACATCAGGCTGTTCTTCATTTGTTCCTTCCTTAGCCAATCGATCAGTTCTGTCGTTTCCGTGTACTCCACAGTGTGATGGTATCCACTGTATGGTGACCTTATGTTGGCTGCTAAGTTCAGAAAGTAGTGCCCTTAGTACTGGCAATTTCCAAGACATCATTTCGTTTTCGTTGAGGGGAGTTTCTTGCAAGTAACATACGCGTACCTTTTCTTGGTCCAAGATGTTTTCTAGTTCTTTTTCATTGTTGCTGAATCCCTCCGCATTCCATTGCATTAGTTTTAGTCTTTGTTTGGTATGGCCAGACGCTCTATTCTCAGGTCCCCTGGCTCCACGGGACATCTGAGAAGGACCTCCAGTAGCTGTGCAAGCAACATACGCGTACCTTTTCTTGGTCCAAGATGTTTTCTAGTTCTTTTGTATTGTTGCTGAATCCCTCTGCATTCCAGTGCATTAGTTTTAGTCTTTGTTTGATATGGCCAGACGCTCTATTCTCAGGTCCCTTTGCTCCACAGGACATCTGAGAAGGACCTCCAGTAGCTGTGGTTGGACCCTTTCGAGACATATGGCCCGGCACTGCACCTGCCTGGGGGTCCAAAGCAGGGCGAGCACCGTAATATTTAGCAGTAGTCGACAAATTTTATTGCTCGTGATTGGTGGCATCCTGATTTCTTTGGTGCGCCTCCTTGCTGGTTGCCTCTGTATTCAGCACTTTTCCTTTGCTAGAGCAGACTGTGGTCTTACTCGAGTTTAGGTGTGTAGGCATGCACACACATGTCTGCGCATATATTTCTCGGCGCCAGTGACTCGTCGCCGCCTCTTCTCCCGTTAGTTAAAACAGTTCCGTCACGACAAGGCCAGGAGTTGGACTTTTGCTGCATAGGTGATGAATGCACAAGCCATCAGGGTATTTATGTAAGGTTGGGCGCTCACCCCAACCCGGCCCCTGGCTACATACAGCAACATTTGGAACAATGTAATGCTAAAATGGGAATTTATCGATTTCTGTAGAGAGAAATATTTATCGACATGTAAAAATTTAATAAGGATGATTTTATGAAAAAGATATTTCTCCGGTGAATAAAATGATTTATTTTGCAAGAAAATAATAAATTTAAAAGTCTTTTGCAGTTATAAATTATTTCCACATTTACAATGTTCAAATTAATTTATTTGTTGTAGTTGTCTTGATATATTTCTGAAATTTTTTCTGAGTTTACTACTTGTTTTCCGAATATTTCATTTTCACACACAGCCGGAAGTAGGTTTTGTTTCATTTTCGTTTTAAAGTTCTGTACAATTCTAACTGTTCGAACTTTATTAAAACAATGAGTGTCAATAACAAACGTAAGACTAAAAATGGTTACCGTGTTTTTAATGATGAATGGACAACTAAGTACTTTTTTTTACAAAAGTTGGTAGCAAATCAGTTTGCTTGGTGTGTCGTGAGTCAGTGGCTGTCTTCAAGAAGTACAAGTTAAAAGGACATTATCAAACAAAACATTCTGATTTCGGATACAATTTAACAACCGAAGGGAGGATAAGGAAATGCCTTGAGTTGGTGAACAATTTGGAGAAACAGCATACTGTTTTCACTAAACAGTCTTCCATTCAAGATGCTGCAACTGAAGCTAGTCTTGTGCTGTCACACAGAATTGTAAAACAGAAGAAGCCAGTTTCTGATGGCAAGGTCGTCAGGGAATGTTTGCTAGATGCAGCAAACATTATGTGTCCAGAACAAAAACACAGATTTGACAACATTACTTTATCAAGGAGAACGTGGTCAGAATTGTTGACAAGATAAGTGACAATTTTATGCATAAACTTCAAGATGCAAGTAAACAATTTTTGTGGTACTCTCTTGCATTGGATGAGAATACCGATGTACATGATACTGCCCAATTATTGATATTTATACGTGGAATAAACACTTCTTTCAAACTCACTGAAAAGTTACTGAGTGTTGAGTCACTCAAAGACACAACCACAGGCCATGATATATTCAATGCTGCTACTAACTGTATTGAAAGAACTGGGTTGGTTTGGAACAAGATGACAAGTGTTACAACTGACGGAGCTCGTGCTTTGACTGGAAAAAAATGTAGAACTGGTAAATTTGATAAGTTAGTCGAGGTTCCAACTTCACTGCAACGGGTCGTTCCCATTATGCTCCGTTCCTGTGCCAGTGAATATCACACAGAATGCTCCCCACTGTCCTATGTGAAAAGTGGAATAGGCAGTAGTCTCGGCAATCCAACAGCCCGCATAGGTACACTGTGCATAATGTCGCTGCCAGAATGCCAACACAAAATTAATCCACGAAACACAGTTCATCGTCGATGGACTCGGCAATCACCAGAAAGACCTCATTGACCCGGGTTTTTGCCATTGACCCATGGCTCGGTCTTTTACCGCAGGGCGACCAGCCGAAAGTGTCGCATAAAGCACGAACTCCGCAGCTTCAGCGCCGACTTCCGGGAGTCTCCTGAAAAATGCACTCGTGAACCGAAAAGGCAAATCAGTCTATTCAGCAACAACTGGTAGCCATTGTTACAAACATGCAGGTCACTGTACAGGACAGATGTAAAAGCATTCCCCGCGTTTTTAAGCAGAATATCCAGACCACACATTATTAACACTTCACTGTGTGATTCATCAAGAAAGTCTGTGTAAAACTGTTTTGAATATCAAGCATGTTATTGACCCAGTTGTCAGTGTCATCACCATGAACTTCATCAGATCAAGAGGACTTAATCACAGACAGTTCAAGACATTACTTGACGATTTGGAAACTGAACATTCCGATGTCCTGTACCACACCAGTGTTCGATGGCTGAGTTTCCGCAAGGTGTTGAGGCGAGTGTGGGAACTCAGAGAAGAAATAGTGATGTTCCTAGAGATGAAAGGCATTGAATGTGACTTCAATATTAACAATGTCAAAAAAAGTGGAAGTTAGACTGTGTGTTTGCCATTGAAATTATGGAAAAGTTAAATGAACTGAATGTCAAACTTCAGGGCAATGGTGTGTTTGCACATGAATTGTATGTACATGTAAAATCATTTCAGGCTAAACTCTCACTGTTCTCCAGTCAAGCAAGTGAAAAAAGATTTTGTTATTTCCCTTTGCTGAAACATGAAACCATTTCTCGTGAAATGACTGAAAAGTACAAAGCCCAATTAGATGCATTGATTGAAGAATTTGGATGGAGATTCCAAGATTTCAAGACATTAGAGCCATAGTTCAATATTCTCAGTTCCCCTTTTAGTGCAGAAGCTGATACAACCACACAGGAAATACAGTTAGAGCTGCTTGACTTACAAGCAGATCATGACATGAAAGAGAAATTCAAGACAGATGGTTTGCTGGATTTCTATGAATCTTTATCACAATGAGACAGTATGCTTTCATTGTCTCTAGGCGCCTGAGTTTACTGGAAAGCATTAACTAGGATATTTTTGGTTCGACAAAGAGTTCACCGACCAGTAAGTTCAAAATTAGTAGTGAGTGGTCGGGCAATGACTCTAGTGCAGCCCGCTGACCGACAGTTTACCTCTCGTTGTTAGTAGAATAAGAAATTCAGGAAACATGAAGCCGAACTTAGCATAGGAGCTGTCAAATGAGCGAGAAATACAATGGATTAGGCTAGATATATGGGAACGGACACGCCCAATGAACCAAACCAGGCGAAGGCAGAAAAGGTAAGGTCTTCGACCGCAAGCTATAACCTAGTGGTGTCAAGGGATCTAGAATAAAGCGGATTAAGTAGAATTAATTATGTGGTACAGCTAAAAAATCTCATTGGGTAGCCCTTCGCGGCAAGGAGGAGCTATGTCACGTGATGCCAGAAAGAACCGCCAAATTAAGCGGTATATATATACGCGGGACAGAGAAGCATTTGAGGAGATAAGCGAGTTCTAGACAGCCGAGTGCAGATACTCGAAAGGCTGTTGAGACCAATAAGACTGTGGCAACTCTGGTCGGGCAGATAAACCCGAGGACCAAAGAAAGCACGGACTTAAGTGTTGGAAAAAGAACCGCCCTAAAGAAACTATTGATTGCTACTGGCAATTGCAATTATTAAGGAAGGTCACACAAGACTAGAGTGGGCTAAGAGGACACACGTTTGATGGGATCATCCAGAGGACTGCGTCGAACAAAGTTGGAAGGAGCCTGACTTTATTGGAAAGTGGCGAAATCATTCTGACACGGGCGGTGATCAGACAAAAGCACCCGTAGGCAGGCGAGCAATTATCCACGGGACAGGACTCCTACGTTGTTGCTTGATCGATTGCCTGGGTAAACTAGTGGGCGGTCATTTGACGGTGGAAGTTGGTTGTGTGCATCTTTAGTAGATTTATATACTTTCTTGTCAGATTTGCGTACTTTATTATTATATTTCCCTGATTGATATGTGTCTAGTTATTGGTTTAATTGCGTGCAATTCCTTAGTTTGGTGGTATTATCTTGATGCTAGCTACCTGACAGCATTCTCCCATAATTGTTTGAATTGTTACCGCACGACACTTTGTATACTTTGTAATGTCTTTTGAGAAGCAAATAAACTTGATTCAGTGTTAGCTTATTCTTCTTAGTGCCTGTACTGTGCTTGTCGGTTAGGATAGTGTTGTATTCGTGACCTGCGTACCTGTATACTTGTGAGGTTGGTAGATAAAACCAAGGGTAATCACAAATCAGTGGTTATCTCTACAACCGGAAGACGGACAATCTTTATCTTTCAATTCCTTATTCTCTCCTCCACTTCTCTCTCTCATCTCTCATCTTCGTGCTATCACAAAATTGGCGTCACGAGCAGGATTTTCACCTCACTACCTAATTTTCGGACAAGAGCCTCGGCTGCCAGTGGACTTCATTTTAAATACAGGCACCAAAGACAGGGACACCAATGCAAGTGAGTATTTGGAAGGGCATCTTTCACGTTTGCGTGACGCGCACGTCCGGGCTAGTGAACAGCTGAAGAAGCATGCCGCCATTAGGAAAGATAGGAGTGACAAAATGGCAAACTCTATTCCATTGCAAGTTGGCGAACTTGTCAGAAAAAGAATCCACTATAAGGAGAGGGCGAAAATACAAGACATGTGGTCGGAAGACATGTACATAGTTGCTAGGGCACCCACCATGTCGGGAGGACCATATGCGATCAAAAAGGTTGGAGGAGATGGGTCGCTAATTAGGATAGCCGGCCACGAAGTGCGGCGTTGCGAGGACGGAGCAGAAGAGGACATAGGGACGACGTTGGGACTACCAGCACAACCGGATGTCCCAGCGGCTGTCGAAGTTTACCAAGACGTTCCAGGCAAACCAGAATGGTACGCGTTCGAGCCTGGGGACCTGAGTAGACGGAGGTCTGAGAGGATCGGACGTCGTAAAAGGGAGTGATAGAACTTCGACGTGTGGGTAGGAGATATTTTAATAGTTAGCAAGATATGACGTGGTTGCTTCATGTGGAATGTAGTTCGAATTGTCTCTGCGGCTGTCTAAAAAACGAAGTGTTTCCCATGAATAGGGGGCTTACTTGTTATAATGTTTTTCAGGCGCTAGCATGGTTGTGTACCTTGATTTTTTTTTCCTACAGTGAGAAGTAGCGCTGTAAGGAGTTGATGTTGCTGATATTGTTTTCATTTTTGATGTTCCTATGTGCAACCATTGATTAATGATTTTGTTGTATGGGGAAATCCCCTGCGTGAAAGGGATTGGACTGTTTTATTGATGATATTATTTGGTTACTATTTTGTTATGATGCACGTCAGAAGACGAACAAGATTTAACTGCCTTATGCACTGGGAGAGCAGGGGAAGCAACCAGTATTTTTTATTATTATTATTATTTGGGGTGGAAGTTCCAAAAAGAGTTTTCCCCTTAGGCATCCAATATTGTTTATGAGGAATGTCAGATGCGGAGCCAGGGCTCCGATCTCAAGGAGGAATGACGCTATATTGATGGTGGGACCCATCAACTTTTGGTAGGTGGGTATGAGACAGTATGCTTTCATTGTCTCTAGGCGCCTGAGTTTACTGGAAAGCATTAACTGGGATATTTTTGGTTCGACAAAGAGTTCACCGACCAGTAAGTTCAAAATTAGTAGTGAGTGGTCGGGCAATGACTCTAGTGCAGCCCGCTGACCGACAGTTTACCTCTCGTTGTTAGTAGAATAAGAAATTCAGGAAACATGAAGCCGAACTTAGCATAGGAGCTGTCAAATGAGCAAGAAATACAACGGATTAGGCTAGATATATGGGAACGGACACGCCCAATGAACCAAACCAGGCGAAGGCAGAAAAGGTAAGGTCTTCGACCTCAAGCTATAACCTAGTGGTGTCAAGGGATCTAGAATAAAGCGGATTAAGTAGAATTAATTATGTGGTACAGCTAAAAAATCTCATTGGGTAGCCCTTCGCGGCAAGGAGGAGCTATGTCACGTGATGCCAGAAAGAACCGCCAAATTAAGCGGTATATATATACGCGGGACAGAGAAGCATTTGAGGAGATAAGCGAGTTCTAGACAGCCGAGTGCAGATACTCGAAAGGCTGTTGAGACCAATAAGACTGTGGCAACTCTGGTCGGGCAGATAAACCCGAGGACCAAAGAAAGCACGGACTTAAGTGTTGGAAAAAGAACCGCCCTAAAGAAACTATTGATTGCTACTGGCAATTGCAATCATTAAGGAAAGTCACACAAGACTAGACTGGGCTAAGAGGACACACGTTTGATGGGATCATCCAGAGGACTGCATCGAACAAAGTTGGAAGGAGCCTGACTTTATTGGAAAGTGGCGAAATCATTCTGAGACGGGCGGTGATCAGACAAAAGCACCCGTAGGCAGGCGAGCAATTATCCACGGGACAGGACTCCTACGTTGTCGCTTGATCGATTGCCTGGGTAAACTAGTGGGCGGTCATTTGACGGTGGAAGTTGGTTGTGTGCATCCTTAGTAGATTTATATACTTTCTTGTCAGACTTGCATACTTTATTATTATATTCCCCTGATTGATATGTGACTAGTTATTGGTTTAATTGCGTGCAATTCCTTAGTTTGATGGTATTATCTTGATGCTAGCTACCTGACAGCATTCTTCCATAATTGTTTGAATTGTTACCGCACGACACTTTGTATACTTTGTAATGTCTTTTGAGAAGCAAATAAACTTGATTCAGTGTTAGCTTATTCTTCTTAGTGCCTGTACTGTGCTTGTCGGTTAGGATAGTGTTGTATTCGTGACCTGCATACCTGTATACTTGTGAGGTTGGTAGATAAAACCAAGGGTAATCACAAATCAGTGGTTATCTCTACAACCGGAAGACGGACAATCTTTATCTTTCAATTCCTTATTCTCTCCTCCACTTCTCTCTCTCATCTCTCATCTTCGTGCTATCACAACAAGAATAATTTCCCAACTTGAAAAAATTTGCAGCTAAACTTTGATCATTGTTTGAATCAACATACATTTGCGAACAAGCACTCTCTTGCTTGAAGATCAACAAATCTAAGAATAGGTCTTTATTGTCGGACTGCAACTTGTATGCTGTCGTGCGAATTTCAACAAGTAAACTTGCTCCAGGTTTCAAGAATATTGTCAACAATTTCAAGCAGTTACATACATCTCATTAGAAATCAACAATTGTAGTGACAGTGTTGTTGGGTTGTGTCTAAATTAAAGCCATTGATAGATAATAAAGAATATTTTATTATAATAACAAGTTTTAAAATCTTGTTAACAAATTAGTAAAAGTTTTTGTCCATATTGTCAAATATAATGTATAAGTGTATAAGTAAAATAAAATTGCAATAATTAGTTATTTATACTGCTTAATAACCTATACATAATTAATAATTACTTAATGTGATTTTTTAAAAATGTTGCACATCCCTTGCAGGATGTTGCAGTCAACACCAACATTTTTCAGCTGCTGTTGATGTACTAGGCAAGATTTTACGTTCAGTAGTGTGCAATAGCTTTCTGAACGACCGGCTCCCATACCAGCACGTTATAATACAACGCGACACGGTCTGCTGCTGAGATTCGAACGCCTGGTACCCGGCTCAAGAACCACGTTCGCAAGCCTTTGGCCACATAGCCGGCGTTTTTGTGATAGGTTGCTGCAAACAAAATGGATATATATATATATATATATATATATATATATATATATATATATATATATATATATATATATATATATATATATATATATATATATATATATATATATATATATATGCGGCCTGCCAATAGCTTTACATTTGTCAATGCGGCCCTACGCACAAAAATTTTGCCCACCCCTGCTCTAAATCATTATAAAATTCATCAATACAGCCATCATTACTATCTGCTGTTGGTGCATAAACTTGTATGACGTTGACATCAAGAGGTCTTCCACTCAACTTCACCAGTAACACTCTGTCTGATACAGTCCAATATCCTTTGATCGATTTTGTTCTCTCTGTATCCATTATAATTGCTACACCTCGCTGTTTTTTCTCTCCACCATAATAGATTATTCTATATTCCTCAGATGTTATAATGCCCATTCCTGTCCATCTGGTCTCACATATACCTAACAGGTTAATATTTAGATTTTTAATATCATTCTTAATGTTATCAAATTTTCCTACCCCACTCATAGTTTTTGCATTGCAAGTTCCCACTTTCAATGTTGAAACTCGTTTGCACTCAGTCGCCTGCGGAGGGTCTGGAGTCTCCTGGTGCACATGATTATCCCTACCTGGCGAGGCTGCTCCTATGGAGCACCAATTTACGCCGTTTCTCTGATTATCGATGTGTGTATTATACGCAGATATGGCAGCATAGGACAGAATAACACAAGCAACAACTGCATTCTAATTAAGACGTTATGTGCAATACGTCATTGTCCTTGAAGGTTAGAAAAATGATTACTTGTGGCAACAACAACAACCAAAACAAAAAAAATAATCTCTAGAAGCTTTGGGGATGTGGTTTTATAGCGGAATGCTGAAAATTAATTGGGCAACCAAAATGAGCAATCTGGACGTTTTGAGGGAAGCTGAGTCGCAGAGATAACATGTCAAAAACATCAGAAAGATGCAGTCATCGTTTTTGGCCACGTTATGAGAAGACAAAAACTAGAACTGTTGTGACAACCGGAAAGATTTGCAGAAAGAGAGATAGGGTAAGACAGTGGGAGATGATTCTTGATAGTCTTGTGTCATGACACAGAAGGGAGTCAACACGCGAATGCCGTAGAAGATCGCAATTTATGGAGAGGCATGATCGCCCACGCCAACCAGCAGGGCACTAGATGGTGATGATGATATACATAAACGAGTGCTCTTCAAATGAAAACCTTAAATATTTGTTTGTTTTTGTTTGGGGGGGGGGGGGGGAGGTGAGGGCGGTGTCTCAGGGTGTGTGTGCATGCGTGCGTGTGTGCGTGTGCGTACGTGCGTGAGTGAGTGTATATGTGTGTGTATGTGTGTGTGTGCTTGTGTGTGTGAATATATTCTGAAAAAGTAAACAACAAATTATCATTTTTTGACGTAGTCACCCCTGCGTTCAATGGATGTCCTCCAGCGCCGATAAAGTGCTTGGATTCGTGTAGAAAAAAAAAAATTATCTTGATTGCGTGTGTAACCACTCATGCACCACCTGATGTACCTCATCATCGTACCGAACAGTCTTTCCTCCCAATGACTCTTTCAATGACTCCCAATGACTGCTTTTTCTTCTATTCCAATGACTCTTTGAGTTGTTAACAGGTGGAAATAACTTGGGGCTAGGTCTGGTGAGCTTGAGGGATGTGGTAAACACGGAAAGTGGAGGTCTTCGATGGTTTCAACCGTTGCACGGGCAGTATGGGATCAAGCATTGTTATGTTGCAAACTGACACCTTTAATCAGAATGTCAAGAATGTTGCTTGCTTGCTCTAATGGGCTACACTTGGGCCCCTAAATTTGCTTTGTCTATCACGCTAAGGAGTATTTAAATAATTATATTGGAAAGAATTATACTTATAACTAAATAGAAAATAGTGTATATATTGTAATGAGTACAAATCTGCCTCGTGTTTTCCTAACTTTTCCATTTTGTGTCAAAATGATGTGCTTCAAAATATGATGCATTACTTGTGTTTTGATGGTGTTAATAAGCATTTCTTGTGATATTGGCGAAAAAAGTGGTGTATTTATCATTATTCAGCAAATTTAATTGGATTATCATCAAAGAGTGAGGAGTATTGCCTTCGTAAGTCGAAATTTTAAATAATTGTCATCCCTGTCGTCAAATTTTCTTTTACAAAATCTAACATTATTTTACTTTCTCAGTAATCCTGTTTATCCACGTAGCGTAACGCAGCACGCGAGAATCGGAAGCGGTTCTCGTCGTGTTGGTAACTTACGGGATAAGTGAGCCGGCCGCTCAGAAAGCAAATGGCAGACTACTGAGCGTAATCTTGCCAAGAAATCAACGACAGCGGTAAAATGCTGGTGTTGGCAGCGATATTCTGTAAAGGATATGCGGAAAAAAAAATTGTTTTATTATATTTCCAACCTATAGCAATAGTAGCAATACTAACGCGTTGCTTGTGCAATCCCCTTTAATTTGATATGTAATAGAATATAATTGCTACCATTTTAACAATGTATAGATCATTACTTTGACACACCCCTACTTCCCATTTTCTGCCTTCAATTTCTGTTTGGTCCAAACGCACCTTTTGTTTGGCAGTGAATTAAAATATGACAGAACAACGGCTCATTCTAACACAGTATTTCTCTTCTTGTAATTCACACATTACGGCTACAAAGTCGTTTTAAATGATTATACAATCGCACAAACAGTCACTCATACACTATACTAATATAAAACTATAACATATCGCCATCGATGTTTCGGAACTCGATATCCCATCTTTCTTTCACGACAACTTCGCGCAGACTGATAATGATTAGGTAATCATAAAGATAGTTATTGTAGATAGAAAGAGTCAAATATTACAGACTGGGCCTCCTCTTTGTCAGCGTCGCTCATTTGGAGAGATTAGATATGGCAAAATGAAGCAATGAGACTCACATTCGCATCTTAACAAAAGGCACCTCGTTGATTTATCAACAATGGCCGCCAGGTACACAAGTGCACAGAGTAAATGTACATTAGAGTGTCAGCTGATAGCAAACAGTCTCTACACAGTCCTATTTATTGCACAAAGGGAGTGCGCCTTCATCGAGGTCGCTCCTTCCTGGATGGCCAAGGCTGAAGAGATAATCAAACAGGTCTGTGAACTGGGGTGATCTTCAACACTGAGAGGAATGAACGAGTACACCCGAAGGCTTGCAAAAACACTATCAGGTGGTCATTAAACTAGGGAGATACTGCAGAGGTCAGTTGTTATCATCGGGCGACACTGAGATAAATGAGTTGTTCGCACGACATTCACATCCACAAGATATCATCATATACAGAAATGAATGTGTGAAGCGCGGTTCACGGTCTTCGTGGGCTTATATAGCACAACATATAGGGAGAACAATGAAAGAGGATAGAGGATTCCAGACAACTACTTCAAGCCTGACTATGGAGATCACCGCTGTCTCTAGAACACTTGCTTGTGTAGCAGTCAACACTTCGTCATAATCATATAAGACTCCATGAACATGCTACAGACAATATAAACAATATTAAATAACACAAAGTAATGAAGCTTTGCAGAACAGAGTTATATGCAGACAATATAAATTAGTAGCCTCCTCACCGAATGGATAGACATCATTCTAAAGTCGCGCCTCACTCACCTGGATGTACACACCTGGGCATGCCGGAGTAAGGGGTGTAGAAGGTGCAGACCAGCTGGATAACCAATGCAAACAGCGGGAAGAAGCATTGACAGGGCTGGTATAATCAATGCAGTAAGGACTGTTGGGAGTAAAGCCTCGTCAAGCACGTCAATGAGGCCATCGTGGGAAGAAGAGGAGATGCGATAATGAGCTCCACATCGGAACAGTGAGAAGAAAAACTTTAGGATGACTGCTGCATTGAACCCGAATCTTTGTTAACCGGAGGCTGACACCGTAATCCCTCAGCCACGTTCGTCCCCACCAGCTGGCTCAACAACGTTCAGCTGACTCAACAATGCCCCCCCCCCCTGACCACCTGTCTCAATCACGCCCTTCCCGACCAGCTGATTCAACCACGCTCCTCCCGACCAGTTGGCTCAACCACGCCCGTCCCGACCAACTGGCCCGAACCACGCCGCTCTCCACCAGCTGGCTCAACCACGCCCATCTCCACCAGCTGGCTCAACCACGCCCCCCACCAGCTGACCCAACCACACCCCTCCCAAACAGCTGACTCAGCCATGTCCCTCTCCATCAGCTGGATCAATCGCGCACCTCCCCACCAGCTGGCCCCAGCCACGCCTCTCCCGACCTGTTGGCTCAACTACGCCCCTCCCCACCAGCTGGCTCAACCACGCCTCTCCCGACCTGTTGGCTCAACTACGCCCCTCCCCACCAGCTGGCTCAACCACGCCTCTCCCGACCTGTTGGCTCAACCACGCCTCTCCCGACCTGTTGGCTCAACTACGCCCCTCCCCACCAGCTGGCCCAGCCACGCCTCTCCCGACCTGTTGGCTCAACTACGCCCCTCCCAACCAGCTGGCTCAACCACGCTCTCCCCACCAGCTGGCCCAGCCACGCCTCTCCCGACCTGTTGGCTCAACTACGCCCCTCCCAACCAGCTGGCTCAACCACGCTCTCCCCACCAGCTGACTCAACCACGCCCCTTCTCACCAGCTGACTCAACCACGTTCCTCTTCACCACCTGACACAACCACGCCCCTCTCGACCAGATGGCTCAACCTCGACCCTCCCCAATAGCTGACTCAACAAAGCTCCTTTCCTCTGGCTGGCTCAATGACGCCCCTCCCACCCAGCTGGCTCAACCACGCCCCTCCCCACCAGCTGGCTCAACCATGCCCCTCCCCACCAGTTGGCTCAACCACGCCCCACCCGACCAGCTGACCCAACCCCATCCCTCTCCACCACCTGGCTCAACCACGCCCCTCCCCACCGGCTGGCTGAACCACGCCCCTCTCCACCAGCTGGCTCAACCACGCCCCTCCCCACCGGCTGGCTCAATCACGCCCCTCCCACCAGCTGGCTCGGTGCTAGAGAGAAGAACGCGTGTTGAGCAGATCTAAGAGTAATACTGCAAAGACTATGTCAGAAATCAAACAGGTTGGTAATACAATGGATATTTACATTGTCTCATAGAAGAATGTATTTAAAAAAAAAACGAAATTACTTCTTATTGTGTTTAAAAAATGCTTAACTATTCTAATCGGTAAGCTCTACTAAAACACGATCACAAGTAAAAAAAAATTGACGTTGCGGCCAAAGCCTTCATAAGCACACAGACAACAGACACACACCCATACAACTACATAAAACAAACCCATCATGAATATATATATATATATATATATATATATATATATATATATATATATATATATATATATATATATATATATATATATATATATATATATTTGTGGCCAAAGCCTTCTTAAGCACACAGACAACAGACACACACCCATACAACTACATAAAACAAACCCATCATGAATATATATATATATATATAAGTTAGTCATCAGTTTCCTTGTGATTTACTTGTCTCTTGTGTGGTTGAATGCCTCGTGTGTACTTATAACCAAAATGGAAATGTAGAGGCTCACTGAATGGATAGAAATGAAGGGGCTTTAATAATGGCAAAGGAAGATGAGAAAACTACCGTAGCCGGATATAAACAAAAGTTAGTTGCATATCCTTTACATCACCTCGCAGTCAACCCCAATATTCTTTGGCTGTTTATGATTTCTTGGAAAGTTTACATTCAGTAGTTTGCTATTGCTTTCACAACGTCCATAACTCATATCTTTTATAAAATTTGCAATCTACAGCCAAATCACGGTAGATATGTTTCTAAAGCAGTGTTATGAACTGCATCCGTAGGCTCTTCGTCACAAAGAAGGTTGATGACATTAAGATCACATGAAATATGATGCCTACTACAATCTCAGTCTGACAGAACAAGCCGCAACATTCACTTGTCCTACAAGACACAACAAGCTGCAACATTCACTTGTCCTACAAGACACAACAAGCCGCAACATTCACTTGTCCTACAAGATACAACACGCCGCAACATTCACTTGTCCTACAAGACACAACACGCCGCAACATTCACTTGTCCTACAAGACACAACAAGCTGCAACATTCACATGTCCTACAAGACACAACAAGCTGCAACATTCACTTGTCCTACAAGAGAGAACAAGCCGCAACATTCACATGTCGTAGAGGACAGAACCGGCCGCAACATTCACATGTCGTAGAGGACAGAACTAGCAGCAACATTCACATGTCCTACAAGACAGAACCAACCGCAACATTCACTTGTCCTGCAAGACAGAACAGGTGGAACTACCAGTTGTTTAAATTAAATAATATGGAATAATAATGAATCTAAGGGTACGAGAGGGCTTCAACTAAAAACTTTAAAAGTGTGATACAAATCTCAATAACCGTGCCATTGTCTTGTAACTTGCTAATATTGTTAAGGATGTCAAGAGTGTTAAGCACATGACATCACGTGCAGACGAATATTGTGACGTCATAAGGACAGTTTAAAGACGGTCGTCCCACTTTTGACATGCACCAAAATGGATCAGCGGTTTGTTGTCCGTGTTTTTATTAGTGAAAGGGTGACACCCTTAGAAATTCATCGGCGAATGAAGGTACGTATGGTAATGCATGTCTATCAGTCCAACAAGTGTATGTGTGGAGTAGGAAGTTTCGACCCACAATCAAATCCAACCGACTTGAACTTCTGAGTGAAGGTGTCCTTTTGCAGCAACGCCAATGCTATACTTTTGTATGGATGTGGAGCATGGACAATAAGCAGGCAAGCTGAAAAACAGCTGATGGCTGTGGAAAAGTGGTTTCTGAGGAAAATGCAAAGGATACCATGAACAGACAGAAAAACCAATGAACACGTCCTTCACGAAACAAATGAAGATCTTAAACTGATTAGAGACATTAGTCGTAGACAGTCAAAATTTTTTGGGCATGTTATGAGAAGAAATGACTTGGAGAACTTGGTGACGACTGGCAAGATCGAAGGGAAGAGACCTAGGGGAAGACCGAGCAGTAAATACCTGGATGGCTTGGCCACGTGGCATGTTCGAGACAGGAACAAGGAGCTGATCCACGCGACTCTGGTGATCGAGTGAGATGGCAGAACATGACCGCCCACGCTTAATGGCATGGCACACGATGAATGGATGGATGGTGTAGATTTCTCGATGTTTATTAGGTGTTTTACTGTATCGTTGTTTGAGTAGTCGTAGCTCTGTTTAGTACCATGTATGTATGGTTTCAAGTGTTAATTCGTAATCGTTGTTTTGACCTGACCTGGACAGAATAGAAATGGCTCAGCTAGCACCGACCGATCGCTGTCATGATATCGACAATTATATGGCTAAAAAAGTTAGTTGCATATCTTTTACAGGATGTTTGCAGTCAATGCCAGCATGTCTTGCTGTTGTTGATGCCTTGGCAAGTCTACGTTCAGTAGTTTGCCATTGCTTTCTGAACGACCGGCACCCACACCATTTACGTAAAAACCAGCGCAATGACGTCTGCTGCCAAATCTCGCGCAGCTGTATTTCGAATGTGGGTATACGGTATCACGAACCGCGTTCGTAAGCTCTTTGCCACGGAGACGGCAATTATATGGTAGTATAAGATATTCTAAGTGGGAACTACGTCACAAGCATATGTTGTCATCGAACGCAAAATAAATCGTTCTGTGGAACCTTATTGTTATGTGGGTGCAGGTTAAAGTCGAATGGATCAGCTCAACTCTATTGGGTTTTACCCCATCTGACACCGTCTCTCTTGACAATGTTTCTTTTGTTTCTATGTGAATGAAACATGCACAACAGATAAATGAATTAAGAAAGATGAGTGATTGGAAAGGCCGAATGTAAGAAGGGCCTGAGTGCCCAATTAGTGACCCTTTGAAAATAAATTTCGTTTACTATTTTTCTCCCACAGAACGGTAAGAGGCCTGCCAAGAGAATTTCACAAAGCACGAGCCTCGTAGCTCCAAAAATAACCCCCATGGATCCCCGGAACAAAATTTAGCCGTTGTATGAACACCGAAGTGACGACCATTAGAGCACGAGGCAGACAGCCTGACCACTTTTTTTTCAGGCGTGCTTAAGGTGCCTGTGGCATTGCCATAAGTTCGAATCTTCGCAATCCTCTCTACTTCTTAACGTAAAGCGAATTAATTTACTCTATAATACTATTTTCTAACAACTCGGAAACAGACATATAGAGAATCTTTGTTGTTATGGCATAAATGCACCCTGCGTCTTGATTTGCTCCTGAGAGGCTAGGAATATTCTAGACAAAAGAAAGAACCTGCAGGCGTCCTCTAGAAGTTATTATTATGTTATCACTTGACCGTGGACACGTTGATATGGGATTCATTTATCAGCAGTTTGACATTAAACAAGAAGATGCGCCAATAAATCTATTATTCAACGTTGCTTGCGTCAGAATAAAACTTTCACAAATAAACAGAGCGCGTTGCCACGAACATTTTCCCAAGGACTTCTTACATACCACCACAGGTGACGTAACCTAATGTCGGCTGTTGACATATTTCAACGTATTCAAACTGTCTCTACCCATGGAGATATTCAAGAGTGCTCATAACCCTCAATTGTTCCTCTATAAGAAGCAGTTCAGCGTTTAATTATTCAGAAACATGTAACGCAGTTATTATTGTGGTCACAGAACATGCTGTTTTGTTCTGAGTTACGTTGTTTCTTCGTTTGTGTTACATATATTGTATATGTCAAACTTTACTGGCACGTTAATGTCAGATTCTGTCAGGCTGATAATTGCTGTCGTTATAACATGACAGGACATAAATATGTTTGAGCTTCTTAATGACATCAGTAGGATCTCAGTCAAAGCCGGAGTTATTGTAGAGAGTTGTTGGCAAAATCTAGCCTGGATTTCTCATAAAGGTGGGTCTGTATCTTTCCTCTAATTTATAATACTTTTCCACCAAAATAATTCACGTAATATTTTGAACGGAGTAAACTACATTAGATTTATGCACGGTTACATTTAACTCTGGAGCCAGGGAATGACAGAGACCAGCACCTCTAGCCGACCTCCCTATGTTTATATGTTTGAACTCCCTTCCAGGCTGGTACTTTTTGTTTTATACCTGACCGTGTCTCCCAGGTCGATCTGGCTTTACATAGGTACCACTACGTTTCACGGAACATTACTTTGCCCATATTACCCGAGGAGTGTCGGATGGTCTAAAATATTCGGATAGCACCCTATCTCAAACAAGACTCAATTCGTAAATTGCGGGAGGGCCTTTGCTTTAAACATTTTTTGCAAATTGTACTCTAGATATTTGAACCTTAGACTTAGATACCATTTCCAAATCACTAAAGAGGAATGTTCAGGCTTTTCACCTTACATGTTTTTGATAGAAATGCCACATAACGAGGAAAAGAAAGAAATATTTAACAAGCTATAAATATTTAAAAAAAAAAAAAAAAACATACACACATTGTATCATGCTTCAGAAACTGAAAGCCTTTGGGCAAATTAAACACGGTTGTGCTAAGAAAGAATAACTATCGAAGGTACAGTGGCTCGAACATAAGACATGAGTTGACCACCAGGGAGGTGAGGACATAACGTGGCCGATATATTTGGAATGAAATTGAATGAGCTTAGGGAAACAGTTCAAAGATCAAGAGTCTCATCGTCATACCCTGATGTCTGTATAGGACTTACTATATGATGGTGACAGGAAGCAGCGCTATTGAGTTTCTGAACGGAACATTCATTGACCAGTCATGTACCCTTAGTAACATGCTTTGTCCAGTCATATACCCACAGGAACATTCATTAACCAGTCTTGTACCCATAAGAAAAGTCATTTACCAGTCGTTTACCTTTAGTAACATGCATTGTCCATTCATATACCAATAGGAAAAATTCATTGACCTGTCGTGTACCCTCATTAACATGCATTGTCCAGTCACATACCCACAGGGACATTCATTGACCAGTCTTGTACCCTCAGTAACATGCATTGTCCAGTCATATACCCACAGGAACATTCATTGACCATGATGTTCTAGGTCAGGTATTTCTTGTTGCAGTTTGTTTCTGTAATGCAAAGGTATCGAGTAAGGTCGGCACTTAATAGGTGTTAGGCTTGTGAGTATAATGTCATGTTGAATCAAGTCAGTCTTTCTTGGTTAGTTTGGAAAGAAAATGTCCTTGTATTCAGTCAATATTTTTATACAGTTGATGAGTTGTCATGTTCTGTTTTGGATAGTTTCTGTGAGATCTTAATGTCGTCTAATGTGTCGGTGGTGTCTGCGGTCGGAACAGGAATTTAAGTTTCGTCGTTGTCAGTATGATCGACAATTGTAGTTGTTGTACCTGCGTCGTCATGTACTATATCTGTGTCTTGTTCAGTTCTCACGTAGTAAGGTTTTAACATGTTTACGTGATATATCTTCTTGCGGTCGTTGATCTGCACCTCTTAATCAACTGGTGAGATTTGTCGTAGGATCTTAAACGGTCCTTGCCATGAAATAGCAAGCAAGTCTCTATTGTCGGGTAGTAGAAGTAAGACGTCTTGTCCTGGTGTCAACTCAAGTGTCTTAGCCTTTTTATTGGCATAGTCTCTGTAGACTTTGCCAGTCTGTTGCAAAGATTGCTTCACAATCATACAAGATTTAATTATTCTGTCGCGGAGATTTGTGACACAGTTTTATGACGAGATTGTTTTCTTATCAGTAGCTTTACCAATTAATAACTCTTTATAAATGGCTAATGGTCCTCGTGGATTTGCACCATATACCGACTTAAATGGTGAGAACCCTGTGCTACATTGAGGTGCTTCTCTGTATGCGAAAGGGACAGATGGAAGTAAAATAGCCCAGTCTGCTGGAAATTCTTCTGTCACTTCGCTAACATGTTCTTTATGTCCCCGTTTATTTTTTCTACAATCCCGTTTGCACGAGGATTGTATGAGGAGCTGAAGCATTGTTTTATGCCAAGCATCTTACTTACAGCTTGGGTAGCTGCTGAGAATAAACTGAGTACCTCTGTCAGATAAAATAGTATCAGAAAAACCAATTCTAGAAAATATGTGATAAAAAACTTCAGTGACATCCTTAGATGTAATGTTTTTAAGTGGCACAGCTTCTGACCATTTAGTACAGAAACCTACCATAGTTAAAATAAACCTGTTTCATTTATTGGGTACATGTTTTATAGGACCTACTATATCAATCGACACTTTCTGAAAAGGTCTTGACACTAGTTCAGAGGGTTGCACTTCAGCTCTCGGATGTTTACCCTTTTTTTACCAGATTTTGGCACACAGGGCAGGAACAATAGTATTGCTTGATATCTTTTCAATATCTAGGCAAATAGAACTGGGTTAATAGCCGTGACCTGGTTTTGGCGTAGCCAATTTGTCCTGCGAAGGGTGAGTCGTGGGAGATTTGTAGTGCTTTCTGACCATATTGTGTAGGTAATGTTGTTGTTTGTCCATCAAGAATGATGATGACCATTCAATTCATCCAGTGGGGTTAAAATTATGGAGCCGTGAGTTCTAAGATGGCTGATAAGGCCTATTTTGGCTCGAAATGTTCCTTGACAATGCGTGCAAAGAATGCTTGACGTTCCAGGAGGAAGAGGATCTCCTGCAGTGGTTTTTCTGTCTAGCCTTTTCTTCACAGCACTTGCAGTCCTGGTTGCTTCACAAGTGACAACACCCTTAGGTAATGATGTACGCCATGAATTACGGTCTTTAGCAGCAATCTCCCAGGTGTCAGGATGAATTCCAAAAGCATTCAGTGAGACTTTCAGAGTGTCTTTAAAGCGTTTCCTCTGGCCGCCTTGGGAGCGTTTACCACAACGGAGCTCGCCGTAAAAAATGTGTTTAGGGAGCCTGTGATCTGTCATACGAGTTAAGTGATCAGAGCAGTGAATCTGATTTTTCATTAGTAGAGTGTGGGTACTGGACATGGATGTGTCATGGTCTTATATGACATGTGTAAGGAAGAATGTAAGTGCCGGTATGTAAGCGAGAGTCAGTGTAAGCATGACTCAGGTAAAGGGCAGTAAGAGACGCCACGGCTTGGCTAGTGGACGGTCAGGCAAGAATCCCGTGAACAGAGCCACGTGATGTGGGAAGGTCAACCAGGAGAGAGGCAGTGTGTGTGAGGCAGCGAATAGAGACGGACGTGTGGAGATCTAGAGAACGCTAGAACGATAGAACGATAGTGGTTGTGACGGATATATGGAGATGAACGTTGTGTAGTGATATTCGAGGAATGTGCTAATTGTGATATGTGCGGGATGATGTTATTTTCGTTCTGGCTCTATTAACACATCTTTACTTTACAATTTCTACTATATATTATGGAATAGGTCTTCTTCTTCTTTACAAAAGTAGCGTTCTTTTGTGCGTTCTACATGAGCATGTGGTTCATGTGTACTTCTGACACCATTATACCTGTCAGAGTCCTATTTGGTAGCTCTGTCTGGCTCGGTGGACTTTGACAGGCAAATTACAACATCTACGACACATCTACTAATAACACATGAATGCAATCGGAAACTGGCAGGAGCGATCTCCAGAACAATCATTTATTACAATATATATTACAACATAGTCGCACTTCACGCTCAAACAATCGTTCACCACTAACAGCCACGCGCTAGCTCACAATGGCGATCTTTACACTGTCGCCCGCATGATCATTCACAATCACAACTTCACATCATCCCGCACATATCACAATTAGCACATTCCTCGAATATCACTACACAACGTTCATCTCCATATATCCGTCACAACCACTATCGTTCTATCGTTCTAGCGTTCTCTAGATCTCCACACGTCCGTCTCTATTCGCTGCCTCACACACACTGCCTCTCTCCTGGTTGACCTTCCCACATCACGTGGCTCTGTTCACGGGATTCTTGCCTGACCGTCCACTAGCCAAGCCGTGGCGTCTCTTACTGCCCTTTACCTGAGTCATGCTTACACTGACTCTCGCTTACATACCGGCACTTACATTCTTCCTTACACATGTCATATAAGACCATGACATTATGGTCTTTATTTTCATTATGGATTATGACTTGTCTGTGGCTGGTTTCACATTTTGTATTTCTACGTTTAGAGTCTCACAAGAGGTTGGATAGTGTTTTAATATGTTTGTTTTGTAATATTCATAGTCTTCCTTACGCATATCTGGTATGATCTTCTGTAATTGTTTTTCATCTATTGGTACGTATCTCCTGGGTATGGCAGAGGGTTGCCAACATTGTATACCAACACAATAACTCCTGGCCATGTAAGGACAGGGTTGGAGTGTTTTATACGACCTATATAAAGTCGTATTTCAGTCTCGCGAGATGGTTTTTGTTTCAAGAACCATATTATTATTTTTTTTCAAATTGCGTTGACGTAGATGCGTGAAGCTGGTGCTACTGATCTGACTGGGTGATATTACGATTGAGGTAACCAGCCATCGAGAGGGTGAAGCCTGATATGTGTTAAACATTAAGCACCACATGTCTTTGTACCCAACTCCCAGGTCTTATATATATTTCTATGCCATGTGTGTATGTTTGATAACGTTGTGTATAACAATGGAAAGGTAGACTCTGACAAGGGTATACTATTAACCCAACAGGTTCAGACATTATACATGAAAGACTACATCTTTCATGGATTTTACCGGGGGAGCGTGTCAGAGTCCGACAGGGGACAGCGATGCAGGGACATCGTTACGACCGCCAGGCGACTTAGCTCCCAGTAAGGGATGCAACCACTTCGTTGCGCCGCCAGGCGAATGAGTTACCGGCCTGCGAGATCGCTGGCTGACCAGCGGTCAGGCCGCCAACGCAAGACGCACGCCTGCCACGTGACGCCACGTCAGGCAGGAGGCAAGTTGCAAACCAGGTCCAGACAGCTCTGGGGACACGGTACAGGACGGACGTGTGAGAAAGGCGTTGTATCGTTTCTGTATTGAAAGGCGAGTGTCTGGACATCTTGCGAGTCAGACTTGTGAACTGTATTGTGGATGTAAGTTGTAAAGTATCCATTATATATATTTGTGATCATCGTTCTGTATTTGATGCGTTAATAAATCCATCGAACGATGTGTCGTTGAGTCTTACGTTAAATCACGTTGTATTTGTATTGTCTCACACTTGTTAGGAAAGCGAGCCAAGTTTAAGACCCTGACAGATGCTCTTTCTAGAACTTCAATGTCTGGAATCTTGTCTTGCCATTTAATCTTCAGTAGCTTCCTTAGGCAGACTGTGTGGAAGTGGTTTAATTTCCTAGCATGTCGCTGATAATACAACTGCTGTATATACTTTCAGCTTTGTTTGACACTTATTCCATTTTTGTCCCATACATTCTTGTACAGTCTGCCAAAGGTCGCACTGGCCTTGGAGATTCTTACATTCACATCGTCATCAATTGTGGCAGTTTGTGACACGGCGCTGCCAAGATAGGTGAATTTGTCCCCAAGACTTAGTCCATGACCGTTCACCTTGATATTAGGCACGGTGTGATTATTTCCTGGAACTGGCTGGTACATAACTACAGTCTTCTCCAAGTTGATATTGAGCCCAAAGTTGGCACAGACATAAGAGAAAGCTGAAACATTGTGTTGCATGTCTGCCTCTGAGTTGACATATAGAGCGCAATCATCAGCAAACAGCAGTTCTCTGACAATGTCGCTGTTAGTTTTGGTTTTGGCTTTCAGTCTTCTGAGATTTAACAACTTTCCATCCATGCAGTAGTTGATGTCTATTCCAATATCACTGTTCTCGAAGGCATTCGTCAGCATAGTTGAAAACATAAGGCGGAACAGTGCTGGTGCCAGGACACATCCTTGCTTCACTCCATTGCTGACAGGAAAGGGCGCAGAAAGTTCACCATTTTCCTGTACTCTTGCCTGCATACCATCATGAAATAGCCGCACTATTTGGACAAACTTTTGTGGACAGCCATATTTCGCCATAATCTTCCACAGTCCTTCTCTGCTGACTGTATCAAAAGCCTTGGTAAGGTCCATGAAAGTGGAGAACATTTCAAAGTTCTGTTCCTGACATTTCTCTTGCTGCTGCCTTGCAGCGAAAATCATGTCAACAGTTCCTCGTTCTTTTCTGAAGCCACACTGACTCTCAGTAAGAAGACCTTGATCGAGATGGGCCTTGAGGCGATTTAGAAGAATTCTGGCGAGTATCTTCCCTGCGATTGAGAGTAAGGAGATGCCTCGGTGGTTGTCACAGGATTGGCGGTTTCCTTTACATTTATAAAGGTGGACTATTGACGCGTCCTTGAAATCTTGTGGCATGGTCTCGTTCACCCATATGTTTGTAAAGACTTGATGAAGCTGCTCTGTTAGGACCGGCCCACCTGTCTTGTATATCTCTGCTGGGATGGAGTCAGGACCAGGCGCCTTTTCACTTGAAAGTTGCTGGTTGGCTTTGTTTACTTCCACTATGGTTGGTGTCATGAAATGCTGCATGTTAGTGATTCCCAGATCGACGACTGTATACAGCGAACACCCAGGGAGAAGAAGGGTTAATGAAACAGAAGGATATAAACAACGGATTGACCAGCGCATGTGTATGTAGGTCAAGGCGGGAGAGTCGACTACAACACAGGTGACCTGTGGAGTGGAAAAATTGGTGCTACAAAGACAGACAGTATCATGGACCAGCCTATTGCGTTCTGGAGGTAGGTTTGCGACTAAGACTGGACAGCAGAATGCGGTTTGGTTGTATTAAACAACGGAAAAGTTCGAGATCAGAAATTTTCCACTGACAAGGGATAATGAAGTCTGAATTTGCTTTGTCCAGCAATGTCAAGGATTATGCGACATAGACTGACCTATAAAGAGTAGCCACTTTCTTTGTCAGTTTAGTGTGTGTATTCCCAACTGGACGAGAAGATAGAATTATGTGTCCTGTAATGAAAAGAAATATCCTCCCTTATAATGGGATAAAGTGCTTGGATGCGGATAAATTTCGATTCGTGGATTTACATTAATTCTATATAGGAACATAGATGTGTATAAGGTATATTAAAATATAGTTTTAGAATAGGAATATAGATGAGCGTGTATTACCTTTATCATTACATATTATTAGTGGGTGTTTTAGACTGAGGTGAATTCTTATGTCTTATGCGGATGGTGACTTCGAAAGCCTTGTCATTATGGCTGGAGAAGGACACTTGCATAAGTTAGGAGTAAGGGGCGGACGTTTACCACTCGACTTGTTATATTCATCCACAGGTTCCCAGTTTCTAGGGACATTAGAGAAGAAAGAAAAAAATACTCTACTTGAACCAATAAAGTACATACTTAGATCCAGAAAGAACCTAAACAGTTTGTTCAGATGAACAAATACTAACATCAAGTAAAATACAGAAGACTGTATGCTAACACGCATATACCACTGGGGCTCCTAAACAGAAAGAGAGGTTAAGGTGGGGCAAGCAGAGACTTCAACCTACATACGACTTGCATACATAGGGTAGAAGGAATAGACAAAGACAATAGTGATAATCATAATAGACAATAGGAAGAACATTGACAATGTGGTGTTTTTTTCTCGATGATGGATACTTAATATCATGAAACCGATTTGGGCACAGTCATAAACTTACGGGACTGTTATAGCAATACGGTGACTCAGTGGTGAACAGTTTGTTTTCCTTTCACTAACGGATTTACCATCAGACTCAAGCCTACGGATCATCCCGGGTGAGCTCTGTCCTGTTTGATGTGATGTCCTGTAATCGTGAAGAATGACTGGCGAGAAGATACAGCTGATAGACATTCTGAGTTCATTCTGTCCACAACAATAGAATACAATAGCAACTACACAGACAATATCCATACACACCCCGGACATAGTTTTCTTTATTAATAAATCTTTTATTATATGTTGAAAGGAACTGTTGTCGGAGTATGTGTTGAGAGAATAATAGAGAGAGTAAAAGAAAGGGATATATGGATGATAAGACGGAAGAGAGGAGTGTAGACAAAAAGTCAGTAACTAATCCCAACAGATAATCAGGTTAAAGATGTGCATGTTGATTCCAATCTCCTCTCGAGGAAATAACAGCACATAAAATGGTGGGAGCAGCGGGATACGTACATACATAATACTCATATGACCTAAGGCATAACAAGGCATATGCAAAGAGAGGTACCGGCATATTGGCACAGGCATAGCGGAGTACCTACATGTTGGGACATACTGATTGGAAGGAATATAAGTATATATTGATGACTTTTAATGGAAGGACGTCCATTGGATATATGGTGCCATTACATTTATGGTAGAAACATTTCATTAAGGCTGGTGACTTTACAGTGAGAAAGTTCCAGACAGAGTGAATGTGGATAGGTGGTAAGACATTACATACCTAGTCACACGGTCACACGTCTACATAAGTCTTTATCCTATATCTCCTCTTGTGGATGAGAGAGTGGTTGTGATGTACTGTGTGGTGGTGTAGATTTATAATATTAGATAGACATAGATAAATGGTATAGGTTCTAGGTGGAATATAATTGTATAGTGAGTATTTCTTTTCTGCCTTGAGGTGTCTTTACTCAACGTGCTGACTTATCTGCTGTAACTATGGCAACTCCTAAAGTAACTACAGCCGAACTGAGAGCCAACGGGGAGGCAATAGGGTTGGCTGGTTCAGACTTAACTGATTACATACAAGAAAGAGAGCGAGAGATTCGTCAAGCGGAACGAGAAGAGCGAAAGACCGAGTTGGAAGTGAGAAGAATAGAGGTGGAGACCAAGAAACTGGAAATGGAACAAGAGGCCAAGAAAATGGACCAGGAGACCAAGCGACTAGAAATGGAACAAGAGGCCAAGAAAATGGACCAGGAGACCAAGCGACTAGAAATGGAACAAGAGGCCAAGAAAATGGACCAGGAGACCAAGAAACTGGAAATGGAACATGAATACCGCTTGAAAGAGTTAGAACTCAAGACACAAACTAAGGGTGAAATAGATGCAGCAGAAGGAAATTCATCTTCACCTGGAGCAACCTACATGAGTGGACAGGGTTACCATGCCATGAAGTTTCCCTTGGCGGTCTATGATGAAAGTAAAGAGAAGATATTCCAGTTTTTGGATCGGTTCGAGGCTATGGCAGTCGCTATGGGACTAGATAGAACCAGATGGGCTCTGAAAGTATCCCAGTCTTTACGTGGTTTGGGCTACGAGGTCTACACACGCCTACCACCAGGACAGGAAAATCAGTATGAGGAATTGAAAGCAGCTTTGATGAAACATTATGAAGTCACAGCACAAACGTATCGGAAGAAGTTTAGATCGTCTAGACGAGAGCCGGGAGAACTATTCGCCGCCTACAGTCTGAGGCTGAAATCCTATCTCCAGAAATGGATGGACTTGGCAGAATTCCAGAGGGATTATGAGAGTCTCGAAGAGATGATGGTGGTAGACCAAATGCGAAAGCAAATGTCGAAACCCCTCAGAACCTTCTTGGGAGAACAAGGGGCGGAACGGATTGATGTGGTGAATAAGCTGGCGGAACGATTCGTGGAAGTACATGGTGAAACTGAGGAACTAAGTACACAAACCAAAGGTCAGGAGAAACCAGAGAAAAAGAAACATAAAAACTGGGAAGGAGAAAAAGGGGAACCTTATATAAAGCACACAGAGGAGAGTTCAGAGAAGGTGAAGGTAGGAAACCAGAGCACCTCGAATTCTCAAGCGAAACGACAGTGGTCTGAAAAGTGGTGTTCATTTTGTAGGGCGGCTCCCACAACACAAAAGACTGCAGATCGAAACCTAAAAGTTCTTACTTCGCAGCATGCAAAGTGATTCCTACATCGGTGATCACAGACAAGGCTGAGGTCGGCGAAGGAGAAAGGAACAAAAAGGACACACGGAAACCTAGGAAGGGAACAGAGTGCACTCACTGCCAGTCGACAACACATAATACTGTGGACTGCAGATGCAAGGCCAAACACGCCAATTGCATAACCAACCTCGAGGAATCAAAAGAGGAAGGCAAGGAAACGGTCAAGGAGATGAAAGACACTCAGGACCAAGAGAGACCACCTGTGGTTGAACTTATTGAAGTCAATGGCCAGCAGGTTGCTTGTCTCTACGATACCGGTTTGGATGGGGAAGCGGTGGTGGACGCCAGCTTAGTAAGCCCAGACCAATTTACAGGGGAGACCATAGAAATACAGCCGGCAATGAGGAGTGCTGTTACTATGACGCTGCCAATCGCCAAGGTGGAGATTAAATCCAGGTACGTCACGGGCATTATTCCAGCTGCTGTATTATCTGACTCCTTATTTCCAATGATCATTGGCACGAAATATGTCTTTTTGGGGATGCCCAAACAGCCAGCCCAACAAGGGAACAGTAGTCAGTGGATCTCAAGGGAAGGAAAAAGAGGCAGAGACAATATGCGACAACTCAGGGATAGGAGAATTGCATACTGCCCAGAGGAAGGATACTACGTTGCATCCTTGCTACAGGAAGCTGCAAAGAAGTGCTGAGCCACCAGAACGGGGACAGTACTTTCTGAAGAATCAACTACTCTATCGGAGAGCTGGGAGGGGAGATAACCTGCATGAGCAGTGGGTGGTTCCAGAGACCCACCGTCCTCACATTCTTCAGAGTGGACACATCATAGGCGAGAATCGACATATGGGTGTCAGAGAGACCTTGCAGCAAATATCCGGCCATTATTGCTGGCCAGGAATGACCGGAGATGTACGCCGGTGGGTGAAGTCTTGTTCGGAGTGCCAGAGAGCACCACCCAACAAGCGAATTAAGAGGAAACTAGCTCTTAAAGTGGAAGACAAAGTGGAAGTGTGGAGTCCAGCAGAGACCAATATACTCCAAGTAGGATGGAAAGGACCTTATCCTGTGGAAAAGGTGGTGTCCAAGAACATCTACAAAATACGGATCGGGGAAGAGAAGAAAAATCTCCCTAGACATCTCATTAGGAAATATGAGGAGAGATCCGGGAGCAAAGCTTCGCACTTTATGGTGATGGCAGCCATTAGGACAAAGGTTACCAGTCCAGACGAAGACCAGAGATCGCCAGTACAACATAGGAGGGCCTATGGGACAGTACGTGATAGGTCAGATTTACCCAACGACAGGAGGAGGGAAATCACAAGTCAGGGAAAGGACAAGAGTGAAAGTTTCACCGGTAACCAAGTTCAGAAGGGGTGGGTAACGTCGGGAAAAGCGAGAATTACCCAGGACTCCAACCAAAGATTGGCTGACCAGATACAACATCGCCCAAGATGGTCCTGGAAGCAAAAGCCCAGGAGGTTTGGGAAAGACGACTCGGTCCGACGAGGACGAGGCGGAACATCCCCAGAGGAAAAAGCCGGGGGAAAACCAAGAGGACATGGAAGCAGTGTTACAATCAGGATGGGACAATCCGTCTTGTATTGTGAGCCGTCGCTGACGCAAGTCGAAAGTAGGTCGACTGAACGTACAGGAGCGAGGAGCCAACACTAGTTTCAGTCGTTAGTAGTATAGTAGGGTGTCAATTAGAGCGCCTACTGGATAATGAAGTGAGCATGTGAGGATCCAATCATATCATCAACACGTGGTGTTAATAGCTACTTCGCAGAAGCTCAACGCACGATGGATGTGATGGACGTTGTTGCTGCAACGGGACTTCACAGTGGAATACTTTGGAAAGGAGAAGGTAGGAGCAGATTTTTATCCAGACATCCAGCTCCGGAGGAAGAAGACTAGGGTTGTGGATCATGGGAATCAAACCTACAGTGAGAAAGATTCGACGCGGTCTAATCTCTTAAGAGGGGGCCTATGTCATGAAATGCTGCATGTTAGTGATTCCCAGATCGACGACTGTATACAGCGAACACCCAGGGAGAAGAAGGGTTAATGAAACAGAAGGATATAAACAACGGATTGACCAGCGCATGTGTATGTAGGTCAAGGCGGGAGAGTCGACTACAACACAGGTGACCTGTAGAGTGGAAAAATTAGTTTGCTACAAAGACAGACAGTATCATGGACAAGCCTATTGCGTTCTGGAGGTAGGTTTGCGACTAAGACTGGACAGCAGAATGCGGTTTGGTTGTATTAAACAACGGAAAAGTTCGAGATCAGAAATTTTCCACTGACAAGGGATAATGAAGTCTGAATTTGCTTTGTCCAGCAATGTCAAGGATTATGCGACATAGACTGACCTATAAAGAGTAGCCACTTTCTTTGTCAGTTTAGTGTGTGTATTCCCCAACTGGACGAGAAGATAGAATTATGTGTCCTGTAATGAAAAGAAATATCCTCCCTTATAATGGGATAAAGTGCTTGGATGCGGATAAATTTCGATTCGTGGATTTACATTAATTCTATATAGGAACATAGATGTGTATAAGGTATATTAAAATATAGTTTTAGAATAGGAATATAGATGAGCGTGTATTACCTTTATCATTACATATTATTAGTGGGTGTTTTAGACTGAGGTGAATTCTTATGTCTTATGCGGATGGTGACTTCGAAAGCCTTGTCATTATGGCTGGAGAAGGACACTTGCATAAGTTAGGAGTAAGGGGCGGACGTTTACCACTCGACTTGTTATATTCATCCACAGGTTCCCAGTTTCTAGGGACATTAGAGAAGAAAGAAAAAAATACTCTACTTGAACCAATAAAGTACATACTTAGATCCAGAAAGAACCTAAACAGTTTGTTCAGATGAACAAATACTAACATCAAGTAAAATACAGAAGACTGTATGCTAACACGCATATACCACTGGGGCTCCTAAACAGAAAGAGAGGTTAAGGTGGGGCAAGCAGAGACTTCAACCTACATACGACTTGCATACATAGGGTAGAAGGAATAGACAAAGACAATAGTGATAATCATAATAGACAATAGGAAGAACATTGACAATGTGGTGTTTTTTTCTCGATGATGGATACTTAATATCATGAAACCGATTTGGGCACAGTCATAAACTTACGGGACTGTTATAGCAATACGGTGACTCAGTGGTGAACAGTTTGTTTTCCTTTCACTAACGGATTTACCATCAGACTCAAGCCTACGGATCATCCCGGGTGAGCTCTGTCCTGTTTGATGTGATGTCCTGTAATCGTGAAGAATGACTGGCGAGAAGATACAGTTGATAGACATTCTGAGTTCATTCTGTCCACAACAATAGAATACAATAGCAACTACACAGACAATATCCATACACACCCAGGACATAGTTTTCTTTATTAATAAATCTTTTATTATATGTTGAAAGGAACTGTTGTCGGAGTATGTGTTGAGAGAATAATAGAGAGAGTAAAAGAAAGGGATATATGGATGATAAGACGGAAGAGAGGAGTGTAGACAAAAAGTCAGTAACTAATCCCAACAGATAATCAGGTTAAAGATGTGCATGTTGATTCCAATCTCCTCTCGAGGAAATAACAGCACATAAAATGGTGGGAGCAGCGGGATACGTACATACATAATACTCATATGACCTAAGGCATAACAAGGCATATGCAAGAGAGAGGTACCGGCATATTGGCACAGGCATAGCGGAGTACCTACATGTTGGGACATACTGATTGGAAGGAATATAAGTATATATTGATGACTTTTAATGGAAGGACGTCCATTGGATATATGGTGCCATTACATTTATGGTAGAAACATTTCATTAAGGCTGGTGACTTTACAGTGAGAAAGTTCCAGACAGAGTGAATGTGGATAGGTGGTAAGACATTACATACCTAGTCACACGGTCACACGTCTACATAAGTCTTTATCCTATATCTCCTCTTGTGGATGAGAGAGTGGTTGTGATGTACTGTGTGGTGGTGTAGATTTATAATATTAGATAGACATAGATAAATGGTATAGGTTCTAGGTGGAATATAATTGTATAGTGAGTATTTCTTTTCTGCCTTGAGGTGTCTTTACTCAACGTGCTGACTTATCTGCTGTAACTATGGCAACTCCTAAAGTAACTACAGCCGAACTGAGAGCCAACGGGGAGGCAATAGGGTTGGCTGGTTCAGACTTAACTGATTACATACAAGAAAGAGAGCGAGAGATTCGTCAAGCGGAACGAGAAGAGCGAAAGACCGAGTTGGAAGTGAGAAGAATAGAGGTGGAGACCAAGAAACTGGAAATGGAACAAGAGGCCAAGAAAATGGACCAGGAGACCAAGCGACTAGAAATGGAACAAGAGGCCAAGAAAATGGACCAGGAGACCAAGCGACTAGAAATGGAACAAGAGGCCAAGAAAATGGACCAGGAGACCAAGAAACTGGAAATGGAACATGAATACCGCTTGAAAGAGTTAGAACTCAAGACACAAACTAAGGGTGAAATAGATGCAGCAGAAGGAAGTTCATCTTCACCTGGAGCAACCTACATGAGTGGACAGGGTTACCATGCCATGAAGTTTCCCTTGGCGGTCTATGATGAAAGTAAAGAGAAGATATTCCAGTTTTTGGATCGGTTCGAGGCTATGGCAGTCGCTATGGGACTAGATAGAACCAGATGGGCTCTGAAAGTATCCCAGTCTTTACGTGGTTCGGGCTACGAGGTCTACACACGCCTACCACCAGGACAGGAAAATCAGTACGAAGAATTGAAAGCAGCTTTGATGAAACATTATGAAGTCACAGCACAAACGTATCGGAAGAAGTTTAGATCGTCTAGACGAGAGCCGGGAGAACTATTCGCCGCCTACAGTCTGAGGCTGAAATCCTATCTCCAGAAATGGATGGACTTGGCAGAATTCCAGAGGGATTATGAGAGTCTCGAAGAGATGATGGTGGTAGACCAAATGCGAAAGCAAATGTCGAAACCTCTCAGAACCTTCTTGGGAGAACAAGGGGCGGAACGGATTGATGTGGTGAATAAGCTGGCGGAACGATTCGTGGAAGTACATGGTGAAACTGAGGAACTAAGTACACAAACCAAAGGTCAGGAGAAACCAGAGAAAAAGAAACCTAAAAACTGGGAAGGAGAAAAAGGGGAACCTTATATAAAGCACACAGAGGAGAGTTCAGAGAAGGTGAAGGTAGGAAACCAGAGCACCTCGAATTCTCAAGCGAAACGACAGTGGTCTGAGAAATGGTGTTCATTTTGTAGGGCGGCCTCCCACAACACAAAAGACTGCAGATCGAAACCTAAAAGTTCTTACTTCGCAGCATGCAAAGTGATTCCTACATCGGTGATCACAGACAAGGCTGAGGTCGGCGAAGGAGAAAGGAACAAAAAGGACACAGGGAAACCTAGGAAGGGAACAGAGTGCACTCACTGCCAGTCGACAACACATAATACTGTGGACTGCAGATGCAAGGCCAAACACGCCAATTGCATAACCAACCTCGAGGAATCAAAAGAGGAAGGCAAGGAAACGGTCAAGGAGATGAAAGACACTCAGGACCAAGAGAGACCACCTGTGGTTGAACTTATTGAAGTCAATGGCCAGCAGGTTGCTTGTCTCTACGATACCGGTTTGGATGGGGAAGCGGTGGTGGACGCCAGCTTAGTAAGCCCAGACCAACTTACAGGGGAGACCATAGAGAATACAGCCGGCAATGAGGAGTGCTGTTACCATGACGCTGCCAATCGCCAAGGTGGAGATTAAATCCAGGTACGTCACGGGCATTATTCCAGCTGCTGTATTATCTGACTCCTTATTTCCTAATGATCATTGGCACGAAATATGTCTTTTTGGGGATGCCCAAACAGCCAGCCCACAAGGGAACAGTAGTCAGTGGATCTCAAGGGAAGGAAAAAGAGGCAGAGACACTATGCGACAACTCAGGGATAGGAGAATTGCATACTGCCCAGAGGAAGGATACTACGTTGCATCCTTGCTACAGGAAGCTGCAAAGAAGTGCTGAGCCACCAGAACGGGGACAGTACTTTCTGAAGAATCAACTACTCTATCGGAGAGCTGGGAGGGGAGATAACCTGCATGAGCAGTGGGTGGTTCCAGAGACCCACCGTCCTCACATTCTTCAGAGTGGACACATCATAGGCGAGAATCGACATATGGGTGTCAGAGAGACCTTGCAGCAAATATCCGGCCATTATTGCTGGCCAGGAATGACCGGAGATGTACGCCGGTGGGTGAAGTCTTGTTCGGAGTGCCAGAGAGCACCACCCAACAAGAGAATTAAGAGGAAACTAGCTCTTAAAGTGGAAGACAAAGTGGAAGTGTGGAGTCCAGCAGAGACCAATATACTCCAAGTAGGATGGAAAGGACCTTATCCTGTGGAAAAGGTGGTGTCCAAGAACATCTACAAAATACGGATCGGGGAAGAGAAGAAAAATCTCCCTAGACATCTCATTAGGAAATATGAGGAGAGATCCGGGAGCAAAGCTTCGCACTTTATGGTGATGGCAGCCATTAGGACAAAGGTTACCAGTCCAGACGAAGACCAGAGATCGCCAGTACAACATAGGAGGGCCTATGGGACAGTACGTGATAGGTCAGATTTACCCAACGACAGGAGGAGGGAAATCACAAGTCAGGGAAAGGACAAGAGTGAAAGTTTCACCGGTAACCAAGTTCAGAAGGGGTGGGTAACGTCGGGAAAAGCGAGAATTACCCAGGACTCCAACCAAAGATTGGCTGACCAGATACAACATCGCCCAAGATGGTCCTGGAAGCAAAAGCCCAGGAGGTTTGGGAAAGACGACTCGGTCCGACGAGGACGAGGCGGAACATCCCCAGAGGAAAAAGCCGGGGGAAAACCAAGAGGACATGGAAGCAGTGTTACAATCAGGATGGGACAATCCGTTTGTATTGTGAGCCGTCGCTGACGCAAGTCGAAATTAGGTCGACTGAACGTACAGGAGCGAGGAGCCAACACTATTTTCAGTCGTTAGTAGTATAGTAGGGTGTCAATTAGAGCGCCTACTGGATAATGAAGTGAGCATGTGAGGATCCAATCATATCATCAACACGTGGTGTTAATAGCTACTTCGCAGAAGCTCAACGCACGATGGATGTGATGGACGTTGTTGCTGCAACGGGACTTCACAGTGGAATACTTTGGAAAGGAGAATGTAGGAGCAGAATTTTTATCCAGACATCCATCTCCGGAGGAAGAAGACTAGGGTTGTGGATCATGGGAATCAAACCTACAGTGAGAAAGATTCGACGCGGTCTAATCTCTTAAGAGGGGGCCTATGTCATGAAATGCTGCATGTTAGTGATTCCCAGATCGACGACTGTATACAGCGAACACCCAGGGAGAAGAAGGGTTAATGAAACAGAAGGATATAAACAACGGATTGACCAGCGCATGTGTATGTAGGTCAAGGCGGGAGAGTCGACTACAACACAGGTGACCTGTAGAGTGGAAAAATTAGTTTGCTACAAAGACAGACAGTATCATGGACCAGCCTATTGCGTTCTGGAGGTAGGTTTGCGACTAAGACTGGACAGCAGAATGCGGTTTGGTTGTATTAAACAACGGAAAAGTTCGAGATCAGAAATTTTCCACTGACAAGGGATAATGAAGTCTGAATTTGCTTTGTCCAGCAATGTCAAGGATTATGCGACATAGACTGACCTATAAAGAGTAGCCACTTTCTTTGTCAGTTTAGTGTGTGTATTCCCAACTGGACGAGAAGATAGAATTATGTGTCCTGTAATGAAAAGAAATATCCTCCCTTATAATGGGATAAAGTGCTTGGATGCGGATAAATTTCGATTCGTGGATTTACATTAATTCTATATAGGAACATAGATGTGTATAAGGTATATTAAAATATAGTTTTAGAATAGGAATATAGATGAGCGTGTATTACCTTTATCATTACATATTATTAGTGGGTGTTTTAGACTGAGGTGAATTCTTATGTCTTATGCGGATGGTGACTTCGAAAGCCTTGTCATTATGGCTGGAGAAGGACACTTGCATAAGTTAGGAGTAAGGGGCGGACGTTTACCACTCGACTTGTTATATTCATCCACAGGTTCCCAGTTTCTAGGGACATTAGAGAAGAAAGAAAAAAATACTCTACTTGAACCAATAAAGTACATACTTAGATCCAGAAAGAACCTAAACAGTTTGTTCAGATGAACAAATACTAACATCAAGTAAAATACAGAAGACTGTATGCTAACACGCATATACCACTGGGGCTCCTAAACAGAAAGAGAGGTTAAGGTGGGGCAAGCAGAGACTTCAACCTACATACGACTTGCATACATAGGGTAGAAGGAATAGACAAAGACAATAATGATAATCATAATAGACAATAGGAAGAACATTGACAATGTGGTGTTTTTTCTCGATGATGGATACTTAATATCATGAAACCGATTTGGGCACAGTCATAAACTTACGGGACTGTTATAGCAATACGGTGACTCAGTGGTGAACAGTTTGTTTTCCTTTCACTAACGGATTTACCATCAGACTCAAGCCTACGGATCATCCCGGGTGAGCTCTGTCCTGTTTGATGTGATGTCCTGTAATCGTGAAGAATGACTGGCGAGAAGATACAGCTGATAGACATTCTGAGTTCATTCTGTCCACAACAATAGAATACAATAGCAACTACACAGACAATATCCATACACACCCCGGACATAGTTTTCTTTATTAATAAATCTTTTATTATATGTTGAAAGGAACTGTTGTCGGAGTATGTGTTGAGAGAATAATAGAGAGAGTGAAAGAAAGGGATATATGGAAGGGAAGACAGAAGAGAGGAGTATAGACCAAAGTCAGGCAATAACCCCAACAGATAATCAGTTTTAAAGATGTGCTTGTTGATCCCACTCTCCTCTCGGGGAAACAACAGCACAGTTGGCATGTCATCAAGTGTATCATTAGTGGGAACCTGAAGAAGGCAGTTGATGTTTTCATCATCGAAGAAAGAAGTTGCATTTAAGATGTTGCTGAAATGCTCTGCCCAGCGTTGAAGGGTTTCTTTATTATCGGTGACTAATGTTCCCTCATCTGCACTGAGGAGGGGAACTATGCCTGGTGACGGAGGACCGTAGACTGCTTTCAGTGAGTCGTAGAAGTTTTTCATATCATGTCTGTCAGCAAAGCCTTGAATTCCATCAGCTTTATTACTCAGCCAGGAGACCCGCATGTGCCGAAGTTTCTGCTGCACTACTCTCCGAATGTTATTGAAGGCATCTTTTTTATATTGACTTCGGTGTGTAGGTAATACTGTTTGCTGTAAAGTAGTTGAGTTTTTCGTGTAATATCTCGTCAAGATATTATTCTTTAATTTAAACTGCCAGCTGGCGTACTTGGTATGCTTTGACTTCTGATGTATAAGTTGGAAATACTTATTTAATGAGGTATCTTTCTTCTGCGCTGTAATGAATGCTTTTTTCATTTCATTTGTTGAAGTAATAGTTGGAATTACTAACTCTACAGTTTCAGTTTGGTTCTATTCATCTGTCAGCGATGTAGTAGCTCTGGTGATGGCATTTGCATGGATGTGTTTCTCATACCATGTCTAGGTAGTCGGATGTTTTATATAGTCGTTTATTAGTTAATGGATTCAATTGGACGAGCACTCATTTTCCTGTCCTAGATCATACTATCCTAGTTAAAATACCCAGAAACAATGAAAGTAAGCTTTAATATAGTGACATTAATAAACTCATTTTTATTAGACAGTAAACAAGTAGTATCACACAATAAATCTCTATCCCAAGCCATTACCATTAATACTGTAGTACCTCAGGGATCTATACTTGGCCCTCTGTTATTTGCCATTTATATAAATGATTCTTCCCCTATATCTGTCATCGTCTTGCCATCTATTTGCAGACGACTGCACAGTATATACAAACGCTATTGATCATAATGTGCTAGAATTAATATTGCAACAGTTAAATTGAGTCATGCAAACCGCATGCAAATTAACATTTCTAAAGCAAAATCTTTGATAATAGGAACCAGGCAAAGACTTCACACTCTAAACACGCAGAGAGCTCTTCAGCTGCACATTGGTAGCACGCCAACTGAAAGTGTAACCGAGCACAAGGCACTGGGTTTTATCATAGATCAAAATCTATCGTTTAATTCCCGTGTTCATGCTCTAGTTAAACAGATAGCCAAAAAAGTATATCAACTTGCAAAAATTAAAAATTTCCTCGACGAAAACACAAGAAAGATACTCTATACTTCCCACATACAAACACATATTGATTATCGCTCCACAATCTGGGATGGATGCTCCAAATCAATAACAAAACGCCTTTATTCACTCCAGAAAAGGGCAGTGCGTCTAATCATTAGTGATAAGCTTGCAGACAATTCTAACCTACATGAACGTCTTCAGTTACTGCCACTCCACAAACGCCTAATTTTTAATAAGGCTAAACTAATTCACAAAATCCTATTTCAAAATGCCCCAAGCTACCTTTGGCCATTGTTTAAATATAACGCAAGACATAGCGAACGACTAAATATACTCCATGTCCCTAAACCTAAGATAGACTTATATGAAAAAAGCTTAGCATACTCTCCCACTCTGTTGTGGAACAATCTTCCACAAGAAATCAAAGACACCACCAATAATTATACATACAGTCGCAACCTGCTTGAACACTACCTCAGGACAGACTACATTGTCACTTCAAAAAAAAAAAAAAATCAGCAACAAAGACAATAATAATGATAAATTATCTCGAACGGCAACGAGCCCAAAAAAAAAAAGAAAATTCCCGTATGTATGGCACGTTACACCCACCTTGGGTATTCATGATGCCCATGTTAAACAATTGCTTCAACGAGTCATGTATTATTGATTATTTTTCATGTGTTTTAATGCTTACTGTTCTTGTGTTGTCAAAAATTGCTTCATAAGAGATGTTGAATGAAAGAATGTATGAGAGGAAATAGAGAAGAAGGGCAGAATGTCAGACGGGCCTGCGTGCCCAATTCTTAACCCTTTGAAAATAAAGATTTTCGTTTGTTCGTTCGTTCGTTCGTCCTAGACCTAACTGATTTACTTCTTGAACATAATGGGTCGGGGACAGGTAATATATAATTTTCTTTCACACACCAATGAACTCACAAGGAGACGGGCTTAAATTCCGTCTTAATGGTAAACGTTTGTTTAGAAACGTGAGCTCGCGAAGCACATCGCTTGCTCGTTAACAAACAGGGTATCGAATCAACACCATGTGTCAGTACAACATATACAAATGATACAAACAATATGTACACGCTCACGCTTGTACGCTATCTATTACTGCATCCAGACTGCTCACACTTAATCTCTGTCGCATTCAATTAGAGCACGCCTGTCATCTTACAGTCATTCAGCTCGTCTTCACGCTATCATACAAAAGCATGACTCGAGCATTAGAAATGGCTTTCACGCTTCTCAGATCAATTCACTCGGTCCACTCGCATTCACGTCTGTCCCGTCGGTGGTCAAACACGGACTGTCCTTCTGTCCAGACCTCTGTACCACGTGTCCTTTCGGCACATGATCTTCGCTGGGTCTATGGTCCGTGAGTCTGCTCTGCGTTGCTGCTTACTGTCCCTGACCTCTCGCTATTCGTCAACAGTTGTGACCTGTCTTAGTACTATCCTACCTTTCCAGCCAGTCCCTGTCATGCCTGTCTGCCTGCTATCCTGCCCTGTCGATTCAGTCTGTAGAGTTTACCTTTAATTAGGTCTGTAACAGTCATTTACCCTCAGTAACATGCAATGTCCAGTCATATACCCACAGGAAAATTCATTAACCAGTCATATACTCATAGGAACATTCATTGTCCAGTCATATTTTTTTGTTTTTGCATATCCTTTACAGGACATCGCTGTCAACACCAGCATCTTTCAGCTGTATGTTGATTTCTTGGCAAGATTACTCTCAGTAGTTTGCCATTGCTTTCTGAGCGGCAGGCTCACATACCCCGTAAGTTAACGATGCGATTAGAAACACTGCTGATTCTCACCGTCATTACGTTACCTTCGAGAGTATACGAGATTACGGAGAAAAGTCGCTAACCTCTAAGCCAAGAAGCCGGCGTCCAGTCATATAGCCTCAGTAATATTCATTGACCAGTCTAGTCATATACCCACAAGAACATTCATTGGCCAGTCATTGGCCATTGTGGGTATATACCCACAAGGACATTCATTGACCAGTCAAATTACCCACATGAACATTCATTGACCAGTCGTGTACCCACAAGAACATTCATTGACCAGTTATATACTCACAAGGACATTCATTGATCAGTCATATATCTAGGGAACATTCATTGGCCAAACATATACCCACAGGGACATTTATTGATCAGTCATATATCCTCAGGCACATTAATTGGCCAGTCATATACCCACAGTTACATTCATTAACCAGTCATGTGCAGCTAGCACGTTTGCCCGCCTCCCCGGTTGTCATATGTTCGAATACCCTACCAGGCGGATGTAATTTTTGTTAACATTGACCAGATCTATCTTGTCTAAAACAGGTACCAGGGTATGACCAGTATAATATCGAGGAACTCATATTAAGTGTAGATAGTCTATAGACATATACATAAGTGACAACTCGCAGGCAAAATAATCGAGAGCGAGCAAAGGGAAGGCGTGTATAAATATCTATGCCCTCCCTTTGCTTGCTTCCCTTTAATTTTGCCTGCGTCACTTAGTTTCGATATTTGTTTCTCCTCATAATATGTCCAGCAAATCTTCACTGTATACGTTTAATTTCTCATTTCAGTGTATCTTGCCTAACTTACACGTTCATTGTGTTGCCCATCTATATGTCCTTGATAGTCTTTGTGTTTCCCCCAGAGACTGCGTTTGATGTTTGTCAGCTGGTCTGCTTATTGTCCATGTTTGATATGCATATAGCAGTATGGCATCTACCTGGCACTTTATAGCGTCTATCTGCTTGCTTGCTTGCTTGTGTTCGTTGGCTTGAGCTCCAACACGAAGTCCTGTATGTCGGATGAAGGCATCCTGTTGTCCAACATCAGTGTGATGTCATACAGGACCTGAGTTTTGCGTGAGTATCCGTTGTCCCATGTCTGGCTTATTGGTGTGCAGACTGGTGGTTCCTCGCCGTACAGGCAGACACTCTCCGACTTCGGAGGAATCGGCGATCCTATTGACTTTAGCCAGGACCCCGAAGGGTCCTGTTGCCCAGGACGCTTGACGTGGACGCGTCAATAGGTCTTGGCCAGTATATAACCCGGCCCTGGTGCCTTGGAAACACCTCTGCGTCCCTAGCGTCTATCTGGCACTTTAACTCTATGTTTCTCACTGCAGTTGGCACTTTATTGTTTACTCGGGAGTATGTTTTCCACACACAGAATGGTATAGAAAACCTAATAGCCTCAACCTAATTGAATAGTGAAAATCACAACTTATATCTTAACATAGCAAAAACAAAGATAATGCATTGAGATAAAACTAATATGGAGAAAGAAAAATATGTTAATGAGGAAAAATTGGAGGTGGTGGGAAATTTTGAATATCTTGGGTCATTGATTACCAACAACGGGGACACAATGAAAGAAATTAAACGACGACTATCAATTGCTCTTCAAAGACTAAAACAACTGAATAAATTATGGAGTGGGACAGACAGAACTACAAAAATGAGATTTTTAAGAGCATGCATCTTTCCCATTGCAGCATATGATTGTGAGACCTGGACACTTACTAAACAAGCTGAACAGCGCATAAACGCCTTTGAATATACATGTTATAGACGAGTTCTAAGAATATCTTGGGTAAAGAAAAGAACAAATGCACCCATACTTCAAGAGCTGAATATTGAAGAAGGTTGGCTATTAAAGACGATAAAACAAAGAATATTGAAATATTTTGGTCACTTTTCAAAAGTCTGCGAAAGTTTGAAGAGAACAATAATGGAGGGGTATACGCCTGGGAAGTGAGGAAGAGGAAGGCCAAAGAGAAGATGGGTGCAGAAAATCGTGGATGATCGAGAGGTTTTCTGGAAGGTTGTTATGGGAGCGAGGCTCTGCAATGGACATGGTACTGAATGAATGAATGTTTTCCATCTTTCAAAATGTCTACCACTGCCATGGTGATTGTTGTTTTAAGAGGCAACTTTCATTCCACTGTGTTATTTCATTGTGCATACAGATCAACACAATCTCAGCTTTCTTACAATTGTTCATTGTGTACAATAACAATTTATCAAGATATGCCTCAAATTGTGTGTGCTTTGTTGTTGTTGCATATCCCTTACAGGACGTTGCAGTCAACATCATCATTTTTCAGCTGTTGTTGATGTACTAGGCAAGATTACGCTCAGCAGTTTGCCATTGCTTTCTACGCGACCGGCTTACATACACCGAAGTTACCGTCGCGGCGAGAACAGATACCAATTCTTGCGCACATCACGTCACTCACGAGATTATACGGGATTACTGAGAAAGACACTAACTCCTAGGCCAGAGAGACCAGCATACACCCCTCCATTATTGTTCTCTTCAAACTTTCGTGACGTTTCAAATCGTGTACAGGTCATTTATTTATTTATGTAAACACAATTTTATCAGCACAAATGTCTGTCTTGGACCTTTCCTTTATCATGGCATGTCTTCATGTTGCCGGCCAATGTGGCACCATGAGTACGGAACGCACGTTCAGAATCCCAACTTACCTGAGCCTAGTCGGCCATAGCTGATTTTGGTGCAGCTCGCATTGCTTTGATTTTCACAACAATATGTGTATCTATTGTGTAGAAAGTAGCTGCAGAACGTAAAATTGCCTATAAGATCACAAATAATAAATTATGGGGTTGTTTGTCACGTTCTGTAAACGACACTCACCTAATTGACTCTCATATATATATATATATATATATATATATATATATATATATATATATATATATATATATATATATATATATATATATATATATATATATATATATATATGTTAGTTAGTTAGTCGAGGTTCCTACTTCACGGCAACGGGTCGTCCCCATTATGCTTCCATTCCAGTGCCACCGAAAATCACACAAAATGCTCCCCACTGTCCAATGTGAAAAGTGGAATAGACAGGAGTCTCGGCAATCCGACAAGCCCGCACAGGTACACTGTGCATAATGGCGCCGTCAGAATGCCAACACAAAATTCATCCACGAATACCACAGTTCATTGTTGATGGACTCGGCAGCCACCAGAAAGACCTCATTGACCCGGGTTTTCTCACATGGCTCGGTCTCTTACCGCAGGGCGACCAGCAGAAAGTGTCGCACAAAGCACGAACTCCGCAGCTTCAGCGCCGACTCCCAGGATTCTCCCGAAAAATGCACTTGTGAACCGAAAGGGCAAAAAAGTCAATTCAGCAACCGCCCGTAACCATTGTTCCGAACATGCAGATCACTGTACAGGACAGATGTAAAAGCATTCCACGCGAATTTCACAGCTCATGGTTTCGCCCATGCACTCACTCAGTAGAAGGGCGACGGAACACACACACACACACATATATATATATATATATATATATATATATATATATATATATATATATATATATATATATATATATATATATATATATATATATATATCTTCTTCTTCTTCAGCGTTCCGAGCCATTGAGGTTCTTTGCTGCAGATACAATCCGCATCTATTCCTTATCAGTGGGTTATGAGTAACTAAAAGAGATACACACAGTGGATGATACTGGAGATATACCGAATAGCTTACGTAAATTTATATATTATTCAATCTCGAAGGCATCAGGAGCCTGCGAATGTAATCAATGTAGAACAATTAACATAATGAACCAGATCTTCACGCTTTTGCTAACAATCATCATGCGAAGAATTAGAAAGAAAGTACAACCCGAAAAATAGTGGGAGGAACAATATAGAGTTTGTAGAAAGTAGGGTAACAGCATAATGTATTTATTTTCTGAGAACATTAATGTAGCGTTTGATAGGAAGTAACCAAAGCTAACTCTTTGCTTTATTGACTACACATCTGCTTTCGATAAAGTAAGACATGTCGACATTATAAAGATGTTTGCAGATCAACAAATTGACCTTGGAATATAAAAAAAAAAACAATAACCAAATATTGGAAACAACAAGCTATCATAAAAAAATTGATAATGAAGTAGGTCAATATCCGCCTATCATGACAGGGTGCGACGGTCATACGTAATGTCTCCATATTTTTTTTCAATGTCATGAAAATATGAGAACTTTACGGGGATATGATATGAATCGCCATCGTGGGACATAACATCAATACACTATATTATACAGATGATACGGTATTGATTGCATACAACGAATGAGATCTGAAAAATGTAGTCTATGCAGTTATTGTACACAGTGAACAACGTATGCTTAACGTTAATTCAAGGAAAACGAAGATTATGTTCGTCTATAAGAAGAACGAAGTACCGCCATGTAACAAGGATATTAAAAGAGAACATTCTTAAACGGCTATCTCGGAACAGTCATACACATGTGATGGAAGATGTCTTGTAGACAGTAGAACAAGAATCACTACGGCAAACAATACCGTGGACGGACTAGAAAACCTACTGTGTAAGTCCAACAAGAAAACAATTAAAGACTAGTAAAATTATCAGAAAACCTAGACTTGGACAATAAAGATCTGTTGGGCACGTTATGAGGAGAAATAAACTGTCAAATGTAATGAAAACTGACCAGATTTATGGGAAAAGAGCAAGGGAAATGCTGAGAGATATATATCTGGGTGATTTGACCATACGGCTTAAGGGAGAGAAGAATACAGAGCTGATCCATAATTCTCGTGATTGAGTGAGATGGAGAATCATGACCGCCCACGCCTATCAGCATGGCACTTGATGATGATGATGCAGGCAATACGATGGACGGATATTTAGAAGGAAAAAAAAACAACTAATTAACAAACAAACAAATGAGACAGTTCTTCAGGAAAAAAAAATGAACAACTAAATTGATTACACACTATTTTGAGATGTAAGCAGTCAAGATTTTGTGGGCACGTTATGTGAAGAAATACATTTGAAAACTCAGTGACAACTTACATAGTTGACAGGAAAAGAGCAAAATAAAGACACAGAGAAAAATACCTGAATGGGTTAGCTACATGCCATAATGATAACAAGGACACAGACAAGATCTACAACTCTTGTGACTGTGTGAGGCGGCTAACCATGACCGTCCTACGTGAGACACATGATAGTTAATATCAATAGCTTCTGTTAATCAAGTTGACTGTAGCCTTTCGTGAATTCTGAATTGGTATGTTCAGAACCTTCTCCCATCTAATATGGAATGATCTAGAAACACGGGCATTGCATTGTATCTCCCATAGGGCACTTGAAATTAAAACGAGTCGTTAAATCAACTTGTAACATGTACATGGTGCATTTTTAAGCTTTTTGAAAATATTTCCATTCCAAGTTTTGTATTTACCTTTCATGTTGCATGAACTGTAACAGAGTTAGGAATAGGAAGAAGGGGCAACGAGGTGTGCATAGTCAATAGGGAAGTAGGGCACGGTCAAGCACCATAATATGGGGTAGTTAGGATGGGTCGTCCTATGACGAGGATCTTAGAAACAAGGTCAGTTGTGAATGACCCATCCTTCGATATGGACGTATGATTTAACTGGGCAACATCTGGCTTGATTGATGGTTTGTTATAACCTATCTCCGTTGATTATGAATAAAGTAATATGAAGAAAGAACCGTCTTGGAGTTATTGCCAGTTCACCATTACTTCGCTGTACTGTTACAGAACTCCACAGAGGCCAGAATACAAAACTTGGAACGGCAATATTTTCAAAAACCCCACAGTCATTAAAAATACATCCTGTACATGAGGCCAGTATGTATGAGCACCTCGGCATGCTTTAGACTGTAATTGCGCAACATTCACATATTGAATCGAATCTTGTGTGGACTGATTGTTGACTGACGGTCATCAATGACGTGGTGTATTTATTTCCTCCAGCTATAACCAGCATTTGTGTACGACCTCGTGTCCGTCTAGTTCACAATGGAGCTGACTACACTCCTCGTTGCCATGTCTGTCTTCCTGATTGTCCTCGCCTGGTTGCGACGCACCGATCCACGACTACCGCCCTGTCCGAGGACACCCTTGCCCATTGTGGGTCATCTCTTCTACATGTCACGTGACGCCAGACCCCAGTTCAAGGGTTTCAGAAAACGATGCGGAGACATGTACAGGTTAGTGTCTGGGGTAGTCTAGTTGATTCAGTTGTTGTTGTTGTTGTTGTTGTTGTTGTTGTCTTCCACCTATGCCGCTAGACGTCGTGGGGAGGGGTTATTGAAATTCCAGCGCCTGTGACTAGCTACTTTCCTCAATTTTCCTCCATGATTCATGAGCTGTACTGTCTAGGACCAAGTAACTTCCCTACTGGTTTTCCTTAACATTTACATTTGTTACTAACCTACCTACCTACCATACAATCCACTGATAGCTGTCGAACGCGTTTCAGTCGTCAGTCCACACAAGCCCAGGATACAGATTCAGATAAGTACCCTTAATATTGTCATGTAGTGTGTTTCATGTAGTTTTGTGTTTATTTGTTCTGTGCTGACGAAGGCTTTGGCCGCAACGTCCAGTTTGTTTCTTGTAGTCGTGTTTAGGTAAAGCTCATAATCTACTTCTCGTTGTTTGGTGATTCATCACATTTGTTACTACCACCATGTCACACTAATCTCGTCCGATATGAGGTTGGATCCACGTAGATCGGAATCAACCAGACAAATCGCTCCACCAACTAAGAACGGATATGTACCAGTTATATGCTTAAATTCAGCCGGTAGTCTCGTCCGATCTCATGTCGGATAATTTGCTTCAGTAGGGAACACATCGTAACCACTCTTCTGTTCTTGGGGATCTTTAATTGTGTGGTACCTATCACCTACCTACCTACCTACCTACCTACCTACCTATCTACCTAACTACCTACCTACCTACCTACCTACCTAACTACCTACCTACCTACCTATCTACCTAACTACCTACCTAACTACCTACCTACCTACCTAGATACCCACCTACCTACTTACCTACATGCTTACCTACCTACCTACATACGTACATACCAACATACCTATCTACTGTTTAAACTTTTCTCTTGGTGTGATTAAGTTAACCAGGCTTAATTGGCATAAAAAAGAGTACTAAGGACACAGGCTTGATAGACAAGGACTTTTGTTTTGGCAGTAAGCTTCCTGTTCTCCCAGACTCCTTTTGTTAACCTGCTCATTGTTGTTGCTGCCTCACCAATACTGATGTTGATTTCCTGATCTAACGATAATTTACTGTTTACATCTGATCCTAAGTTTGTAAAATAGTCTACTACTTCTAGTTCGGCGTCGTCAATAAAGAGATATATGTAGCACATATGAATGTGTGTATGTAGGTATTATGTATATGTTTATACATGTTTGTGTGTGTGTGTGTGTGTGTGTGTGCATGCCTGCCCGCCTGTCTCATAACATGGTAATATGCTTTGTTTATGTTCACAATGTGTTGTTGTTTTTGTTTTCTATGTGAATGTAACAAGTACGATAGATAAGTGATGTACTAAAGATGAGTGATTGGAGTGGCCAAATGTAAGACTGGCCTACGTGCCCAATTTGTGACTCTTTAAAAATAAAGTTCGTTCGTTCGTTCTATTGCTGTCTCTCATCTGAGGAGACTAGGTACCAGATCCACAACCGCACGGCCTGTGTAGTCCTTGATTTTTTGGTTGGTTAGTTGGGAATCCTTTGAAAGTTTGTGGATTTTAAGACGTAAACCACATCGCTTTCTGTCAGGCTTTCTGAGTCATGACTGGGCTTGAATCAATAGGACTGAGCTGGGTGTAGAAGCGGTTCTCTCCACTAAGTACCCAATGGTGTCTCCACATGCACAATGCTCCAGAACGTTCCAGTACCTCTCTTAGCTCGGGAAATGGACACGCGTGCTAACTTGTATTGAAACCCATCTGACAAAGCATTTTCGGACTAACCAGGTCGTGTTTTTTTTGTTCCCTCGCTTGAACTCAAGCGTAGTTCATGTCCATACACGTGCTACTATTTCTGTTCCATTGGACTGGGTTCTGTATGTGGGCTAGCTTTCCCTACTATCGGTGTCCCTCACTATCAGGCGAACACGCTGCGACTTTTGGGGTCAAGGACGAAAAGTCAACATTTTAGTCTAACTGACCGGTGTAGGGGTGAACTCGCTACCCTGATATCAGCACACCGGATATTTATGATTGAGCGCAGTTATTCTTTCAGCCATGCAGACCTCGGTCAAGATTTAAGACAGCACATACATACAGGCTGGGGTAAGGCCTAGCTTGTAATATTTCATCACGTGTTAGATACTTTATTGTCACGTCTGCGATAGATTGATTAAGCAGAAAGCATTTTTATGGGTATTTTATCTTGGGTATATGTTTAAAGAATGAAATCTTTGTGGGACATTTGCCATTAAGTTCTACATTTTACGATTTTAAATAGCCGAAGTGCGTTACATTCACACAGGCACATTTTTTCTTCTCCATATCCTATTTACAGGACAACGCTGTCAACACCTGCACTGCTGTTGTTTATGCCTTGGCAAGTTTACGTTCAGTAGTTTGCCATTGCTTTCTGAACGACCGGCGCTCAGATCATCACGTTAAAACTCAGCACGACACGGTCTGCTGTCAAATAGGTCGCAGCTGTGTTTCGAACGCAGGTAAGCGGGATTATGAACCTCATCGAAACGTCTTACAGTGACTTTTACTGTTTTCTTATTCGAGGACCGCCAGGCAACAGATCCACTATCCCGATTATGTAGGGCTCTTATTGTGTAAACTTCATCAACAGTGCGGTCCACACACAGAAACATTTTAGGTTACGGGTGAATGCACTGGCTGTGTTCCACTACGTCGGGTCTATGATAGGCAATACCATTTATAAGGTTACTACCTAAACAGTGATCATGCAATAGACTGTGTGCAGTTTATGATGTGTATAATAATTGTCTAAGCAACTAGAGCGGTATATTTATGTATGAGTTGAGTTAGTCAAGAACTGTCATCACATCTCTCCGGACATTCCCATACTTTCTCCGTCCTCATTTTCAACAGCCAGAGAAGAGTCCCAATACTAATGGTAACCAGCTGCAGTATGATTCTGGTCACTTCTAGCAACACCATTCTCTCCAGGCCGTACTCTTCTGACTTCTACTCTCCTGTTTCTCTGCCTCCTCCTCACTGGACACAGAGCACGCATAGTCCCGGCCATATGTATTTATGTATGATACCTTTCCAAGTGATGGATGTAGTATTACAGTATGTTACATGCTGTCAGGATAGCAGCAGGTCACCTAGTCACGTGTCGAGGTCTAGAAGATGTTAGGGCCTAACATCTGACACCCCGAAAAATAACAGTATCTGTTACCAGACACCAGATTATCTTGATATGCCCCGCCAAATAGAGTAGATGGCGTTCATATCTGGATGTATCAGGGCATGATTCACCACTGGTTGTAATTAGATATAGAGTCATATTTCCTGCACTGGTGTAGATATTTCCTTCATTGGTATAGATATTTCCTGTACTGGTGTAGTAATTTCCTGTACTGGTGTAGATATTTCCTGCACTGGTGAAGATATTTCCTGCACAGGTGTAGATATTTCCTTCACTGGTGTAGATATTTCCTGCACTGGTGAAGATATTTATTTCACTGGTGTAGATATTTTCTGTACTGGTGTAGATATTTCCTGCACTGGTGTAGATATTTATTTCACTGGTGTAGATATTTCCTTCATTGGTGTAGATATTTCCTGTACTGGTGTAGATATTTCCTGCACTGGTGTAGATATTTCCTGCACTGCTGTAGATATTTCCTTCACTGGTGTAGATATTTGCTGCACTGGTGTAGATATTTATTTCACTGGTGTAGATATTTTCTGTACTGGTGTAGATATTTCCTGCACTGGTGTAGATATTTATTTCACTGGTGTAGATCTTTCCTTCACTGGTGTAGATATTTCCTTCACTGGTGTAAATATTTCCTGCACTGATGTAGATATTTCTTGAACTGGTTTAGATATTTCCTTCACTGGTGTAGATATTTCCTGCACTGGTGTAGATATTTATTTCAATGGTGTAGATATTTTCTGTACTGGTGTAGATATTTCCTGCACTGGTGTAGATAATTCCTTCACTGGCGTAGATCGTTCCTTCACTGGTGTAGATATTTTCTTCACTGGTGTAGATATTTACTGCACTGGTGTAGATATTTCGTTCACTGGCGTAGATCTTTCCTTCACTGGTGTAGATATTTCCTTCACTGGTGTAAATATTTCCTGCACTGATGTAGATATTTTCTGAACTGGTGTAGATAGCTCCTGCACTGGTGTAGATATTTCCTGCACTGGTGTAGATATTTATTTCACTGGTGTAGATATTTCCTGTACTGGTGAAGATATATCCTGCACTGGTGTAGATATTTCCTGCACTGGTGTAGATAATTCCTTCACTGGCGTAGATCGTTCCTTCACTGGTGTAGATATTTTCTTCACTGGTGTAGATATTTCCTGCACTGGTGTAGGTATTTCGTTCACTGGGGTAGATCTTTCCTTCACTGGTGTAGATATTTCCTTCACTGGTGTAAATATTTCCTGCACTGATGTAGATATTTCCTGCACTGGTGTAGATAGCTCCTGCACTGGTGTAGATATTTCTTTGTAAAAAGAATACATTCCAATGCTCAAAAGGAGTCGTCATCATCATCATGTGCCATCACGATAGTTAAACATTTCACGCTATCACTAGAGTCGTGGATCAGCTCTGTGTTTTTTGTCTCGTTAATTAATGCCATGCGAACAAGCTATCCATATATTTATCTCTCTGCCTTCCCCTTGTTTTTTTCCCTTTCAATCTCGTCAGTTGTCACCAAGTTTTCCCACCATATATTTATCTCTCTGTCTTCCGTCTTTTTTCTCTCCTCAATCTTACCAATTGTCACCCAGTTCTCCAGTTTATGTCTTCTCAAAACGTGCCCAAAAATCTGGACTGTCTACGACTAGTTTGTCTAATCAGTTTGGCCCAAATCCGCCCGTTTAGCCCCTCCCTCTCCCCGATCAGGGTAATGTTAAGCCATAGGTGCAGGTGGTGGATGAAGTTAAGGGCAGCAGACAGATAGTTGTAGGTTATGGTCTCCAATTTCACTACTGTAGGCAGAGGATCTCTTTTTGGAGACAATGGCCACGGTCATTGACCAGTATGGTCATTGTTAAGATAGAAAGCAATGGCAAACTACCTACTTTACAGATGCCTCGAAAATCATGTTTCGTCAGCTCACAGAGAATCAGACGGGGTGTCTATATAAATGTCCCTCATTTGGTTTGAAGACTCTGTATCAGACACATTCGTGTTATCATCCCCACAAATCAAAAGGCATAAGAATATAACATGATTACATTGCGCCCAAAGCCTTCATCAGCTGGTAAACAGAGAAGACGTCGATATAACTACATGAAAAACGCTATGTGAATATATACATATATATATATATATATATATATATATATATATATATATATATATATATATATATATGTGAGTGTATGTGTGAGTATGTATGTATGTATTTATGAGTTACTATTATGTTTTCTTGCTGTTGACTAGACACGTATGTGGTTGAATACCGCGTGTATGGTTATTACAATGCTGCTAAACCGGCAACGTGTCTGTGACATATAGACCAGAGATGTGACTGTGACATATAGACAAGAGTTGATTGATTGATTGATTGATTGATTGATTTAAGAACCGACATCACAGCATTCGGAGCATTCCCATAAGCGCTCCGTCCCCATCCTCAGAAGCCAGCGAAGAGTTCCAACCCCAATAGAACCAGTAGAAATCTGATTATATGTGCGTCTTGCCTTTCCTCTGAGCGTCGATCATCGGCCATATCCCCTCGTCCCTCCACGCTGTCGAATTCTTGCCAGACCATGGTGATCCATTTGCTCCTTCGAGGTGTACACGTGCTCTCACAAGGCCGCAACCACGTCTGCCTTATCATGCATCAATACTCCACCAAGTTTTGCAGAGCCAGCCAATCTGTCTGCCTGTTTATTCCCCAGCACACAAGTATGCCCCGGAGAAAATATCCAGACGATTCTTGCCACCCGTGACTTTCCAAAGCGAAGCAAGCCACTCGGCACGAAGCTTGCCTGTCCTCACCCTACTCAGCATGCTTTCTGAGTCAGAAAGAAATATAGACCAGAGATGTGACTGTGACATATAGACCAGAGATATGACTGTGACATATAGACCAGAGATATGACTGTGACATATAGACCAGAGATGTGACTGTGACATATAGACCAGAGAAGTGACTGTAATACCAACCTGACTACCGACCCCAATGTTTTCTCTCTGCAGCCTGTACCTGGGGGGCGCTCTGGTGGTTGTACTCAACGGCTATGAACTCATCAAGGAAGCGCTGGTCAAGAGAGCTGATGTCTTTTCAGATCGGCCGCCATTTTTTATTGATATGGTATGTATGTTTTCACAAACATTGTTAGCTAAAGTACCAAATCATTGACATTACAGGCAACTCCTCACAAGAACAGTGAGTACAGGCACTCTGATATAGCTGCTGCATCGGAGGACAGAGCACGTATGGGGATGCCCATTGTGCGGGGATGTCGATCGTGATAACGTAACATAACATAACATAACATAGCATAGCATAACATAACATAACATAACATAACATAACATAACATAACATAACATAACATAACATAACTCTTGGTCACATTATGAGAAGTGTTAGACACGAGAGACGTACAGCAACCGGGAGATCAAGAATTCTATTGGCACAATTCCAGAGTCGATTCAATAACACCTCTGATGAAGATCCCACCCAATCTAGTCTAGTTCTAGAAAATAAACCTTAGACCTAGTTCAGCCTGCTTCTCCGTCGATTAATATAATTAAGATCTCTATGTTTCATCTTTATATATTTATGTTTATCAGTGTTTACATTCTGTTTGTTTCTTACTTTGTGAAAAAAAAACGCCACAGCACGTTCCTGTATTTTCTTTTCCATCGTGTTAGCTGTTAAAAAGATGAGTCTGTAGAAGGATTCTACAAGCAGGCAGGCTTGTCATTGTCTTCAACTGTATTCAGGCAAGAATGCTGTCCAGATGATTCTTCTTTCTTTTGTTTTCTATCTCCAACTTGAGCATCGGCCCTCAACCAAGACTCCAAGACCTTCTAGCTTCAGTTACTTCATGCAGCCCTTTTCGTGTCCTTCCCGCATTGTTCATTTCTTGTTTTTTACTTCTTTTCTTCATGTGGACAGAGATCTTCTTCGGTGTCATTTGCTGTGTGAGTTTCAGACTATGGAGGTTTTAGTTATACTATTCTTGTGTTTTCTCAAAGTGTGGCCTGTCCATCGCCAGCGTGTTTTCTTCAACTCTTGGCTCATGTGTATTTGTCACAATGAGCTCCACGGAATGATTTTGTCATACCATTTCATTTGTTTTGTTTTGCGCAGAAATCAATTAGTGAATGCTTGTAGTTTATATGAAATCGTTTTCGTTGTTCTCCGCGTTTCTGTTCAATTCAGCAGTACCGATGTAACGTTATATTTGACCACTCTAAGTTTTGTGGTTTTATAGAATAATGCTGACAATTAATTAGACAGTGAAAATGAGTAATCTGGACATTTTGAGGGAAGCTAAGTCGCAAAGACAACTTATCACAAACATTAGAAAGATGCGGTCATCTGGTTTGTGTTTTTTTTTTTGCCACGTTATGAAAAGACAACGACCGGAATATGTCTCAACAGGAACGATTTGCGGGAAAAGAGATAGAGGAAGACAGCGGGAGAAGAGTCCTGGCAGTCTTGCGTCATGGGCTGGAAGGATCTAACATGTGCATATGATGTTCTCACATACAGGCAGGTGAGGAACAGAAATCAAACTGCCCAGGATATGCAGGCAACACTGGACAAAGTGACCGATTGGTGCACGGAGATTAATGCTGTCATTAACATGATTGTAAAGGTGACCTCTTAAGCCTCACAATAAATGGTAGAAATATGAATAGGAAAAACAGACTGAAGTACCTGGGAATCACTTTTGATAGAAGCCTGTCCGTTAGGGATCATGTTGAAGTGGTGGTTACAAAGTGTTAGAAAGATTCCACTGCACAGAAATGTGTGGCAGCAAGGGACATGGAGCAGAAAATGCTTTTCATACTCTTTCAGCACTCGATCATTTCAGTGGTAGAGCATGGACTAGGACTGCTCACTGTCTGAAAGAGTCAGCTAGTGAAACTAGAGCACACACAGAGTGAAGCCATGAGGGTGATTATGGAGTGTACACGGGCCACTTCAATAGTATTTTTGCGATACATCCTGGAGCTACAGGCCATTGCAGACAGACTCAATGTGTTGCAGGCCCGGTTATAACTCAAGGTAGCTGAGGACAATTAACATCCCCTGCATATTCCCTGGATGGCTTAAGCAGAAGAAACCACGAAAGAAGTGTTGATTGATTGATTGATTGATTCATTGATTGATCTTTATGTCAGAAGGGTTACAAATTGGGCACGCAGACCCATCTTACATTCGGCCCTTCCAGTCACTCATATTTCGTTCATCAATAGTGCATGATGCATTTACATAGGAAAAAAATAAACTTTGTCAAATGAATGTTGTGCCCACGTGAGGAAATTGGAAGAGGCAAGGAGTTTGTTGTCAGAGTGTCTAATAGAAATTCAGACGTGTTTGGGGTTATAATACACTGGGACGTGAGTGTTGGGAGTGGCCATCAGGTGCTACAGGAAGTAGAAATTCAGCAATTAATTTCAGGACTACTCTCGTCCTGGCGATGTGATTATCTATACTCTATACTGATGGCTCTGTATTAAGAGGCAACAAAGTGCATGTGGATTCATATCAGAAGCAAATGGCCAATGATTAGTTAAGGAGTAGCTTGGCATATGCCATCACAACCTCAAGTCTGAGAATGGAGGTTGAGGCGGTTACTGCAGCTTTCTGCTGGTTGAAAAACAAACTGTTTAGGCATGTTGTGATTGATAACTCATTCACAAAGCATGCTGACAAAGATGAAGACTGGCATGTTTCGTGCTAAATGGCATGCATAGATTTAGAGGTCGAGAGTTGTGAGCATGCGCTGGATCTGTTCTCCAGGACACTCTTGTTGGAAATGAGAAAGCAGACAGATTGGCTCATGCCGCATCATCAAAGGGTGATTTGATGCATGATAAGGCAGATGTGGTGAAGGCACTCTGGAAGCGCGTGCATAATGCAGAAGAACAGATAGACTATCATGGTCTGGAAAGAATTCGACAGCAGGGTATGGTCACAGGATCTGGTTGACAGTCGTCATCGAGAGGTAAAGCGAGACTGTCATATAATCACATTGCAACGGGCACCATGAGTATTGGAACGCTTCCCTGGGTGATGAAGAGAAGTACTGAGCGCGTATGGGAATGCCCCGAGTGTAATAATATCGGTTCTTGCCTGAACTCAACTCATATTTGCAAAATTAAATATTACAATAACTATTAAATAATCAACATGACTACGACCGACATGACTACGACATAATAAGGGAAAAGGAAAATACTAAGAGGAGATACTAAGTAGGGTGTCTCAAAACATAAGAAGGTAAAAAATAACAACTAAATAATAAAAATTAAATAATAATAATAATAATTTGTTTTTGTATACAACATGCACATGAAAAATACATGAGGGATTTTACATATACGACATATACGCACGCACGCACACACACACACACACACACAGACAACATATACACTTACACGCACAGGTCAATTAAATATAGGCCACGTCTCTACTGAGATTTGAACACATGCCCACCAGAACCCTATGCAGGCGCACTAGCCACTGAGCCACCGCGGCTCTCAAGATAAGTACAATGAACTGACATCAGACGTGTTTAATGTCAAGGTAAACAAAGAGATATGGGGTTGCTGTATGCCTGGCCGACTGTCGTTATCGTTATCATGTTGTGAAGCAGCCATCGAGTTTTTGTTTAGTTGGTTCTGCATCGGATATCGTGAGAGTGACAAGAGTTCAATGTCACTGGCACTGTCCAAATCAAGGGTTTTCAAATTGTTTAAAAGGCAAGCCTGTCGACTTCATTGCACCTGGTTGTATACCACTTGGTTTGGTCTCCTTACGCATGGCCGCTCCCTCAAGGCAGCCGCACAAAGCATGAACTCCGAGAAATTTCTAGGAATGTGCACTCGTGAACTCAATAGATGTATTCGGGAATCGAATACACAATCCTTGAAGCATGAGACAGACAGCTCAACCACTTTAGCTGCAAAGACCCTCCAGATCAAGGGTGTCAAACTCAACTGCTCAGCGGGCCAAAACTCAAATCACACGTAAGGTTCCGGTTCGAACAGGATGAACATTCAATAAGCCGAAAATTAAACCTTTTGTTAAACATTAATATAAATTAAAACAGAAATGTTTTTTAAATAATAAAATATCATTGGTATACACATTTTCACTCTTATGTCAATTTGTCAGAGCACGATGTTTGGCATCTTTTTTTGGCTACAAGTTCGTTTATGTGTAGAGTAATGTTATGTGTCATTGAGATTCTCATGGTGGAATGCAAGTGCTCATCATGGAGACGACTCCTGGGTGATGTTTTGTTAATCTGCATCACAGAAAACAGCCGCTCACACAGATATGTGCTACCAAACATGCTCAAGGTTCGAGCCGCATTTAGACGAAGCCGGGGCATCTCTTCAGGAATGAAACGCGTGAACTATGGAGACCCAACAGTGTCGTACTTTGCCTTTAGTGTTCAATTACATTGGAGCTCTATTAACATCATCTGCAAATGTACAGGTGCAGTTTCCACATCTTAAAGGCTAGCTTTGATTTTAAAAGATTGTGCATCTACCGACAGACGCTCGATTGACATCAGGTTAGCCGTAGCTGGAAAAGGTGATGTAATATCCGGTCATTACACTACTTTCATTTTTTATGCACCAATCCAAAACGAGCATCTGAACGTTGCTAGGTAACTATAACGACGAACACTAACTCACTACACAACTTTTATTTTCGCTTATTCTGATCGAAGCGAGAATGCTCTCAGGTAGTGTATCATTCGGAAGGCTGATAATTAGGGAATTTGATTTGCACTTTATATCGTGACCATAAAAAAATATTTTGTGCCTAAAATTCTCTCTTGGGCCGAATATATTTGTACGTCAATTGAGACCTCTCGGGTCTGATATGATTGTATGGCGGGCCGGATGTGGCCCGCGGGCATTGAGTTTGACACATGTGCTCCAGATTATCAAGTTGCTTTCTTAGGGGCTGCTGAATTCAATTTCCGGCGGTTGTTACTGTGTCTTCATAATCAAGCATATACAGAGAAAGATTAATAATGGCAACTAAAGGCATGTCTGTCGCACCCTTGTGTGTTAATTTAATATATATCTGTTCGTTTTCTCCAGCAAGAACTACATTTCTCATCTATGCGTTGTGTGGATGAATTTGTCTACGTGATCAGGTAGCATGCATGGTGTGTGTTAATATTCTTTGCGTCTCTTGCGAGTCCAGGCAGCACACGGACGTGGACTGGATTATTCACCAATTATGTTGCCTTCGTCCGTGTGTTACATGACTCATAGGCAAGCACACAACAGTCACAATGTATGCTACCAAGCGTGTCATAAGAGACGAGTAAAGATGATTCAGGGCAGGGCGAGATTGACTACCTCAAACCATAGAAAGCTTTAGCTGCAAAATGCTACCAATAGCTTTATCACCTTGTAGACAGTTATAGCTACATAATTCAACCAATTGCTTTACCACCTCGTAGACAGTTGTTGCTACAAGATCCAACCAATGGCTTTATGACATCGTAGACAGTTATTGCTACAAGATCCAACCAATGGCTTTATTACATCGTAGAAAGTTGTAGCTACAGAATCCAACAAGTAGCTTTATTACATCGTAGACAGTTGTAGCTACAGAATCCAACAAATGGCTTTATGACATCGTAGACAGTTATTGCTACAAGATCCAACCAATGGCTTTATGACATCGTAGACAGTTATTGCTACAAGATCCAACCAATGGCTTTATGACATCGTAGACAGTTATTGCTACAAGATCCAACCAATAGCTTTATTACATCGTAGAAAGTTGTAGCTACAGAATCCAACAAGTAGCTTTATTACATCGTAGACAGTTGTAGCTACAGAATCCAACCAATAGCTTTATTACATCGTAGAAAGTTGTAGCTACAGAATCCAACCAGTAGCTTTATTACATCGTAGAAAGTTGTAGCTACAGAATCCAACCAATAGCTTTATTACATCGTAGAAAGTTGTAGCTACAGAATCCAACCAATGGTTTTATTACATCGTAGAAAGTTGTAGCTACAGAATCCAACCAATGGCTTTATTACATCGTAAAAAGTTGTAGCTACAGAATCCAACCAGTGGTTTTATTACATCGTAGAAAGTTGTAGCTACAGAATCCAACCAATGGTTTTATTACATCGTAGAAAGTTGTAGATACAGAATCCAACCAATAGCTTTATTACATCGTAGAAAGTTGTAGCTACAGAATCCAACCAATGGCTTTATTACATCGTAAAAAGTTGTAGATACAGAATCCAACCAATGGTTTTATTACATCGTAAAAAGTTGTAGCTACAGAATCCAACCAGTGGTTTTATTACATCGTAGAAAGTTGTAGATATAGAATCCAACCAGTGGTTTTATTACATCGTAGAAAGTTGTAGCTACAGAATCCAACCAGTGGTTTTATTACATCGTAGAAAGTTGTAGCTACAGAATCCAACCAATGGTTTTATTACATCGTAGAAAGTTGTAGCTACAGAATCCAACCAATGGCTTTATTACATCGTAAAAAGTTGTAGCTACAGAATCCAACCAGTGGTTTTATTACATCGTAGAAAGTTGTAGCTACAGAATCCAACCAATGGTTTTATTACATCGTAGAAAGTTGTAGATACAGAATCCAACCAATAGCTTTATTACATCGTAGAAAGTTGTAGCTACAGAATCCAACCAATGGCTTTATTACATCGTAAAAAGTTGTAGATACAGAATCCAACCAATGGTTTTATTACATCGTAAAAAGTTGTAGATACAGAATCCAACCAATGGTTTTATTACATCGTAGAAAGTTGTAGCTACAGAATCCAACCAATGGCTTTATTACATCGTAAAAAGTTGTAGCTACAGAATCCAACCAGTGGTTTTATTACATCGTAGAAAGTTGTAGCTACAGAATCCAACCAATGGTTTTATTACATCGTAGAAAGTTGTAGATACAGAATCCAACCAATAGCTTTATTACATCGTAGAAAGTTGTAGCTACAGAATCCAACCAATGGCTTTATTACATCGTAAAAAGTTGTAGATACAGAATCCAACCAATGGTTTTATTACATCGTAAAAAGTTGTAGATACAGAATCCAACCAATGGCTTTATTACATCGTAGAAAGTTGTAGATACAGAATCCAACCAATGGTTTTATTACATCGTAAAAAGTTGTAGATACAGAATCCAACCAATGGTTTTATTACATCGTAGAAAGTTGTAGATACAGAATCCAACCAATAGCTTTATTACATCGTAGAAAGTTGTAGCTACAGAATCCAACCAATGGCTTTATTACATCGTAAAAAGTTGTAGATACAGAATCCAACCAATGGCTTTATTACATCGTAAAAAGTTGTAGATACAGAATCCAACCAATGGCTTTATTACATCGTAAAAAGTTGTAGCTACAGAATCCAACCAGTGGTTTTATTACATCGTAGAAAGTTGTAGCTACAGAATCCAACCAATGGTTTTATTACATCGTAGAAAGTTGTAGATACAGAATCCAACCAATAGCTTTATTACATCGTAGAAAGTTGTAGCTACAGAATCCAACCAATGGCTTTATTACATCGTAAAAAGTTGTAGATACAGAATCCAACCAATGGTTTTATTACATCGTAGAAAGTTGTAGCTACAGAATCCAACCAATGGTTTTATTACATCGTAGAAAGTTGTAGCTACAGAATCCAACCAATAGCTTTATTACATCGTAGAAAGTTGTAGCTACAGAATCCAACCAATGGTTTTATTACATCGTAGAAAGTTGTAGATACAGAATCCAACCAATGGCTTTATTACATCGTAGAAAGTTGTAGCTACAGAATCCAACCAATGGTTTTATTACATCGTAGAAAGTTGTAGCTACAGAATCCAACCAATGGTTTTATTACATCGTAGAAAGTTGTAGCTACAGAATCCAACCAATGGCTTTATTACATCGTAGAAAGTTGTAGCTATAGAATCCAACCAATGGCTTTATTACATCGTAGAAAGTTGTAGCTACAGAATCCAACCAATGGCTTTATTACATCGTAGAAAGTTATAGCTACAGAATCCAACCAATGGCTTTATTACATCGTAGAAAGTTGTAGCTACAGAATCCAACGAGTAGCTTTATTACATCGTAGAAAGTTGTAGCTACGGAATCCAACCAATGGTTTTATTACATCGTAGAAAGTTGTAGCTACAGAATCCAACCAATGGTTTTATTACATCGTAGAAAGTTGTAGCTACAGAATCCAACCAATGGTTTTATTACATCGTAGAAAGTTGTAGCTACAGAATCCAACCAATGGTTTTATTACATCGTAGAAAGTTGTAGCTACAGAATCCAACCAATGGTTTTATTACATCGTAGAAAGTTGTAGCTACAGAATCCAACCAATGGTTTTATTACATCGTAGAAAGTTGTAGCTACAGAATCCAACCAATGGCTTTATTACATCGTAGAAAGTTATAGCTACAGAATCCAACCAATGGCTTTATTACATCGTAGAAAGTTGTAGCTACAGAATCCAACGAGTAGCTTTATTACATCGTAGAAAGTTGTAGTTACGGAATCCAACCAATGGTTTTATTACATCGTAGAAAGTTGTAGCTACAGAATCCAACCAATGGTTTTATTACATCGTAGAAAGTTGTAGCTACAGAATCCAACCAATGGTTTTATTACATCGTAGAAAGTTGTAGCTACAGAATCCAACCAATGGTTTTATTACATCGTAGAAAGTTGTAGCTACAGAATCCAACCAATGGTTTTATTACATCGTAGAAAGTTTTAGCTATAGAATCCAACCAATGGCTTTATTACATCGTAGAAAGTTGTAGCTACAGAATCTAACCACTGGTTTTATTACATCGTAGAAAGTTGTAGCTACAGAAATCCAACCAATGGCTTTATTACATCGTAGAAAGTTGTAGCTATAGAATCCAACTAGTAGCTTTATTACATCGTAGAAAGTTGTAGCTACAGAATCCAACCAATGGCTTTATTTCATCGTAGCTACAGAATTCACCCAATGGTTTTATTACATCGTAGAAAGTTGTAGCTACAGAATCCAACCAATGGCTTTATTACATCGCAGAAAGTTGTAGCTACAGGAATCCAACCAATGGTTTTATTACATCGTAGAAAGTTGTAGCTACAGAATCCAACCAATGGCTTTAGTACATCGTAGAAAGTTGTAGCTACAGAATCCAACCAATGGTTTTAGTACATCGTAGAAAGTTGTAGCTACAGAATCCAACCAGTGGCCTTATCACTTTATAGACATTTGTAGCTACAGAATCCAAATCACTTTATAGACATTTGTAGCTACAGAATCCAACCAGTGGCCTTATCACTTTATAGACATTTGTAGCTACAGAATCCAACCAGTAGCTTTATTACATCGTAGAAAGTTGTAGCTACAGAATCCGACCAGTAGCCTTATCACTTTATAGACATTTGTAGCTACAGAATCCAACCAGTAGCCTTATCACTTTATAGACATTTGTAGCTACAGAATCCAACCAGTAGCCTTATCACTTTATAGACATTTGTAGCTACAGAATCCAACCGATCGTGAACACTTTAACTGACAGTAGGGCTTGACGTATGTTGGGAGATAGACAGGCAGAAGAAGAAGAAGGCTTTGGCAGTAGTGTGTATTCAGAGACGTTACATGTAATCGACTAATGCATAAATGACATCTGCGCGTTTTGAAGATTGTCATAAACAATACTTGAACCTTTTAAGCGTAGTGATAATCTTATAATATATACTTTTTGCAGGCAACAGGAATTCCAGGGAAAGGTGTTGTATTCTCCAACGGACATGCCTGGAAAGAGCAAAGGTCCGTCAGCTTGTCCATCCTCAGAACTTTTGGCATGGGAAAGAATCTCCTGGCTGAAAGGATACAAGAAGAGGCGGGATTTCTTGTCAAACATCTGGGGAGTTTCAAAGGGAAGCCTGTTGACACTAGAATCATGACCAACATCAGCACGTCCAACGTCATCTGCTCCATCTTGATTGGTCATCGGTTTGAATACGAGGACAAGGACTTCCAAGATCTGATGTATAGGATGGGATGTCTTGTTTCTGATCAACAAAATGTGAGCCTTGTCAATTTCATTCCCTGGTTGAGACATATTCCAGGGGACTTGTTTCAGGCCAAAAGAATAACAGCAAATGTCAGGGCACTTATGAAGATGTTAAACAAATTCATTGAAGAGAAAAGACGACATATTGAGGATTCTAATGAGGTATGCAATCTGATAGATGCTTACACAATTGAAAAGAACAAGAAAATTCAATCTGGCATACCTACTGTACTTGATGATGAAAGTTTAATGAAAATCATGTTTGAATTATTCATTGCTGGAACAGAAACGACGAGTACAACCATGTACTGGTGTCTTCTGTACATGCTGCATAACCCCGATGTACAAGAGAAAGTGTATAAAGAAATTAAAGAAAAGATCGGAACTAATCGAGCACCCACCATCCAGGATAAAACCCAGCTGACCTATCTCAACGCTGTCATCACAGAAACCCAGAGACTTGGTAGTATTGTCCCCTTAGGCGTGACCCACATGTGTTCCGAGGAAGTGACCCTTAGAGGCTTCACTCTGCCTAAAGGGACCTACATCCTTCCTAGCCTGGACTCCGTGCTGCACGACAAGGCCACCTGGGGTGAGGATGCCTCAAGCTTCAGACCTGAAAGATTCATAGACAGCAATGGCAAGCTGAATATCCCGGAAGAATTTATTCCCTTCAGCACTGGGCGACGCGTATGTCTTGGCGAGGCCATAGCTAAGATGGAACTGTTCCTATTTCTCTCCACCATGTTCCAGAGATTTGAATTCCTGCCACCAACTCCAGGAAATGTGCCTAAAATCGAGTACGAGATTGGTGGAGTGTTGGCCCCGAAGCCATACAATATCAGAATTGTTGAAAGAAAGTAAAGAGGACTTAGTCCATCTAATACGTCAAACAGGTAACAATCAAACTGTTGATTTGACGAAACATGTATTACCTAACTGCAAACAATAGCACTAGCAACAAACCAAAGTTGCGAATGTACTTAAGTTTGAAGAAACACAAGAACTATGATAATAGGACTGTAAGACATACATACACCCTTAACACGTGAAAACTAAACTGTATTTCAATGGTAATGAGAAACAGCATGCTTTACTAGAATGTATCTGCTAGACATAATCAACGCCATTAGATCAGTTATCAGTTGTGGTATCTTCATTGCACTCCGGACAGGTCCATAGGTGCCATTAGATACACCGGCCAACAGATGGCTCTAAGAACGCCAGGGAATCCGCCTCCTTGTCCATCGTGAGGTAGATCGGCGTGATGCGGTAGCCGCCAGGCATGACAACTTTGTTGAGAGCACAAGACACTTGATGAACCAACTCAGATCTGGCACCAGTAGTCGACATACGCTTGCGGAAATGTCAAAGGTCAGATATGGGCTGTTGGCAGTGCCATGATGACGATCCTTAATAATCACTAGAGTAGAACTTGTATGATCAATAATGGGTGACTCATACCATGGGCACAATTAAAAGACACTGCATACAATATAGGTCCATACAGGGAGATTGCCTGCCTGGCATCTTACCATGTTGACAGTCAATAGTTTGTAAATTGAAGATATACCTCTCCATAGGACAAAGCCTGGACTGAATACATAGACTGCGTGTTGCCCTTGCAGCGCGATCACTGTAGCGGCCTGCCAAGTTAACTCCAGAGGAAAGGTTACAACAATAGGTCTGTAACAAGACAAGCTGCAGAATCTGCCGGAACCTTAAAAGAAATGCCCGCCTGTAGGAGCTTCCATCCTAGACCAGTTGCCTACGAAGGGTTAAACCTGGTCTGACCTGCCATGACATTTAGTCTTTATGTTGCATTTTCTGGCACTAGAGTAAGGTATGTAGGACCCCCCCCCCCCCCTTTCCCCACCCCCATCATGTGCGCTCCACTCCCCGAAACCGCTAGCCCAATATGGGGTGTCGGATTTGGTGAGTGCTGACCAACAGTCGGCGCTAACAGAAAGCAGGTAGAACCGTCTACTGTTATAAGGTAGCTCAGTCATGCCATCCGGTCATGTAGCTCTAGATCCAGCCAATGTCTCTCTCCATTTCAACAGCCCCAACTACCGTTGTGGAGAGAACATTTACATTGTCATTGCTGTGACCACGCCCTCCGTGCTGTGTTGGACACTCGCTTCACTGTTTGCGCCTTCTTGAACAAATGTGTGTGTGTGTGTGTGTGTGTGTGTGTGTGCATGTACGCATGTGTTTGCGGTTGTTGTGTGTATTGTATATCTACTATTTTACTTGATTTCAATTATTAAAATCGTCGTAACACGATCCCACCAACAACTCTTCTCGTTGAAAGAGGTGAAGGCATCCTAAGCCAGTGGTTCTCAACCAGTGGGGAATCCCTCCCCCGGGGAATTTTAGGGTTTCCAGGGAGGGGGGGGGGGATTTAACATTATTTCAAGATCGCATTGATACAAGAACCGATTACTTGATATTGCTATTCCCTTCATACTGTACGGTTCTGTACGTCTCACCCTTCTAAAATTCAATTTATAAAGTAAGTAGACCCACAAATCATGTTTTATGTACACGTCTAGACTTGTTTTAGTATATGCTATTAAATTTAGCTTCCATTATTATGTATACTGTGTAGGCGTGGGGGCGGGATTCTTAGGCAGGAAATATGAAAGTGGGGAATGACGTTCTAAAAATATGGTGAAGGGGGGCACGGGCCAAATTTTTAGGTAGGAAATAAGGAAGGGGGGAATGACGTTCTGAAAATATGGTGAAGGGGGGAACGGGCCAAAAAAGGTTGAGAACCACTGCTCTAAGCCATTCTCACCACCTTCCTGGAAATAAACAATGCAATACGACTGTCTGTATAACATGCTGCTTTCCACTACTACACTTACAGCGGAATCCCGTCACAGAAGACATGACGGTGATTTTACTGACATATTATAATCAGATTCCACTTTTTATGTAGCACAACATTCTTCTGTCGTCAACGTAGCTGTGGTTTGTTTTCACTGTATATGTGGCTAGTTTTCGTACTTGCTTATGGTACAGCTTCAAGCCTTGCAGTAGTCGAGAGTACTCCACAGAACGGCATCAACATTCGACTGATAGATCTCTGTTGATTATTTAAAACAGCAATAAAACTATTTACATTTTGTGTTGCGTTGACATTGTTCTTGTCACGGCCTGCATTGCAAAATACGAGTAAACTAGAAAATATAAAGGGCGGCAGGCAAGACAATAAGAAGTTAATATGGAATCAATTACGGACATTACAGTTCTGGTACTTGGGGTAGATTAGGGATACTTGACGTATGCCACTCTGCACGAAGACCCTGCTCAACATGCTCAGTTTCCAATGATTATAACTACCCATGATCTGAGATGTACTCATAAAATGAATTTTTTTAAAAGAAAGGCGGTTCTTAGATCGTGCGATGGGAGATTGCAGATGTCTCATCTCTGCTATGTGAAAAATGTCTTCCTCATTGGTCTAAGAACAATTACAGAAGTAAGGTCACTGATATTTGTGTAATATATTCAACACACAAGATCTGCAACAATTAGTAGACGTAGTTGGGGTACACAGTGAGCAGCTGGGGTTAGAATTAAATTGTAGGAAGACGCACTAGGAAGAACGAAATACCACACTGTAATATACAAGTAAATGGGAATATTCTTCAACAAGTGAATCGATACACCTCGGAACAGTCATAACATCTGATGGGAGATGCCTTGAAGAGATTAGAACAAGAATCACCATGGCGAAAGTAGCTTTAGCAAGATGAAAACCATTCTGACCAATACAAAGATGCCAAGTGAAACGAGAAAAAGATTGTTGAGGGGATACATAGAGCCTGTTCTTTTGTATGGAGTGAAACTTGGGCAATGTGCAGTCAAGCTGAAAAACATCTGATAGCTGCAGAAATGTGGTTTCTGAGGAAAATGCAAAGAATCCCATGGACAGACAGAAAAACCAATGACCAAGTACTACAGGAGACAAATGAAAATCGTAAATTGATTAGAGAAATTAGACGCAGACAGTCAACAAATTTTGGACATGTTATGAGAGGAAATGGATTGGAGAACTTAGTGACAACTGGCAAGATCGAAGTGAACAGACCAAGAGAAAGACCGAGAGGAAAATACCTGGATGGCTTGGCCACATGGCATGGACGAGACAGGAACACTGAGCTGATCCACGACGCTGGTGATCGAGTGAAATGGCGAGTCATGACCGCCCTCCTTTCCGGCATGGCACATGATTGATTGATTGATATTCAACACTTATCTGAAAATATTGCAGATGTCACATAATTTCTCTCTCAATGCTTTAAAAATATAGCCAGTATAATATCGTTTATGTTTCTGTAATTTCTACCTCATTGCTCTGAAATCAATTCCTATTTAACATCTTTGATGTGTGTATACTATCTTCCTCATTGCTCTGAAAATATTGCATGTATAAGATCGTTGGTATGTGTATACTACTTCCTCAATGCTCTAAAACCATTGCCTGTGTAACATCGTTGTTATGTGTATACTATCGTCGTCATGGCTCTGAAACTATTGCCAATGTAACATCGTTGATGTGTGTGTAAGTTCTTCCTCATTGTTCAGAAGTTATTGCTGAAGTATAAATTTAACGCTCCTACCTATCATCACCCGAAAGATTACAAATAGCTTGAGTGCCTGCTATATTTGTATGTAAACACAGTTTCTTGATTTTTGATTCCACATTCCATAACAGACTATAAGAAAAATCAAATCCCAGACTTAAACAGAAGGCGGTAACACTGCTAACCATAGACCACAAGTGACAATTGACGAGACTATATTCTACACTAACTGTTCACAGTTATCCGCATTTGCTATTAAACGTTTGAACAATTACAGTTAGAAGGATGTCACGCGTGTTAGTGTGGGAGATGCAAACATGTCTTTAGAAGTAGACCGATACATTCTAGTATAATGTGTTGGATTATGTAACGGATGTTATGTAGAGCAGGTCATACGTCTTAAAACAGTCTTAAAAGTCGAGAGGATCGGCTTCATTGCCCCAGGTTTTATCCCATATGACATGGTCTCTTTCCGCAGGGCGACCTGCAGCACAAAGTACGAACTCCGTAGCTTTGGCGACGAACATTAGGAGTCTCCGAGAAAAAACTCTCGTGATCAGAAGGATGTAGCCCGGAATCGTACCCACAACCCTCGGAGCGCGAGGAAATCGGCTTGACCACGTCGCCACGGAGGCTCATATGTGGCATGATAAATGATATATGTAAGGAAAATCAAGGTCCCTGTATTTCCACCTTATGGAGATCAATATGGTCTAATGCAATGGTTCTCAACCCTTGGGGAATTCCCCCTTAGGGGGAATTTTAGGGATTCCAGGGGAGGAAAGGGGGGGGGGGGGGAAAGAGGTGGGGAGAATTAAGATTATTTCAAAGTCGCGTTAATACAAGAACTGATTACTTTATATTTTTTCCTCCATACTTTACGGTTCTGTACTTCTCGCCCTTCCGAAATTCGTTTTAGAACGTAAGTAGACCTGCAAATCACGTTTTATGTAGACGTCAAGGCTTGTTATAGTATGTGTTATAGTATGTGTTATAGTATGTGTTATAGTATGTGTTATAGTATGTGTTATAGTATGTGTTATAGTATGTGTTATAGTATGTGTTATAGTATGTGTTATAGTATGTGTTATAGTATGTGTTATAGTATGTGTTATAGTATGTGTTATAGTATGTGTTATAGTATGTGTTATAGTATGTGTTATAGTATGTGTTATAGTATGTGTTATAGTATGTGTTATAGTATGTGTTATAGTATGTGTTATAGTATGTGTTATAGTATGTGTTATTAAATGTAGCTTCCATCTTTACGTATACTGTGTAGGAGCTTAGGGTGGGGGAGTGGGGTTAGAGGGAGGAAATACGAAATGGCGGGGGATAACGTTTTCAACATATGGTGAAGGGCTGTATGGGCCAAAAAAGGATAAAATTGCTGTCTCGTAAAAGTTTAATGTTTTGAGGTAGCGGGTTCAACTTCTACATAGGTCAGCTGCACTAAAATGTTGACTCCTCGTCCTTGACTTGGAGACTTAAATTACAAGTACCTCAGAAGTCGGAGTGGGTTCGCCAGATGGCGAGGGACACTGGTAATAAGAACAGCTAGTCCACACGCAAACATCAGTCGTCCATTGGTACTCCCCAGTAGCGGCAACTACCAGAAATAGTAGCACGAGTAGTACTAGGTATGAGTTCAAAGCGAGCTCACAAAACACAGACAAACAAATAAATAAATCCGACGTCCTTGAACTTTTAAAACGATTACATAAACAGACAAACTTAGTATTATTTGGCGCTCACAGAAGCAGAAGAAGGAAATAGAGATTAGAAGACGCACTAGACAACATAAATTTTGAAACCGACCGGGATCGAACCTGTCGCCTCCACATGACGACGGCGCCTCGCTGCAGGAACAAGTGTACTTCGACGCACGACCAACTAGACACTCGTCGTCTATTGGAGGCGACAAGTTCGATCCCGGTCGATAACTATTATAGCTTTCAAAATTTATGTTGTCTAGTGCGTTTTCTAATCTCTATTTTCTTCTTCTTCTTCTTCTTCTTCTTCTTCTTCTTCTTCTTCTTCTTCTTCTTCTTCTTCTTCTTCTTCTTCTTCTTCTTCTTCTTCTTCTTCTTCTTCTTCTTCTTCTTCTTCTTCTTCCTTCTTCTTCTTCTTCTTCTTCTTCTTCTCTCTTCTTCTTCTTCTTCTTCTTCTTCTTCTTCTTCTTCTTCTTCTTCTTCTTCTTCTTCTTCTTCTTCTTCTTCTTCTTCTTCTTCTTCTTCTTCTTCTTCTTCTTCTTCTTCTTCTTCTTCTTCTTCTTCTTCTTCTTCTTCTTCTTCTTCTTCTTCTTCTTCTTCTTCTTCGAGCGCCAAATAATACTATGTGTGTCTGTTTATGTTATCGTCTTAGTGGTCTCAACGGTTCTCCCCATTTATCTTGTACTTTTAAATGCGTCTTGATATATGGTCAACACTACCAGCCACTCCATCAATACGAAATATTGATTGATTGATTTAGAAATCGACATCACAGCATTCGGGGCATTCCCATAAGTGCTCCGTCCCCATCCTCAGCAGCCAGCGAAGAGCTCCATCACTAATAGTACCAGTAGCAATCTGATTATAAGTCCGTCTCGCCTTTCCTCTGAGCGTTGAGCGTCGGCCAGATCCCTTCGTCACTCCTCGTTGTCTCATTCTTGCCAGACCATGGTAATCCATTTGCTCCTCCGAGGTGTGCACGTGCTCCCACAAGGCCGCAACCACGTCTGCCTTGTCATGTATCAATACTCCACCAAGTTCTGCAGAGCCAGCCAATCTGTCCGTCTGTTCATTTCCCAGCACACTGGCATGCCCCGGAGAAAAGATCCAGGCGATGCTTTTCACCCGTGACCTCCGATGCGAAGCAAGCCACTCCGCACGAAGTCTGCCCGTCCTCACCCTCGTCAGCATGCTTTCTGAGTCAGTTACAATCACGATGTGTGTGTGTGTCGTATTCTCCATCCAGCGGAGAGACGCAGTGACTGCCCCCACTTCCATTCTTAAGCTGGATGTTGTGGTATCATATGCCAGGCTCTCCTGCCCCAAACATCGACCATTAGCTTTGGCTATGAACCCCCAGCCACTTCTCTCACCTCTTGACACCGACCCATCTGTGTAGATAATCACATCACTCGAGTGAGCATTGTCCTGAATTAGTTGCTGGATTTCCACTTCCGTGGCCCCTGCTGGCCACTCCCTGCACTCCCGGCTTAATGTGATTATAACTCTGCACGAGTCTGACTGCTCCGCTGGCACTCTGACCCACCCCTCTCCACGCCTAATGTTCCCCAAGGGGCACACCTGTCTGATCGTATCCTCCGCCTGAGCCATCCATGATTTCCCTCTTATCAGTCGCTGACCCTTAATTGCGTCCAGCGCCTCATGCAATGGGTGGTCTGTGTCTGCAGCTACTCTGAGGTATGCCTTCGCCTGTATCACCTTGAGCCTACCAGCAACAGTCGGCAGACCAAGGATCAATACGAAATACAACTATTGTAGCTGTGCAATAATACATCTATTACTGTTGTTAATACTGCGACTATTGCCATTGTATTCAATAATACAGCTATAGATAATAATACAGCTATAGATTATAATACTGCTATTACCACTTTTGTTGTGGTCGTGCATCTGTTACCACAGTTGATAATAATAAAATCGTTACTAATGTAGTTGATAATACATCAATTGCCACTGTTGTTATATTAATACAACGCTGATAACAGAGCAATTGCCACTGTTGTTATATTAATACAATCTATTACCACTATACATATAAATACAACAATTACCACTGTTACAAATAATACAACTATTACTATTGTTGCTAATAATACAAGTATTGCCACTGTATTCAATAATACAGCTGTAGATAGTAATTTAGCTATAGATTATTATCTATCCACTGTTTTTATATTAGTACAAATGTTACCATGTTGATAATAATACAACTGTTACTAATGTAGCTGATAATACAGCAATATTATGGCGAAATATGGCTGTCTACGAAATTTTGTCCAAATAGTGCGGTTATTTCATGACGGCATGCAGGCAAGAGTACAGGAAAATGGTGAACTGTCTGAACCCTTTCCTGTCAATATTGGAGTGAAGCAAGGATGTGTCCTGGCACCAACAGTGTTCAGCCTCATGTTTTTAGCTATGCCTTCGAATGCCTTCGAAAGCAACGACATTGGAATAGACATCAACTACCGCATAGATGGAAAGTTGTTCAGTTTAAGAAAGCTGAAAGTTAAAACCAGAACTACTAGTGACACCGTCAGAGAGCTCCTGTTTGCTGATTGCACTCTATATGCCAACTCAGAGGCAGACATGCAACACAATGTTTCAGCTTTCTCATATGCCTGTGCCAACTTTGGGCTCAATATCAACTTGGAGAAGACTGTAGTTATGTACCAGCCAGCTCCAGGGAATAATCACACCATGCCGAATATCAAGGTAAATGGTCATAGACTAAGTGTTGTGGACAAATTCACCTATCTTGGCAGCACCGTGTCACAAACTGCCACAATTGATGACGAAGTGAATGCAAGAATCTCCAAGGCCATCGTGGCCTTTGGCAGACGGTACAAGAATGTATGGGACAGAAATGGAATAAACCAGCATACAAAGCTGAAAGTCTACAAAACAGTCATATTATCCACACTGATATATGCTTGTGAAACCTGGACTGTTTATCGACGACACGCTAGAAAATTAAACCACTTACACACAGTCTGCTTTAGGAAGCCATAGAAGATTAAATGGCAAGACAAGATCCCAGACACTGAAGTCCTAGATAGAGCACCCATGTCCGGTATCCACACTCTACTAATGAAGAATCAGATTCGCTGGGCTGGTCATTTAACTCTCAAGCCAGATCACAGGATCCCTAAACGGATTGTTTTACGGCGAGCTGCGTTGTGGTAAACGCTCCGAAGGCGGCCAGAGGAAAACTTCAAAGACACTCTGAAGATATCACTAAAAGCTGTTGGAATTCATCACGACACTTTGGAGATTGCTGCCAAAGACTGACATTCGTGGCGTACATCATTACGCAAGGGGCAGTCACTTGTGAGGCAAGCAGAACTGCAAGAGCTGTGAAAAAAAAGGCTGGACAGAAAAACCACTGCAGGAGATCCTCCTCATGGAACGTCAAGCATTTTTTGCCCACATTGTCAAAGAACATTTCGAGCCAAATTAGGCCTTATCAAACATCTTAAAACTCACGCCTCCATAATTTCAACTCCACTGGATGAAATGAATGGTCATCATCATTCTTGATGGACAAACAACGATACAGTAATTACCACTGTTGTTATATTAATACAACAGTTACCACTATAGATAATAATACAACAGTTATCACAATAGATAATAATACAACAGTTCATTGGCACCTTTCCGTCTTGACAGACGATAGTTTGGTACATTGTGCTTCAAAAAGGCTTAATAACTACGACCCATGGCGGTGGCGAGTGAGGCAGGTAAGGCCAATTCTTGCTGCAAATGTTTGCCCACAGTAGATGCATGTGAAAACATGGTCATTTCCACCATTTTGCACCATCTTGCTTCTCCGGTTTCCGGCTTCGAGAGGACGTGTTTTCACATATTCTCCCGATTTTTGATTATTTTAACAAGTTTACTCAATTCAATCGCGATGCTGTGTATACCATTGTGTTAGTTCTAAACTGGATTTACATATTACTCAACAGTTCAAGTCTATGTGACTGTTTATTTAATGAAATGAGAGTTTCTTTATTTTATGTGGCCGTAAGAGCACCAATCTATGAATGTTACCAATTATCGATTCACGACAACGTGAGAATTTTCCATGCGTGACTAACAAGTGATAAACACCACGCACCTTCTACAGAAAGGCCTGCGCGTATATTTACTCCATCGTTTTGTTCGTTTAAAGCTGGATTTACATACAACTCAAAATGTCAAGTTTATGTGAATGTGTATTTAGTTAAATGAGGATTTCTTTGTGAATCGTGACGGTAAGATCACCCATTTTTTAATTTTACCAATTATCGATTTACGACAACGTGAGAATTAACCATGCATGGCTAGCAAGTTAAACATCACGCACGACCTACAGAAAAGCCTGCAATATTATTTTATTCCTTGCCTTATCGAGCTGCCTATGTTGCCAAAATGTCCTCCAACTTGCGATCATCAACTGTGTCCAAGCGGCACAATGTAAACAAAAACAAAACGGGACAAATTTTGACGAGCACGCCAGCTCAGCGAATGAATCGATCATCTTCATCGCCAACCTCAATCGTGTTGTCTAGTGAACAATCAGACACTGAATTCCAGCTGGACATACAACAGAATTCACCAGCTCAATCTAATCAAACCAGCACATCACATTCAAGCACTCTTTCTTCGACCGAACCACAGAGCCACAATGATTGTCGTGAACTTATTCAGGCTTTGGAGATGAGGTTAACAGATTTTATTACCAGCAACACCACTAATATTATTGCTGTGCTTAAAAACGAAAACCTTCTTCTTCGAGAAGAAATCCGCCTCCTTAGACAAGAGAAGGAAACTTTCAAAGCATCCATACATGCTTTAGAACTAAAAAGTGCACAGTCATTTAATAAAAGTGCACAGACAGAAACTACCCTTGGTGTTGTAGATGCGTGTGCTACCAGTGAATGTTCGTCGCATAATGACATTCAGACAGTTTCTACAATCAACAAAACTACTTCTAAACCTGTAGAACGCACACCATCCATCTACCCCATTGATGTGCATATCAGCAACAGGTTCCAGGCCTTAAGTGTAGACTCTCCAGCAGCAGACCAGGAATCACAAAGTTCAATTGTTACCACTACTGGGCATCAACAACCAACGCAAGCAAGCTATAATAATCAAGAACACAAGAAAGACCACAGTGGTCAGTGGCAACAACAGCCCAAGCGGACACGCCAGCAGCGTGACCTAACTATAGATGACAGTGCAACTCATGTTATCATTGGAGACTCCTTGCTAAAGGGAATCTATAGTGATCGCATGTCATCTTCTGACAGCGAGTCAACTTCAATCTTCCCTCTACCAGGCGCTGACATTGATAGGCTTACCGCTACACTGCGAAAATTCCAAGTGAATGAGAGAATTAAAAAAGCGATGGTCCATATTGGTGTCAATGACATAATGGATAATAACATCATAAGCACCTCACAACTATCTACGCTGGAGGTACTGTTACGCAATAAATTTCCTAACTCATCTATGTTCATTTCATCCATCATTCCACCATGTTATGGATTCCAGCGTCGGACTGCCGATGCTGCCAATCTAACTTTGTATAAATTTTGTAAAGACAATGCCATTAGTTTCATTAATAACACCCCGTACTTTACTTCGTCGTCCGGGGCTCCTAAGAGAAAACTATACAGCGATCAAATACATTGTTCCAAGCTAGGAAGTAGTATACTAGCGAAGAACATAAAATATCCCTGTCAACGTCCTAGATACCTAGGGGAATGAAACTTGGGTTCATACAGGCAACAAACTCCGTTCTGATACCATCTGACATGATTTATTTACAGTAAGCTGGCGAAGAATGGTTTTCGCGGCCAGCGACGTGGCGAACATGATCATAGGAGTTCACAACAAATCCATCATACATAATCATTACAACAAACTCTATCGTCTATCTATCGAGTGAGTAACACTCCTAAATACACTTGTGTATTCAATCTATCAAGTCCCCCTTAAGTTAAGCCCTGTTGCTTGTTCGATGTCCAGTCGGCGTCTGCCCTCTAACGTGTCTCGGACACGGGCTGTAACTCTCCTCAAGCTTCCCGCGGAACAGGTCCTGGCACGCGGTCAGCGTGTCCACGGAGCTGTAGGCGAACTGACCTATGTTTCCCGAAGGCTCTAGATTGTTCGAGCATTCGAGTGTGTCTCCCTTGTATTGGGGTTATGTCCCTTCTCGAGTTCCCTTCTATCTTTATGTTCCTACCGACTCCATGTGAGACTCTGACAGGGGTCCCCCTCCCCCGCTTCTATGGGTTAGTATATGGTAATTAGTCTGCACTAATTCTGTCATAGGATCACATGAAGTTGGTGTGTGGTAGTTTCGTGGATGGGAACCTGGCCATCTATATATTTGCACAATTAACTCATGTATTTCCCCGTACAACAATCCAGGGTGATTGCTGAAGAGCCCCTATCTCTTCCATATCCTTAAACATGCTTATCCGACCGAAGTTCCCTGACGCTTCTAGTTGTATTTGCAACCGCGCCCTTCTCAAGTATCCATTTGATACCCAGATATTAAACTCTGTGTTAGATAGGTTTAACAAGACAAATTGTCTTTGCTTATTTAAGAACACTTGCAATTCTTGTCCTGAATGTGTATTTTGATACACTTTTACTTTCGTATGTTTTATGGTGCTTAATATATATATGCACTCTTGTTTTCTCCCAAGTAACTACTTATGTTCCTGTTTGCCTGTTAGTGTGTTTACTGCTTTGTTACTTGCACTAATAAAATGTGTTTGATTTATTTGTTAGTGTTTAGTTTTATGAGTATGTCCTACCTAATGTCTAAAGTGTGTGCTACCTGTGTGTATGTGGTGTGTAGTACATTTCTAAGTGTCACGAGCTGGAATATCCCTTGTCATGAATTACGTCATCTGTGTAACGCATGTACAGGGTATTCAAACAGTGATTCTTAGAGTGAACCTATTTTATCTAACACTAAACATGTATACACAATTTTAGACAAGTGTTACATTTTACACTCAAAACGCGGACACATTAAAATAAATACTTTTTGCGTACAATTTGTCCGCTCAGTATATCGCTCTCTCATTTAATTCATTCACTCTTTCATTCAATATAATAATTTGTTAAAATATACAAATTAAGGTGAGGTAAATGTTTGTCGCTGTCAACAACTCAACTGACAGGCATCATCGGGTACTTCTGGCACACCATACAAGAAAACTTGCAAGTCGTGTGCGAGGAAATTAAATGGTACATTTATTGCCGTTGGCTCGCTACAAGCAGTGAACAGTCGCTATTGAAACACACAACATACAGCCACAGTATTATCTATCACGAGCTGCTACCCCTATGCTAACTTTCTATACAAATAAACACAAATACCCCTATCGCTACTCTAACGAGGTGAACACTACAAGTCCGTCCGGCCGTCTGCCAATCTTTCCTCCCGTGGTCACACACCACGCGGATTGACCTTCACCTTGGTGCGTGTTGCCTCACATGGCACGCTGATGGCAGACGTGGCAAGTTGAGTGTATACTCAACTTCTCTGTGGCTACCACGAGGCGTGATGTTATCGTGATTAGAGTGCTAACTCTCTGAACACCGCCTGCGTGTCTCATGTCGCGTGTCCCATGCCCTTCCCTCGGGCACGTATCCCCTCCTGGTCTCTTCATGATTGACTGCTCTTCCTGGCGAAGGGGATGCGGTCGAGTCTTTGACACACACCCACCCCTCCTGTGTTGCGTCATCAACTTTCACTCATTGGTTGTGACGCAAGAGGTTATAAAAAATTAGTGTCTCTAATTTTTGTCAAAGACTCTAGGTAACCTGGTTTTGGGTAATGTAATAGACTTCTACTGGCTATTGTCACAATGTAGCAAAACTTTACGTGGCTACTGGCAATCGCCACAAACTTGTCTGGTTGGCGTGAGCCCTCTTCTCACATGCTATATTATATTTATTAGAGGTATGTCTGAACCGGACCGTTGTCTTTTAAGACCTGCCCTCACATAGTAAATTAACTTACTACCCATACAAAGTTGACTTTCTTAGGGTCAACACATGAATTGCTTCATGTCCCCCATATAATATTTAACAACCTTTATACAAGAGTGTGTGCGACAGGCTTTACCTACATCGCTTCCGCGTGTAAAGTTCTATTGCACTGTTAAGATAGTTCTTCGTTGTCTATTATGTCCCCTGACCCGAAGTTATCTCCCTTTGATCTACAAAAAGTGTATGTAATTTATATGTTTGTTTTTCTGGTTGTTTGCGTGTTTGGATGTAATTAACTTACTAATCTAACTTCTAAACTATGTTTCTAAGTCCTATGTGTATGTATGTTAGTTTTTTAAGTGTCATAATTTGGTTAAATGCGTCCACAAACAGGTGCATAACACTAATTCGTGACTACATTCCCTTGTTATGAAACTCAAAATACTGTAATGTAAGTTCTAAACTATATTGCAGACACACATTCATACTAGCACATTTTCACTAACGAAAACCAACACTAACACAGACAAATATTAAAATTCGAACCCGGCAGCAGAAGAATTCGCTGACCAATCTCACTCTCTTCCGTCTATTTTCCATTCGCTCTCACTTTCACACTTCTGTCACACTGCTTTCACCCCTTAATTCTGTCACACATCTATTATCCTTCCACACTAATTCTTCTGATTATTTAAAAACCTTGGAGTGACACTGTACAGATTTGGCTCAGTTTGAGAAATTTGAGCTCAATGACTGTGCGAAAATCGCTGCACGAGTCATGTATTTACAATATATTTACACGGATGAGAAAGGGTTGACGGTTTGTCCCCTTGGTCTCATCATCCACTATATTACACTAACATAGCACTCTACATTCTAACATACTAATATTACTTCTATAAATAAATATATTAATGTGTTAACTAAATTTTGTCATGTTAATTATATGATATGTTTATATTAATCCTTATGTTTATGTAATCTAAGGGAAGTAATTTAACTATTTAAATGTAATGGATGTGATGTGAGTTATGTACCTTAATTACATGGATGATGTGAACACAAATTATGTAATTTCCTAAATACTATGCTAAATAATGTTTTTACATGTACAATGGAATTATATGAGTAATGTTCTTAATCTAAATGGTGTAAATGATGTATGTTCACTTATCTACTCTTTTTAAACTATTCTGATGTAAAATGATGATACTAATAAATGGTAATGTTTAATAGATGATATGGTTTCATGAAGATGGAATAAACTAAACTAAACTGAAGGTAAATGAAATGTAATAATCTAAATGGTACTATTCTTATCATAAATTTAATTTAATTTATAATTAACTCTTGTTATATCTAAACTAATATTTTACGTTACATTTAAGTTAAGTAAATGGGTTAATTACTGTAATACCTATTCTATTAAAATAAATGAGAACTATTATATTTCCCTAACCTACATCTACTTTGTCATTATCTTAAAATATTATATTACATATCACATTAAGTTTATATACATGTTATTCCGTTTCCACAGGTTAGTAGTTGCCTTCATGTTTGTACATTGCTTGTATAGGCATAATATATCTACACACTTTGCCTGGGTATCTGAAATACTTTGCACAGTCATTATAATGTTCTATCGGTAGTGCACGTGTAGAGTTCGCTGGTGTCGTAGCTCAGCTTTTTCGTGTCTGTAATTAAGCACTGTTCTGACACTGTTTTCTGCGTTTCACACCAATGGTACACCGGAATGGAGCTTAGTTGGTAATTATCTGTCCTTGTTCACACGGTGATATTTACGTTCTGCAGCACAGTTCTTGACTTAATGTCTACGGACACATGATAGTTCACTGTTCTTGGTACATGATTAAGCATATTTTACATAGATTATTATAATGTATTCATGTACTAACTATCATTCTACATTTATATGTGGGATTTCAGGTATTTCTACCCCAGATGGTCTACTAAGGGTATCAGCCAGAATGTTATCTTTACCCTTGATATGTTCTATACTAAATGTATAGTTTTGTAAAATAAGAGACCACCTGTATATCCGGTCATTTCGATGCACACCACTCTGGATGACCGTGATGGGAGAATTGTCGGTCTGGACAATGAAGTGCACACCCGCCAGAAATCGATGGAGCTTCCTCACCGCATAGATGACGCTTAGGGCTTCCAACTCTGATATAGAATATCTGGACTCGGCAGGTGTGATCTTACGGCTCACGTAGCAAATTGGATGGAAGATGCCATCATAAAATTGGCCTAGGACTGCAGCGATGGAGATCCTGCTGGCATCTGTCCTAAGATAATAAACGAGCCTTGGGTTAGGCAAGCGAAGGATTGGTACATTACTAAAAAGAATTTTCAATTTTGACAGTGCAGAAATTACTAATGCATCTTTCACATCCAATTTTACAGATGCTTTTAAAACATTGGAAAATACACTTGTAATTTCCGCTAAATTTGGAATAAATTTACTATAGTAGTTTACTAATCCCAGAAGGCTTCTTACCTGTTTTTTCGTGGTCGGAATGGTCAGATTCATAATTTTTGTAATAATCCTATTGTCAGTCTTTAGTTGACCTTGAGAGATGACATGACCAAAAATTCAATTTCTTTTAGGCCCAATTCAACTTTGCTCGGTTTGACAGTGAGACCGAAGAGTCGCAACCTGTCAAAGACATGTCTGAGTTTCAGTAAGTGTGTTGTCCAGTCTTCAGTATGGACACTTATATCATCTATATAGGTCACAGTATTCGTCACTCCATGTAATAGATCTCTAGTTAAGCGCACGAAAGTGGCTGGAGCATTTCGAAGTCCGAAAGGAAGAAATCGCCACTCGTATAGTCCTAAAGGTGTTGAAAACGCAGTAAGATGCATAGATTGGGCCTGCATAGGGACCTGCCAATATCCCTTAGTGAGATCTAATTTTGAAAAGATTTTAGAAGTAGACATGTCCAAGATAAGATCTTCGCAGGAAGGAATCGGTTCTGCGTCGATCTTCGTGATGTTATTGAGTTTTCGATAGTCCACGCACAGACGAATTGTGGAATCCTTCTTCTTAACTAGGACGATTGGAAAAGAGTACTCAGATGTCGATTTTTGGATAATCCCACTAGCTTCTAAATTAAGAATTTCCTTATTTAGATTTTCCCTATAGCTGAGTGGGATAGAGTACGGCCTGCATTTAATCGGCTTAGAGTCCGAAAGAATAATGGAGTGTTCGATTCTGTCCGTCCTACCTGGGATGTCAGAGAATAGGTCTTTGTATTCAGTAACTAATTCCACTAATTGTCGTCGTTGAATGTCTGTTAGTCCCTGATCTATATGTATACTGTCCAATGTCGCAGTTTTGTCTACAATGGGAACGGGTAGTTCCATTCCGTCGTCGTCTACCTGATTCAGTACGGTGGTGGTACTAAGTGCGTATTCTGTTAACTCAATAGGTGCATTGCCATTGTCGGAACTGCCAGTCTCGCTAACTAGTGTAGTTGCGTTGTGTATGTCTGTCGACTGATCACTAGGTGTTGGTGCACTCTGTTCGTCTGTCACTACTTCTGTCTCTTGTCTTGAAAAGTAAGGTTTCAACATGTTGACATGGAATATCTTTAAGTGTCCGTTTATCGATATTTCATAGTCAACATCTGAAATTCTCCGTACCACCTTGAATGGCCCTTGCCATGAAGTCAATAGTAAATTTCTTTTGTCTGGAAGTAGCAAGAGTATGTCTTGATCTGGTTCAAGTTCAATTGTTCTTGCCCCTTTGTTGGCATATTGGCGGTAGATTTGACCCTTCCTCTCCAACGCTGCCTTAGCTATAACACACGATTTCATGATCTTGTCTCGTGTTTCTGTCACCATTTCATAAGGTGTTTTAGGGGTAGGAATTTCTATAGAATTCGTTATTATCTGGTGGTAAATAGTTAGGGGTCCACGTGGGTTAGCCCCGTAAACTAATTCAAACGGTGAGAAACCCGTGCTTGAATGGGGAATCTCCCGATAGGCGAACAGCACTGTTGGTAACAGTGTATCCCAATCAGCTGGGTTTTCTGCTGTCACCTTAGCCAGCATGTGCTTTAGGTCACCGTTAATTTTCTCCACTATTCCATTGCTGGCTGGATGGTATGCTGTAGTAAAATGTTGTTTAATGCCTAACATTTTTGTAAGGGCTTGCGTTGCAGCCGATATGAACTGAGTTCCACGATCGGATAAAATGGTTCGTGGGAATCCGAATCGTGAGAACAGGTGTAGAAATACGTTGGCAACGTCTTTGGAGGTGATGTATTTCAAAGCTACTGCCTCAACCCACCTTGTACATAGGTCGACCATTGTCAATATGAAGCGATTTCCTTTGCTGGACACCTGGTTCAGGGGTCCAACAATATCTACCGCCACACTCTCAAATGGCCTAGAAGCCAGTGTAGAAGGTTGTACTTCAGCTGTAGGATGTTTACCCTTGCGTACTAATTGTTGACAGACATTACAAGAACGACAAAATAATTTTATATCATTGCAAAAACCTGGCCAATAGAAATGAGCCTGGATTCTGGCCCTGGTTTTATCATATGCAAGATGGCCAGCAAACGGTGACTCATGTGCAATCTTTAGCACAGTTAGACGATGTTGTTCAGGTAACACCGTTTGCTGAATCTCATGGTTCCCAGTAGTATAATATCTAGTTAAAATGCCATTATTAAGTCTAAAAACCCATGAGGCATTTTTGGTCACTTTGGCTTTATCTTTTAATAATTTCAAGTATGGAGACACACTAGAATCAGCTTTCTGCTGTTCTATAAATTTCTGTCTGCTGGTGTCATCTGTGCCAGTTGGAGAAAGCAACAGGAGTCTCTCATCTTGTAGTGTGTCTTGATGTTTCACACTGTCTGCTCTTGTTGTTGCATTAGCTGCATTCAATTTCTCCCATGCAACTATTTCATCACTAGTACATTGTTTCAGTTGGGGTAAACACCCAGAATTAAATCAGTACAAGGGTTGTCAAGTATTGCACAAGTAAAGGTACCCGAAAGAAAAGGAGTATTAATGTGGGCTTTTGCCAAAGGGTAGATCTCAACGTTACCCGAAAAGGTTCGGCATTTCACAGTGTCACCTGTGTAATCACCCGGACTCACTAGTTCTTTTCGAAGACCAATAAGGGTGCTGCCACTATCCAGCAAACATTGGCATGGTACATTATTGACCATTGCATTGTGGAACACCAAATTGCCTCTGGAGGCTAGTGCTGCATTTACATTCTCAGATGAGAACGGTACTGTATGTCCACATTCTAGTTTTCCGTCTGCATGGAACTGGTGACATCGTTCACAGCTGTCAAAGCTTAACATATCGTTTGCACCACACACATCCTCAGCTTGTTTGAAAGGCAAGTCAACTTCAGTTTCATTTTCATCCTCACACTCATATTCACTACCACTATCTGAAGAGGTGTCAATCAAAATAGCATTGTTAGCTTTCATACGTTGGCGGCCAAGGCACTTATTAGAATAATGGCCATAGCAGGAACAAAAAAAAACATTTGATTGCCCGCCTGTATGCCGATCTTTTATTTTGCTGCTTCTTGATAACATTTTCAAGATGCGCCGGATAGTTCGGCGATTTGTCGCACATAGAATAAGTGTCATGCATCTGTTGACAATAAATACATTTTGCCACTTTTCTGTCTTTCTTATCATATTTCTGAAAAGGTATTCTGTTGCTCTGATGGTTTTTGGGTTGGTCTTTCACAAAGGAAACTATTTCAGAGTCACTTGAGGTCTTAAAATCTCTCTGTTGGAAGAAAAATATGCTGAGCCTTTTTTTTCGAACTGCTCGATGTTCTCAATGTCTGACTGCTGCAAAAACTTAGCAAAAGGAGAAGGTATAGTAGATATAACCTTGTCCATAGCTATTAGGTTTTTTAATCTATCAAAGTCTTTACCTATGTTAGCTGCTTTAAGCCACCTGTTTAGTACACTCTGCACATTTGAAAAATAATCTATAAAAGTTTCACTAGGTTTAGGTTTTAAACTTGAGAACTGAACCTGATACCCAGGGGCATCAAGTAAAAAGTGCTGCATAATCCTATCATGGATGTATTGATAGCTAGATCTAAGTTCAATAGGAATAGACTCTATTACTTTAAGGGGCTCACCACTTAGATTCTTCATGTAAATCGGAGCCCACATATCTAAAGGAACTTGGTGATATTTAAATTGATACTCTACATTCTCTGTCCAGGCTGATATGGAATCATCTTTACAGTATGGTTTGATAATATTTTTGTATTTGTTGAACTTATTTTCTTCTTGTTGACTTCTTAATTTAGTGGCAGAGATCTCTGCGTGTGAGTCTACATCCATACCCTTCATCTTTAACTGTGTCTCTGATTCAACTTGTATTTGCTTTTCCCTAACATCTATCTCTTTTTTGCTTAGTTCTCTCTCTTGATCTATTTGCTTTTGCTTTAGATCTAATTCCTTTTGTTTCAATTCTTTCTCCTGATCTAATTGCTTTAGCTTAATCTCCTTATCATGTTCTAACTGTTGTTGTTTAACTGTCTTATCATGTTCTAACTGTTGTTGTTTAATCTCTAATTCTTTTTGCTTAATCTGTTTGTCATCTTCTAGCTGTTTCTGTTTTGTTATCTCAGCTAGTTCTGCAATCTCCTTTTGGTGCTGTCTATCTCGCTCTCTTTCTTGTGCGCGTTCGTCTCTTTCTGCATTCTCTTTTCTTATACGTTCAGCTGTCTCAGCATCTTTTGCTTCTTTAAATTTCTGATCAGCATATTGTTGTAGCTCTTTACCTGTGTATTGTAACTCTTTACCATCTTTTATAAAGTCACTTAAAGTCGCCATGTTATTTGGTAATTGGCTAGCGTTTACCTATACTGATTTGTTTATTCAAGTATTTATCTCTGATTTTCTATCTTTGTTCCTTGTTGAGGGCTCTCAATTGTATTTTTAGTTTATGTATTGCACAAAATTCTATGTTGGAATATCAGAGCACAAAAAATATGATACTGTATCACAAGCTGAAAAAGAGATGCACTATTAATCACAATGCATGCCAAAAATATAGGTATACTCAACTTAATGTTCCCGAGAATCAGGGAACGTAAGCTCCGTTGACACCGGTCACCTTGTTTGGTACCTTTGGGAGGAGACACGTTTTCTAAGTAGGACACTATATTTGGCACATCGGCGTAAGTACTCAGCTGTTGCTCGCCCTCTGATATGCAGGGCAGTAGTAAACACGTCTACTGCACGATATGATTTACTCGACAACTAAGGACAATGACTTAGACAATGACAGACTCACGAACAACTAGAACATGTATTAATTAAATTTAATGTTAATGTCCTGTCTTTGTTCTAACAGTAATTGCCTTTCGTTACTACCCTAGTTAATTTCTGTAAGCGTTGTGCAGCCAAGTCTCATCTGCTCGGCAAAAAAAATAGTTCCATCGTGACGGTAAACAAAGAGAAAGTAGAACCAAAAATATGAATAACTGCTTTTAAATGAATAAAAATAACATAATAATGTTTAAATAAATAAATATATTCATTTAGTAATTCAAATAAATAAATAATAAACGATATAACGCACAGATTCAGGCGGGCAGCCGCTAAGCGATCTTGTTAACACTCGATGGCTTTATGCTAATGACGCAGGCCAACTGTTTGTCAATCACTCCACGTCACAGCACAGCGTTATTTTCAGCTTCCAAAAATCGATATTATCGGCTGGCGGTGTATCGCTCCGCCCTGAATCATGTTTGGTGCTTATTCAAGAATAAATTGGTAAATACATAAATAAATATAAGAAAACAAGAATATTAATACTTACAGCTTTGCAGAATACATGATTTCACTAAATAAACACAATTAAACACTATATTTCGTCACGATAGGCATATTTCTAGCCCGCAAATTGCACTCGTTTGCACAAATTACCGTCACTACAAAAATTAAACCCTAGTCCAGAGCCCGTGGATGAGTGGATTAGCCTGAACTTACGTTCAAGCTTCACTTCTGACAACCACAATTACCCTTGCCTGTCAACAACTCAACTAACAGGCATCATCGGGTACTTCTGGCACACCATACAAGAAAACTTGCAAGTCGTGTGCGAGGAAATTAAATGGTACATTTATTGCCGTTGGCTCGCTACAAGCAGTGAACAGTCGCTATTGAAACACACAACATACAGCCACAGTATTATCTATCACGAGCTGCTACCCCTATGCTAACTTTCTATACAAATAAACACAAATACCCCTATCGCTACTCTAACGAGGTGAACACTACAAGTCCGTCCGGCCGTCTGCCAATCTTTCCTCCCGTGGTCACACACCACGCGGATTGACCTTCACCTTGGTGCGTGTTGCCTCACATGGCACGCTGATGGCAGACGTGGCAAGTTGAGTGTATACTCAACTTCTCTGTGGCTACCACGAGGCGTGATGTTATCGTGATTAGAGTGCTAACTCTCTGAACACCGCCTGCGTGTCTCATGTCGCGTGTCCCATGCCCTTCCCTCGGGCACGTATCCCCTCCTGGTCTCTTCATGATTGACTGCTCTTCCTGGCGAAGGGGATGCGGTCGAGTCTTTGACAGTCGCCCTTAGAAAAAGGAAACTGGCGATATGCTATATTCAAAGCGTCAAGTACTATCTGTACTGGTGATAAGAAATGGTTTATAAATTAAATTGCAACAATTGTATTGGGAGAAAGTTTTAACTATGAATGAAAATGTTTGTGACATATTATGATAGAAAATGTACAATTTACATGTTCACATATTTTATGTATATAACAAAGCACAAATGTAATACATATTTAACTAACAACATTAAATTAATTAACTCCAACGACGATCCGTGTGTCGTCGTTCTTTCGTCCGTGTGCTGTTCCAATAATGTTTTAGAGTTCGTAGGTAACGTTTTGGTGTCACATTCCTGTGTTATCTCTCATATGTCGTCATAGTATATCGCTGCTTGTATGTGCGATGTTCTTTTCCGTTAGTTTGCGAGTCAATTGAAATCACGTGTATGCACAGTTATTAATATTCGCATGGTACCTTTCAGTTCTGTGATTGATGAAATATCTTCACAAATGTTAATATCCACCGTTCGGAATGTTTTTTATGTACTGCTAATTGCCACTGTGGCTCAATATAGTTAACGGTTCTCAAAGTTTCATGTCTGTGATAGCTATAAGTAGAGTATTATATCAGCTGTCGACACTTCCAAATTAAAGTTCTACAGTAAGTGTAGAGGTACACTCTTTTATGCAACAGACTAAAATATCACAGCTTATCATATGGCCACTAATTAATGTAAATAGTGTTAATCTGCTGGTGCAGTGGGTAATCGTGATACTATGTCGGCAATTACATTATCCGTGTCTTCTTTAATTCCCAGCAGTGGCGCCTGATGCGTCAAGACAACGAAATGGGAACCTAAGAGGAACTTAGATAAACGACGCACATACAAACCCAAACTTAATGTTTCCAATTCAGCTGTGGAAGACTTGGTTTCCTCCGTTTTCAGCTTACGGCTGACACACACGATTGGGTGATTCACGCCTTGATATTCTTGCATCCGACATTCTCCAATTGCGATAGCACTTGCATCTGTAGTTAATATAAATGGTAAATATATGTTTGGTAATCTCAATATGGGTGGATTCGAAAAAATGGATTTCAATTTGCACATTGCATCCTCTAAACGGATACTCTTACAATTGCACATACTACATAATTGTATAGGTATCGATGTAAAAATAAGTCTAAATAATGTAAGAGTGAAAATGAATTTACTATAGGCATATCTCAAAGTTATATGAAACATTTTGCACCCACAGGAGTTAATGAACTGTAGCATAGTTTTTGCTCTTTCAATTTGGCGCAAAGTTGATTGATATGTGAATGAGATGGTAAATATGATGAACAATTTGTTTGTTATCCGGATAATGGTGAAAGATACATTTTGAAAGGTAGGTAATGTTGGTTGAAGTTGGGTTAACAGCAAAAGTAGCAAGAGTGTCAGTGATTTGTCTTTGTTCATTCTACTGCTTGGTGAATGTGATTGTTTATTTTTGTTGGTTGAGGTGTGTGTTTCAAAGAAATTGTATTTATCTGGTAAATCGGTGGATGGTGAATTAAAAATGGTAGTCTTTGTGCTGATGGATTTAGACCCGCCTCGTTTGGTGTTTTTGTTCATGCGATAAAGCAGTTTGTTTGTATGCAAACGTTTCTGACTTTGATTTTGTGTGAAGTCACTTGTTTGTGTTTGTTTATTTGCATACTGTTTGCTTGCATGAATATTGCATGATGATGTTATTTCTGTATCGGTATAACTTTCTGCAGCTTTATGTGTTGTTTCTGTTTTAGTTTTATGTGTCCTTGATCGATGATAAATTTGCGATAAACACATATGATGACACTTTGTTAATAATACTTCTTTGTCACTAGTAGTGTCCCTTGGATATCTTTGTATTTCTTGGTTATGTTTCTTGGAATTAATGCTGTAATTGTTTCTAGTTCTGAGAGAACCAAATTGTTTTGACTAACAAAGTTGGAACTTATGAGTTCTCTCAGTTGTTGGTTTGGTAACTGCGGTTTTGTCTTCACGAGAAACTGTCTGTAATGTGAAGTTGTCTTCATTGTCCTGTGTAGTAGTGTCGTTAAGGCGTACTGTCGTTGCTGTGCTTTTGTCATTGTTGTTTGTCAGATAATATGATTTCGGTTGAGAGTACTTTAAAGAAGTCGAGTCGGTTTGTAATGACTCGTCAAGCTGTTTGTTACGATTAAGAAGAGTTGTTGCTATTGTTTCGTTGACTTCGTCGTTTCCGTTATTACGAGAATGTGTCGTTAAAGTAGAATTGTCATCGATGTTATTGACAGTGTCGTTATTGTCCCCTGTTATCTCTGTTTGGTTATTTATGTGGGTTTTGTCAGTCATTTGTCTTGTCACTACATTGGCGTCTTCTGTCTGTTGTTGCACATTTACAGGTTCACAATTTTGCGTTTCGGTGGCATCCTCAATTCGAGATTTTATGCTGATGTTGTCATTGAAAGATTTGACCGCCCCTGTGTTATGCACCTTTGTGAATTCGTTTCGAATTCCGTCATCGGTGGTCTCCCTTGTGCTTTTGGCAGTTTGAGACATGCAAATGTGTTCTTTAGTTCTGGAATCACTGTTTGCTTTCTGGGTGCAGTTTTTCTGTTCCCATTCTCTGATTTCTTCTTCAGAGCAGGATCTTATGTTAGGAAGATTTCCAAGAATAATTTCAGCGCAAGGCTTTTCCAATACTGCACATAGCACTTGTCCTGATAGAAAAGGTGTCTGAATTTCGGCCAGTGCTAGGGGGTATCTTTCGATGGTGCCTGCGAATGTGCGACATGTCACGTAGTTGTGTGTGTAGTCTTTGTCATTAATTAAAGTTCTTTCAATTCCACAAAGAGTCGCTCCGCTATCGCGAATGATTGTACATAGTTTGTTATTAACAAATCCCTTTCTCACTTTTAACTTGCCCTTTGATGTTAAGGCTGCGTTGGCTATTTCGTTGGATATACAAATTGTATGGCCACATTCCAAGGTGGTATCCAACTGAAATTTTCTGCACGTATTACAGGTGTTGTTATTGATGGTGTTAATGATTTCTACCGCATTCCCTGACTCATTCGCCCTTTCACTCTGGATGTCACATTCATTCAGCTCTTCGATTTCTTCATCCGTAGATGTATCTATTAATGATGCATTAGCCTGCTTCATCATCTTGCTGCCGTCACAATGTTTTGAATAATGCCCGTACGCTAGGCAAAGGTAGCATTTGACCGCTCTCTTTTACGCGTTTCTTTTGTTTTGTTTGTTTTCCCACCATCATTTGAAGGTGATGTGGATACGTTGGTGATTTATTACAAATTGCGTACTGTTCGTGGGTAAAATGACAGCATTGACACAGGACTGGTTTTGTAAATTCAGAGCGTTGTTTGAACCTATTCTCATTTGGTTTTGAATATTTGGGGTCTGTGACAGCTGCTGTTTCATTCTGACTCATATTTAGTTGAAAAATATAACGGTTAGCTGTGAAATATGCACTACCTCTATTTTCGATTTCTTGGATAGTCTTACAATCACTTTGTCTTAGAAATTTCGAGAAAGGAGATGGTATGGTGTTCATGATCTTATCCATTATTATTAGGTCTTTTAGTTTATCATAGTTGTTATTTGTTTTCGCTGAGGTTATCCATTTTGTACAAATATCTTGGACTGTAGACACGTAGTCTATGAACGTTTGGTTGGGTGATGGCGCCAATTGTGAAAACTGCAACTGATAGCCTGCTGTATCTAGTGAAAAATGTTGTAGTAATCTTTGTTTTAAATAGTCGTAATCTTTCCTCATGTCTTGTGGAATTGTTTCTATCACTTTTAAGGGCTCTAATGCTAAATTTATCATCAAAATAAACGCCCAATCGACCTTTGAAACGTTATGGTATGACATCAAACACTCGAAGTTCTCTAAGTATGCACTTATTGAATCCCCGGAACAAAAAGGTTTGATTAAGCCTTTATATTTGTTGTATTTTTGTTTCTCTTCTTTGCTCCTTAATTTGTTTACTGAAATTTCTAAGTTGGAGTCAATTTCCATTTGTTTCAATTTTAATTGTGTTTCAAATTCTAACTTTTTTATTTCTGCGTTTAATTCAGCTTGTTTGCTAGCAGCTTCTATTTGCATCTTTTTCTCTTCCGCCTGCATCTTTTTCTCCTCTCTTTCCGCTTGCATCTTTTCTCCTCTCTTTCCGATTGCATCTTTTTCTCTTCTCTTTCCGTTGCTCTATCTTCTCGTGCTATGTTTTCTAAATGTGTCTTTTGTGCCCATTCTGAAAGTTTATCGGCGGTATAACCTAATTTAATTCCTAATTCGATGCAGTGTTCTAATGTTGACATCTTGTAACTTTAGCTAATGTTAAATTTATAGCAATTAAATCCCTTTGGGAAAAAAATGAGGTGTACAAAACTTGGTTATATCCCTTAATGTTTACATTCAAACTTTCTAACGAATCAGTTCATATGGTTATGAAATTTGCATATATGTATCATTAATAGCAATACATAGAAAAAATGTTACATGAATAAAAAAAATGGTGAGTATCGTTTAGGGATACAATGAGCATGAAATGGGACTTATCTTATTTACTGGTTTCTTGGCTGTAGTGTTGTTTGGTTCCCCTGTTTTCTCGCCACTGCTGGAGAACAGTTTACATAGACACAATCTTTCGCGGAACAATCTGATGTTGGAATAAAAAAAATTTAGTAATTGTCACTGTAATTGTCCAGTCATGTCAATGTCAAATTTCATGAACATCATTATTTAATTACTTTTCTAGAGGGACTGCGATAGCTCATTAACAGATGATACGATAGTAGCTGCAAAGTTCTAGACTTTGTTATGTATGAAAGTTGATATATTTTACTTGGCAAAACCAAGAGCTGTCGGGAAAGTGAAGCTTGCGCTTGCCAAAACCGGCTTGGAGCCACCAAATAGCCTGTCAACGTCCTAGATACGTAGGGGAATGAAACTTGGGTTCATACAGGCAACAAACTCCGTTCTGATACCATCTGACATGATTTATTTACAGTAAGCTGGCGAAGAATGGTTTTCGCGGCTAGCGACGTGGCGAACATGATCATAGGAGTTCACAACAAATCCATCATACATAATCAGTACAACAAACTTTATCATCTATCTATTTAGCGAGTAACACTCCTAACTACACTTGTGTTTAACTATCAAATCCCCCTTAAGATAAGCCCTGTTGCTTGTTCGATGTCCAGTCGGCGTCTGCCCTCTAACGTGTCTCGGACACGGGCCGTAACTCTCCTCAAGCTTCCCGTGGAACAGGTCCTGGCACGCGGTCAGCGCGTCCACGGAGCTGTAGGCGAACTGACCTATGTTTCTCGAAGGCTCTAGATTGTTCGAGCATTCGAGTGTGTCTCCCTTGTATTGGGGTTATGTCCCTTCTCGAGTTCCCTTCTATCTTTATGTTCCTACCGACTCCATGTGAGACTCTGACAATCCCGAACGTGCACAACAACCAGCACCAGTTACAGGAGTAACCCGAACTTCACCCCCGGCGACAGCCACCTCTAGGTGTTCAGAAAACGCTCCTTCTCTTCCTGCACCACCATTGCCTATACCCCAGGAATACAATGCCATGGATAGCAACCCATGCTCCAATCCCAGTGTTGCTAACTATGATGGTTTGTTTCCTCCCTTGCCCATAAAGCAGCTTCCCCCTATTATATCAAAGGGGACACCGTTAAACAATGTTGATGTGCCCCCGATGTATGCTTCTAATGTATACACCTCCAGTAACTCTCACAGCAGTGGTCCCTCGTTGGATGGTAATCTACACTCCTATCAGTGGAACCGCCAACTTCTACAGCTAATGCAATACACTCCTGCAGCCCTGCGTCAAGCTTTCATGATGTCACTCCAGCACAGACATTTTCCTAACCCATCTAATAGTCTTAACTACTACTAAATAAAGTTTCAAAACTTCTGAAAATTTCTACCGCAAGCGATATCATCCTTTCATCGTGCAATGTTCGCCAATCACGATCAGTGGCTTCACAAAGATGGCCTACGTATAGGCCATCTCAACGTCTAACATTTGATCAATAAATTACCTGAGCTTTCGGTAATACTGTGCAAACAATTCCATGTGTTTGGAATCACAGAAAGTCGTCTCAACGACAAAATATCCAACTCTGAAATAACTCTTAAGGGGCTTAAAGTAATTCGAAGAGACGCAAATCAAAAATTAGAGACAGGTATTGCTGTATACATTTCCAATTCTCTCAACTGCTCCCGTAGAAGTGATCTCGAGTCAGTAGAGATAGAATGTGTTTGGTTAGAGGTTAAGCCAGCCAGTCAGCAACCGTTTCTAATTGGATACCTATATCGGAATCCGTGTGCTGGGTACAATTGGTATGACTGTTTCACTACAATGATGGATAGAGATTTTACAGAAGGTAGTGAAGTCATGATATTAGGTGACTTTAAGATAGATATTACTAAATCCAACCAGACATGGGACGATATCATTCTATCTTACGATTTGAAACAACTAATAAACGTCCCACAAGGGTTACAGGCACCTCCTCAACTATAATTGATCATATATATGTTACTTGTCCAGTTAATATTATCGAATGTTCTGTTCCTGTTAGTGCAGTTAGTGACCATTACCCAATATGTTGTACGTGGTCGAAAACTGGGTTCAAATCTCCTAAAAATAAACATTTAATCATCAAATTTAGAAATCTAAAAGCTCTCAACCAATGTTTATTTTTAGATGACTTAAAAAATGCAGCCCTTGAACATGTTTACCAACTTCCTGATCCGGATGATGCACTAGCTTACTGGACAAAGACAGTCTACAGTGTGTTTGATAAACATGAGCCAGTTAAAGAAGTTCGAGTGAAGAATCAACATAAATCTCCATGGGTGACTCGTGAAGTTCTCGAAATCATGAGAGAACGAGATACAGCGCACAAAAATAAAGATTTTATGAATTACCGCAGACTAAGAAATAAAGTTAAATATGAAATTCGTAGGATAAAGAAAGATCATTTCAAAAATTTGATTGTAGATAAATCAAATAACGCAAATATATGGAAGGCTATTAACTCGCTAACCAACAAGAAACACTCTTCAGAGTCAGCAATACCG